>NW_019091377.1:956733-1024615 GCF_001949145.1 Acanthaster planci | reverse complement strand
AAACTTTGAAATTGTGGGAAAAGTAGGAAATTCGAAATGAGTCATTTTTAGCTTTTCTTCCCAGCTGCACAAAGTACTAAAGTACATGTAATTCTTGGGAGATAACTGTACCAGTGCTCCTAAGCAAACACTTCAGAACCTAATCTGTTTGGGTAAGATGAGTAATTTCACAACTTCAAATCATCCACTAAGCAAATTTCCTGTTTAAACTGATGTCCAACAGGGAAGTAACCATTTATGTGGGTGAATAAAGACATGCGCATTGACCACATCAGTCAATGCCAAAAGCCGGAACTTGAGAGTGTATTGCAGAGTAAGCACTTGGCCATTTCCTGAGCGATGGACAGACAATGCAATTGCGAGATCCTAGCACTTTGAATCACAGAGAAAAAGTTGCTATGAAAATAAGTCCTTCTTGGAATGAATGACCTATCTACAAAACAAAGGAATTAATTTCCACGTGGTGCAACAGTGGAGCGTGGAACATGTACAGTGTAGTAGGTAGGCTTGAATGATTAAGATAGATGGGTGCCACACTGGGTCAAGGGTGCATGCTTTTCTTGTTCACTTATGTTCATGTACATGAATGACTGCTGTGAGTTTAGGGGTTGCAGGGAAGGCCGACATGCAGGCTGGTTTCAACAGACCTGTAACACTGATTCATTTTCGTATCATTTTCATCATGCTCTTCGGTGGCAGTACCAAATGTGCTTCGTAAGAAAAGTGCCTAAAATGACCGAATGATCAAGTAATTGTTTTGAAATACATGTATATGTACATGTACATCCAAGCCTCGTTCATATTTACAAATTGAAAAATCTGATCAGATCTTGAGACTCTGACGGTAAAAATAAATTCACTTGTGATTTGACAGAGACTACAAAACACATGCATGACTTGTAGGGCTGCAAGAACTATGGCTGAAAGAATGACTCCAACATGATTTGTGACGCCCGTGTTCCTTGTTTACAATGTTCCTATGCATGAAAAAATTTATTATTGGCAATAATGGTTTTTAATTTCATGTGACAACTGACAACAATGCTCAGTTTAATGCAAATTTCACATAAACTGGAAAGTTATACAGCTTTGGACAATGGACATCTCAACTTAGGACACAAGATGGCTTCTAAATGCACAGGGATACTCATAGACTTTATGCACTCATGTTGTGCCCACATTTGGACACCAGGGCCGTTTTCCAATACTCAACTCCGGTTCCGTCTCAGGCTTCACCTGTTTTTAACTAGCTGACTTTGAAGCTGTAAGCGCAGTAATTAGTCTAATAGTGCCACAAAACATCAAATAAGATGCAAGAAAGCCAGAAATTACAGTAATCCAATTTAATTTAAACGCTTCAGGCCCACAATCGGGGATTGGTTTTGGAAACGAAGCCTGAGACGGAGCCCAAGTCGAGTATTGGAAAAGGGCCTAGTGCTAAAATTCTCTCACTATACATTTAGAGTATGACTCGTAACTACTTTTTGCATTAGGTCATGAGGATGTTCATGTACAAATGTGGCTGTCTTGGTTCCGAGATAAGTCACACACATGTACTTCATACAACTGTCCCACAAAAACAATAGCATACATGTAGCTCAATTACAGGAAAACCACAGAAACCGACGTCCCGGAACCCTTAACCCTACCATGCACCAATCAGACACTCTGGCTATCAGGAAAAAAAGTTTCACTGATCATTCGGTAATAACAGGTGTAAAATCCATGTTGTCAAATCCTGGGGATTTTTTTTCAAAGAGATAAACTCTAATCTGCACTTTGGGGGAAAAAAACACTGCAGTATTCTTTCAGAGACATGAACACAGAATTGGAGAGAAATATCAGTCAAATGGAGTATACTCATAAAGTTTTATGACTTGCATTTTCATTTGCCATTTTATTGTTTTATGGATTTTTCAAAACAAATATGTAGGAGAAACTGACTGGCAGAGAACAGGTGCAATTCATTGCTTATTACTCTAGACCACCTCCTGCCGTGAAAAATAACCTCTTCAAAAAATATCACTGTTTCCCCTTGGGATGAAATAAAATCAAGCCCGACATGTACACGCAGGAACCTGAAGATATGTATAATACCTTTGTCTACCACATCAGCACTTAGATTTGTGTACTTATGTAAACCGTTTCTGCCAGGGCTACTGACATTGTGACAGATATCAAGTTACAACCGGGTACTTTTTGACTGTGAATAAGAATCAGAGCGCAGCAGGATTCAAGGCCAAAAAACGGTGGGGTTGGCAGAGTTTTAGGAATTCACCTGTTTTTAGGACCCTTTGTTCAGAAACTTTCCAACGCTCAGATTAGATTTGACAGCTCTTGGAAATTTGGGTAACCAATCGCAAAATTCATGGGACTGACTTCCACTAAAAAGTAAAAGACATTTCTAGGTCAAAAACTAGTCAAAACTATTCTTGAAGATGCTACTTTCAGAAAGATCCTGGTAGTCTTGGGGGTTTCTTACCAAGTTTTTCTGAAAGTTTTCAACATTTACACGATTCTTGAACATTTATCTCAAAAGGGAACTTCTTGAAGCAGAAAGAATCATGTCTATATCCCCCAACCCAGAATTCCTATGGATTTTTTAGAGCGTTTATATGCCATTTATGTTTCATATTACAAAATTCCATGAAAAACTAAAATGCATGTAACACTCGGGTAAAACAATCTTGTACATGTACACATGCAATTGTGAGCTCATCTCTCGACTCCTTTGTTTTTGCTTCGTAACTTCATCCTTTGACTTTGGGACAGACACAACAGTGGGCAAATCCTGACATACAGAGGGTACCCTACCGTTCTACAGTGTACTTCCTGGAAACAAATCAAACTCGGCTTATCTGAGGCAAGCACACTGCTCTTATCTCTCAAACAAAGCTGGACTTGAATGTGATTCTTTTCAAAGGAAGTGGACCAGTTGGAACACAAGTGTACTTTTCCTCATTCAAGTTAACTGTCTATTACATGTAAATATACGTCAGGTGTACACAATACCGGTAGACCGCAGCAATATTTCCAATTCAAATTTTCAACATATTTGGAAAAATCAGACGTTCACTTACTTTTGGGTGTCTTCCTTTGACATGTTGCCAATTTGGTGTTTCTTGAACCTGCACGGTGTACAAAGAGAAGAGAATTACGTGGATACTCAAATATGCAGAGACCAAACCCACAATATGGATGAAAGCTTGCCTGGACTAGTTTGGAGTTACACGAGTTTAAAAAAATCACTGCGAGGAACCTTGCTGAATTCCACAAAATCTGTCACTGTTCAAATATCATTAGCATTTTCTTTGCAATTTAATTTATTAAATATTTGAGCTAGAATGATGCCTAAAAGAAAATATTGACTAAAGGCTTAAGCTGTTCATTGCATGGCACATTACAGTAACATGCCAAGCCGTGGCCACAAGATACATGATTTAGGCAAAGATTATCTAGCACCTCTATCTTGTCAATTTATGAAGGTCTGGTAGGTACAGTTGTAGACACTAATGTCAATTGTTTATTGGCTATGGCTATGTACTGTGGCTTGCTAACACTAAAAACTCATAGCCACAGCCTCAAGGAAACCTATTTGAGTGTGGACTCACCTGTCCAGTAAGATCTGGAGCACCTCCATCTGGTTAGTGAAGGTCTGGTAGGTGCAGAAGAAGACGTTGATGTAGCTGGAGTCCATCTCCTGCAGGGCCAGTGGTAGGTTCTCCACCAGCCGTTCAACGCTGGCCGCTTTGATCATCTGCACCTTGACCGTCTCCCATTCCAGGCCCGAGTTCTGCTCAGCGGTCCCCTGTCAGGAGAAGAAAAAAAAAACGGAATATTTTACACTTCTAAAAATCTACAAATTTGGAGTCTGATTACTCAAATCTGGAAACTCCTGAAAAATTACTCTCCTGAGTCAAAGCACATTTCCAGAAGGATTTTGCTGCTTCAAGCCAAGTCTAATATACCGGTACCATACCAGTGTGTCCACAATGGCTAGCATTACTTTCTACAGCTACATACATGAACATGTAGAGTATGTACACCTACTGGATTTGTAGTATTCCAACATACTGTATACAATTAACTTTAATCTACGTGGGTAATTCCAGAAATTAGGGGTCCTTTTTTTGTGTCCCTGTCACATCTGACATATGATTTTGTAAGTTCAGAACACATTTTCTAATTTCCCAAAGAGTGATGAATTAATGCAAATTACCTGCCAAACAAAATAGTGATAGTTTAAAAATGAATTTTGGTGATCTTTCCCTGTCAAATAACAAAGGTCAGATGTAACAAAGACATGACAATGTCCCACTTTTGGACCCCTAATTTCTGGAATTACCCACATACAAATGTACTGCATGTTTATCATTTGTCTGTTTTTTTAAAACCCTGGATATCCTGATGAGTAACTAAGCATTGTTCTCTCTCGAGTCTGAGCTTTCAATGCCAGGAAATGATAGAAAAGGGAAGATCGGGCTTCGTACTTGTGGGAAAACCCAAATGATCGTATAGAGGCCGGAAAAGTCAATCTTCACATGTGCGAATGTACAATGCACATGTGTACTTGTTGGGATTTGAAGTGGAGTCACCTGAGGTGACAGGCTGGGAAAGTGCATCTAACCCTTCCCCTCTTCTACCCCTTGTCTCATTAACTCCTCAAGGCATTCACACTAGGAATCATTCTGAATCATCCCCAAAAATCCTCCACTGTGCATGCAGGAAACTATAGGCACACATTCTGCATTTTACAGCTTTCGAGGGGAATCAACGTGAGATCTGCTGGGTTCTACCTTCTCCAATCCTGCAAAATCCCTCGCCCCTCGAGCTTCCTGGAGCATCTGGACAGATCGTGGAGGATTAGAATTTAAATAGACCACAGTGTAAAATCACTGATGTGAACATGCAGGTGTACTGAAGCAAACAGCACAACCTGCACTGTACATGCTGGGCTTGCATACAGTGTAATTTATTCATAATATCGATACCAAGGAAACAAAAAATATAATCAAATTTCCTTGAATTATGAGCTCATTAACGTGACGCCTCACTGCTTATTAGATCACTGAGTGTGACCAACCAATGCAGGTAGAGCATTCCTTGAGCTCGTTACTAAAAGCTTTATTCAAGGCGACCCGCTAAGTTTTCTGCTGACGTGCACAAGATGATGAGACGGAAATCAAAGGTAATCCTGTTAGCTGGCCTGTAATGCTTGAATAATTGCCGAAAAACATCCATCTGTGCATGGCATGCACATCAGCGAAGTAGTTGATGACACTTGGTTTCAAGTTCATTTATTTTTTTTTATGCAACATAAAATAACTTAATTTTTAGACAGATTTTGTCAGCTGCTAACCATGATCAAGCCGACACAATTAATTGCAAATTGTGAGAAATATCGCGTTAAAAGACTTACATGTAACTGTTGTTCTTCCGAGTTTACATGATTTCAGGTCCCAAAGTCTAACACCCAAAATCAATACATGCGTCAAATGTGCAGGGCTCTATAGCGAACAATGCTAAATCCTAGCCAAATTTTAGCTATGCCCCAATGCACGTTTTACAACCTAAGTTTTTCTTGTGCAAAGCTGAGCACATTCTTTTCCTTACTCGTCTGCTCAAAATTTACAGACAAAGTTCGTGACATTTACCATTTGGCAACATTGTTGACTTACAGCAGGAATCCTGCATGACGCAGGGAACAAAAAGCTCTAGCAAAGCAGTCTGTTTACACAATAAATAAAATTATCTTCTTTTGTCCACTTTCACTTTGACATCCTGCCTCAACAAGACAATACATCTGGACCATTCTGTGCAAATACTGTGACAGCCTCTTCAGCAAAATTGACATTCTGAGTTCCCGCAAGTGGAGTAAGGCACAACTACATTGTACACAACATGTCTCCATAAATTTCTCCTTAATGTTTTCATACAGTAAGCATTTCTGTTCCACTCTGATGAAGAATAACAGACATAAGCATTGTCTTCAATGGCATCACGCCTTCAGGCAGGTACATGTAGCAAGGGTAGGTTTATTCCGTTAGATGTATATTCAACCACATCCTATCATTGTACATGTACCGGTAGGTAGACTCTGAGGCGCATTACAGTGGCTTTAGGAAAAATTCTTGCCACACAGCCAAGTTTGTTGTCTATTTTCACTGTCCTAGTTTAATATTTATCGTTGAATATGCTGTCCCAATTTTGCTTCTATCAGGGTCCTGGCTTGGTGTTCAAAATCTCCGTTCCATTCAGTCATTTCCTGCCCCACCCCTCCCACCCTTTGGCCACACCCTTTGACTTACCTCTTCCACGATGGAGGGCACCGAGTGCCTGTACCGGACCTTCTTGAGGTATACACTGTACACTGCATCATTCTCTTTATCCTCCTTCCAAAATTTCATCGCACCCTCCTGTAATAAAATCGATTACGAAAGGCACAAAGTTACGACGATTCCAGTACCAAAAATTCTGCCACACTCATTTGGAGCTTGCTCAGCAACCTCTCCCGTCTGGTGAACTGCACAAGTGCATTTGTAGATCTCTGCTCAAAATTGGTGTTAGAGACGCTGACCTTTCTCAGTGTGTAGAGTACATCTCTCTGCATGGATACGTACATGGAGAGCACCTCGTGATGCATGTACATTACAAATACACACTACATACTCCCCGTAGTCATGCACATGTATTTTAGATTATTAGAGACTCAATTTACCAGTACATGAAGGAACAGCTGTGGAAGACGTAACAGATCACCTATGGTACAGAGTAAACCGTGAACGCAGCAGGGCGTGCAATGTTCTTGTACATGCAGGTGCTTTTAATGTCTATTCGCAACTTATAAATTATAATATGACAAGCTGGTAAAACTGTTGGCAGCTGTCTTTTGCTCGCCTTTCTGCAAGTAATGTAATTGCTGCACGTTAGTATTGATTCCAAACGAGAGAGAAAGAGCTGTGAAAACTATGCATGCGCGTACCAGTGCAAACAAACTTTTACAGAATCACTTGCAGATCCACAGCACTTACAAAAGGGGTGGAGGTGTCCATCAGAATTTACAAAAGGGAGGTCACCCAAAATGGAGATGAGCTCGAATAATACTATGTACATGGGTAGGGTATGTATTTTTATTCCGAATTTCTGTTACATTATCATTTAAGGACAAATGAAGCAGTGAGCAGAAGCAAAAGTGTGTCTTCCTGAAAAAGTTTTCAAAACTAAAAAAAATTTCAAAACCACTGAAAAGTAAGGGTGCACTCCTTTGAATTCAATACTGACCTGGATGGGCTGTCTAATCCTACAAGCACATGTACTGGTATACACGTGCAAGATTAGCAAGATGAATGACAACGGTCAATCATTACGATGCTGGGCAGTCCACAACTTAATTGATACTTAACCTAGACGGTCTAGAAAGTTCATCTTCAAGTTACACATATCACAAGTGATGTATCACCATGCCTCCACCTACAGCCAACAAAGAAAGACCTATGGACTCCTACACGGTCCGCAGCTCTGGACCTTGGAGTCTGCTGCAGCGAGCAACAGTGTGGAGATCTCGCTTTTGGAGGGATCACGAAAAACTGGGTCAGTTTTAATACTTGATATCAGGATAGAGCTTAAGCCCTCAGGTACATGTACGATAAACCTTGATAACTATCAGCTGCTGGCCTTGGGTTGGCTAAAAACTAAAAACGAACAATTGCAGGGACACAGGTCATCAATCTAAATAGCAGGGCCTACCTGTTATAAAAAGCAGCTTGGACAAACAAGGATTACAGTAAAACTCTGATGCAACCTCAGCAGCCAAAAATTCAGTAAACGTAAGGGATCAACACTGTTTTTGTTAGCAAATACACCTTAACCCTGTGTATACAAGTGTACAGGTAGTTGTGTAACTCTGGACTAAGGTAAAAAATGATGTCCTTCATGACTCCTTCCTTAAGGAGAAATCTGAAGCTGCACACTCGTATTTTCTTTCCCTGAATTTGCATCTTTTGAGTCCTTTCATATTTGTAATTATTCCTTTTACACTGAGTTATTTTCAGGTCTCTCTATGGGTGGTTTTCATGGGGGAAAATGTGCTATGGCTATTCACTTACATTGTACCTTAATTACAAAGTACGAACAAACTTGTTTCAGAGGGCATTGCCATGGTAAAAATAAACATGGAGACAACTGATTAGATATAATGAAAAGGCTGTTGGCAAAAATGTGAGGGCCTTCCATTCATTTCTCTGATCCGATGTTACCGCTTTGACAAAGGATGGGTGCTCAATAAAAAAAGCATGCAAGAATACAGCTACATGTACTCGACGCTTCTAGTTTTTTTTTTTTTTGTATTTTTTTTCAGCCACAAGGCATTGCGTATGTGTAGTCTTTTGCATTTCTGTTATTAAACTAAAAGTCTGGGCAGCAAATCCAGGCCATGCAAGTTTTTGCCGACATGGAAACAAATCAACACAAAACCTTTGCTTACATACCATGAAATGACCTACATGTACATGTACAGTAAATGTATCTTGTAGCTCTGCCTATTTTCACTGTGACCATGGTGACCATGCCTCCTCAATTAATAAACACTGTACATATATGTACACTGGTACATGTACATGTAGCATTACTTTTATGATTCGCCAATAAACTACAAACGAGTGATGCAAGACACTACTAAGGAGGAAGGCCATGATTACACAAAATAAAAATGTCCCGCCCCTCCATTATATCAGAATTTATGGGCACTGAATTTAGGGTAGAGCCATTACGCCATTACAACAAATGCCGAGGAAGGAAGGACGGATGCACTGAATGGCCATTATCTGCCCATCACTCGGAAATCCTATCCAGGGACGTTCATCGTATTTCAATTACCCAAGCATAGTTGACCGGCAAGATGAGCCCTCCGTGGATCTCGTTTTCCCATTTTGCAGTATCTGTACATTTGGCAGTGTGGACAGATGGCACTCTGTTCAACCATGTCTGTGGCCAATTACAGACTGCCTTGCCACAAACGGGAAAACTTCTCATGTTCGCATTTGAATTTCGTCCAGGAATTATCACATGTCTTTTTTTTTTTTTTTGGTCTGTTATGAAAATCGTACCTCCTCTGCAGCATTTTCGTTTTTTTTTTCTTTTTTTAACCGGGAATCTTTTGCTTGAAATTCCTGGAGCCTATTTGTAGAAGATTTAAAATGTGGGTCGGCATTCCGGGCAGGATATCAGGATGTGGGCACCAAGTGTAGGATATTTGGAGTTGCCGAGGCCTTCGGATGGCTTTGGTGTTTTTTTAAAGATATCTGTGAAGCAAGGATCCTGGCATTGACAAGCACATGTAGGGTATATATTTCCACCCACGTCCTTCCGCCATATCCTTTACAAGTCCAGGAAGTAAGAAAAACTCTGCATATTGCACATGAATACACTGTGTGCATGTGATATAAAACAGAGCAAAGGGGTGAGTCACATTAGCAGCGTTTCCAAAAGGTTATAAATTTCTACAAGAGTTACAACAAACAAAAACATGATACATGTACCTGTGACCAGGCAAAAGGCTGTAGTCTGAATAAAACAGTATACTGTGACTGCAAAAAGGGAAAAACAACGACGTTCTCACGTAGTTGTTTTTCCCTTTTTGCAGTCACAACAGAGATGAAATAAAGTCTACCATCACTTTTGACACTAAAATGGATTGATTTGCAGTTGAGAAAGACACACGAAGAACCGACTATGTAACCAATAACAAACAAACCAATTGGTCATTGACACAATGACCAACAAACAATCCAAATTAACTTACCAGGTGTCAAGCCAAAACTGATTCACTAACAAACCAACCAACCCAACACTACCCTAACAAAATCAACTTGCCAATATACTAGCCAACCCACGACTGACTGCTAACTAAAAAACTAACCACATCCATTTCACCCTACACATGTACATGTACATGAAAGTCTAAAAATGTCCACTAATTGTCCAAAAAAATGTTAAGAGTCTGGCTGCTAGGCAACCAATGCATGTCACAGTGGGTTCAACTCATCAACCCCAAACCATGACGAAGCAAGGTCCCTTCCAACACTGACAAGATTTTGTCCCAGATGAGCACTAAACAAATAGTCCTCCACCACTATCTAACATGCCTTTGTTATCGCGGCAGTAATGGTCCAGGTTTATCTTGTCAGGAATATGAACCCATGTTTGCTGGTGCCCAATCAAGAGTCCCATATGAAGGTGATGACAGGTACATATGTAGTTACCCAGATAAGCCCAAGTGTTGTTAACACAGTTTAGGGTTCACCCCTAGTGCTGGTACATTTGTATAGCGCTGGTTCACAGAGCTGCTAGAATTACTGTAGAAGTACATATACATGCACAAAGTTTATGAACTTGAGCAAGAGCACAGTTACCAGACACTAGGTAATGTGAAACCAAAGGGTCAAACATGGTGCAACATACATATTGGAATATTCTGTAGTTTCTACGCTGAGTTTTGAAACACTTCTAGTGGTAACATCTGTCCAACATGATTTGCGTAACAAACTACGGTACAAATATGGGACGACCTTTCTGATGTTTGCTAAAAACTATTCAAGGATTCTGCTAAAGTAAAAAAAAGGCTCTCTTTTTACATGTTTTTTGTCTTGCATATACCGATAAGTTGCTGTCAGCTGCACTGTTAATAGCTAACATACTAGTGCGTGTATATCCCATTTTAATATTGTTTTTCCTTACTGCATGTAGCTGTCTCGGCAAAAGCAATCAAAACTCAACTGTTAGTTTCTGTAGCTGTAATTCTACCAGGGCTATATTCTGTGTATCTGTCAGTGTGCTACATCATCTAAGCCAACAGGGTGTCAAACGGCTGGCGGTGCTGTCAAGGGTGCTTTCAAAAAAGACTATGACCACGGTCCAAAGTGACAAGGCTGTAAACTTGGCCAACTGTACGTGTACATTTACACAGGACCTTTGAACAGGCATGCGATCAACATTTGCACACTGAACGACCCATTTTCATGATTTACAACTGCCATCAAGTATAGCATGAACACAGCAATAACTTTGTAATAACTTGAAGTTGGACAAGCTCAACCAATCTCCTCTGCTTCACAGGGAAGTATGTGTAGTCAAGGGTGGAATTTTGGCAGCTACCTCCCCCTGTCATCTGACTACTGCCGCCAACACCCAAATATTTTATTTCTAAAATGTGATGCACACATTTGCAAAGTGTAGATTTTCCCCATGATTATAAGAACAAAAACAGTATACTCGCTGAACCCAAGCTTCAATTCTCGCTTAAATGATTTATTAGTTAATTTGTTAACCCTGTTGAAAGTGACTTTGGAAAACCTGCTGAGGGTGAAAAACTAAAAGGTATACAGCACTGTGGAAAAATAACCTTCCTTTGAACATGATGATGAAAAAACCCCTCCACTCATAAATTGATTTCCATACACGTCATATGTTGTTGCTTAAACAGTGACAAGGTCTTCATGTGTTGACATGAGCAGACATATTTTGAATAAAAAAAATTAAAATTCGAGACTTCTGGAAACCAATGGACACACTTTCCAAGAGTGAAATATTAACAGGATCTCACTCACCGAATTGGAACAGAGATTCAATTCAAACGTCAATTCAAGTTTTTCCAGCCCGAATGAGTACACCATAAAGATGGCTTTGGTAAACTACTGTAACTACACCAGTGATTTCAGAAAAGAGTTGCATATACCAGAATATAGTCCAAAATTTAAGCAATTTGCACGATGATGTCACTGGGCGGTAACCACGGTTTCGCTCTCTGCAGGTGTTCGAGACTAGGGCCAATAGTGCAGTGTGGGTCAGTTCAAATTACACAGTGTGTACAATCGATCAAGTCGAGGTACTGCACAGGCCTTCTGCCTCTGGTGAGTGCAAAAACTAATTTCTAATTAGACCTTTGAGAAACTGTGTGGAGGAATAATGGTGTACAAAAAGGACATCATTGTATCTTAATGAATCACATTGTTTATACTTTTTGTTAATAGAAAGAAAAGTATACAAAATTAGTGTCCAAATAGACTACTTTAGAAATTTACAAGATATATACTACATGACCGTTGGCCAGTTTACTTCCAAATACTAGCAACTGGGGAAAAGTAGTTTCCTATTATTCAACTTGTTAACTACCAAACATCTGTTTCCACTAGGGCTGAGTCAATTTAAATAATTCACTATTCGAATATTTGACCTTCAATTCAATCAAATATCCGAATATGCGGTCTTAAAAACCAGCAGATTGTTGATACAAAATCAGTTGCAATAATGCACACAGTTGTACATTATAATCACTATAATACCTTCTCACGTCTACGTATCTCCAACCAAGATTTAGCAAGATTTAAGAGATGAACAGTACTTCTTGCCCTGTTGAAAATTTCTCTTCCTTTTAAATTTTATAGCAATCGGAAGATTTGGGACTGTAAGGGGTGAATAATAATTTATTTTTTGAGTCGTATGATTTCTGTTGCTTAACATTTGAATCTGCGTGAAATAAGCCTCCATAATGCATTTTTTTTCATTTAAAACAAAAGAAAATTCTCCTTTCCTTTTCATGAATTTTGCATTCAAATATCCAAATTTGGAAACAATATTCGACTATTCAATAATCGATCAAATATTTGGATATTCAGCACAGCCCTAGTTTCTACCTGTCCATAAAACAATATAATGACATTCTGAAAGAAAAATGGAAACTTATGTAAATCAGTCTAGCATACTGTTAATTTTTACTAAAAACTGTACATGTCTGTACGCATGCAAGCCAAAAATTTAGGGGTCCTGCACTCTACAAGCCTGATGCTGGAAGTCAACCGTTGTTTTCTTGTGAAATACTCACTTTCTTCAACCATGACGCCCGGAATGCACGGGTGCTGTTCATTCGCATTTGTAACTCCCTCGAGAATTCCTCCTTGGATTGGTTCTGGCCCATTTCCCAGAAACCAACCCCTCCTGGCAAAAACTATTCCCAATGTCTCTCCGCAGAGTCAGTGAAGCAGGCAAAACAGTAATCCACAAATTTCTTTTGAAAAAGTTACATCATCCACTGGCCAGATCAAAACAAAGTACTGCATCCATCGTCATTTTTGTCGAGTGATGAAGGTTGGAAAGTTTGAGTAGACTCTGGAATGAGATTCGCACGCCAAATAGAAATTCATAGAAATTCTCTCAGGAAAAGAAATGATTTCCACTGTGACTAGAAAGCACATCGGCCTTTCGATGGTAGTATAACTCCTCGGACAGAAATGTACCGGAAAAATCACGCAGCACTAGAGGAAAAGTCGACATCAGCAAAGACTGTGGGATAAAGATCAGATCATTGGCAAACCAGCGACACATACAGGGATGACTCGACCTGGGAAATAACCACACATCTCCTTTCACTGGCTCAAACATGAACTGGGCCACCCGAGCTCCTGTATTGCACGTACTGTCCAAGCTGTGAGCCCAGTGACTGCACTCGGGGCCAATGAGGAAACAGGATCGGATCACGTGCCAGAAATGACTCTCATTTCCTCTCTCCCCCTTTCCATCCTGTAGGGTTGGAAACGCTGGTTGGGCAATCGGGCAGTCGGCGTGTCATGCTTTCATACCAACCCAGATTACGGCAGGATGCGACGCTGCGGCTAGGGCATCTGCACAAAAGGCAGGACGCTTTTCTCGGTGGCATTTTTATCAAATGCCTTTTTTCCATCATGAAGTCACAGTATTTCACGTACATGTACATTAATTTTTATAAAATCTCCCAAGATATATGTACAGCGTCTTCACAAAATGATGAATTTAGAACCTCTAATATTTATGATTTTAGTCCAAAGTAAAAAAGACTGCCCTTCAAAATCAAAACCAGAAAGATTACAAGCATGCATGGCCGGTATGAAAATTTGTGGCAGAACTGAAATTTTGGTGAACAAGTGGTGATTCCAACATCATGGTGCTTTAAATGCAACATATACATCTACATATCACATAATCTATTTAATTTTTACAATACAGATGTGTTTTCTTCATCTTACCAACTTGTTAAAATCGCATTATTGAAAGAAATGAGAAGAATGCAAGCAAACAGTGTACTCACCAAGCAATTAATTTATATAATCTTTTCCCTTGAGGCACTGTATAATAAACGGCTGTCTGAACCAGGAGTTTACACTGGTGAGCAGCGACCTAGAAATGTGTAGAGCCCTATTCACAAATGCCAGCACTTGGAGGGTATTGATCAGCCAGCGGTGAGCAAGGACACTCAGTGAAATCGACCCTACACACTGAAAGCCTAATCTATTGTGCCACCTTTATGTAGGGAATGCCAAATCATGTTCCCCTGACACGCCATCCTTGCCCAGGTTTGTAGTATTGATTTCTTGGAGAGCTTGTCATTCGGAGAAGCGCCAAGTGGAACACCTTGGACTTCGGGTGAACCCTTAATTACACAGAAGTAGAGCTGGGTCGCGCAAAAGAATCTTAAGTGTAATCAACAGGCACTGAATTTGATCTCCTTTTATGCACTCCTCAGCCCCCATCTCCTTTCATTCTTTACAAGAACTCTTGCAAACCTCATAAAATTTCACACTGTACGGAAATCTATTCCAATGATAAATGGCACTTTCACACTGGGGCATCAATATGCTCTGCATAGTAATAATGATGCTTGGACCATGAGTGCTAGACAGTCAAAATCTTTCAAAGCATAGGTCCCATTTTATCAAAGGGCTACGCACAGGTAATATTCCCTTAACAAAATATGGTTAATATACCGGTATGGTTACCAGCCAAGGTGCCATTTGGTGTGTACTTCTTGCAGCTGGTTCACTGCCAATTCTTACTGAAGGACACCCTAAAAAAATATTTGTTTGATACCCTAGCTCTGCATGTAAGTGGGGCCCTGCGGGCATTTGGTTTTGGGCAATCCACAGTAGCTAGGAGGGTTATTGTGTACAAACAGTCCTCAGTGCCAAGTTCCAGCCCTCTTGGCCTTGATCTCCAGTTCCACTGTTTGGCACTCCGCTCTGTTGTGCTTCAAAGCTCAGTAAATAAGTTTACATGTATAAGACACATTGTTTTCATTTCATGTTGTTGTTGTCCCAACCCTGGCACTGTGCACATGACGAGCATGAAGAGTATAGTATACATACATGTGCATCATAAAATGTAACAAATACAGCGTACAATAATACATGTCCATGTCCATACTATGTACAAATAATCTATCGTCTAAGCAACCAGCAGGCCATAGAAGTCCAAGGCAAACAACAAAACTATGGAACCTTTTCTCTGTGGTAAAAAAAGTCCTTGAAAATTCCCTGACCTCTTCAGGGACATGTACTAAAATAACCAGAGAGTATCCCACCCATTGCAACCTGTAATGCCAGGGGCAAACCCCAATTGAATCATAACATGGATCAGTGCACAAGCGCTCAGTGCATGTATGCACTGCTCAAGGTCAGCCAGTTAGCCTTTTCCATCTTTGCTACATGTGCTGGTGGATGCAAACAAATACCATACATGTAGGTCGGCATGTGCACTATGCACACGTTATACAGAAATAAAGTATGGCAAAGGCCACGCATGTAGGGCTTCTTAAAAAAGCACTTTAACATGTGCTGTGTAAGGAAAAAATCCGACAGCATTTAAGACTTTCTTCACTTGACCACATTTCATGCCTAAGATGGCACGTTGCCACATATCCTCTGAGAGTTGAAAGTCTGCTACAAGCATAATGAGTAACTTTGCAGATTTTTCCTTCCTTTAGAACGGCAGTGTCTTTAAATCAGCCAAGTGCGCCAATGTGCACACTACAAATATATGATTCTCATCACTGTTAAAAACTATCCAGCATAATGAACACATATTTTACTGCAAAGATAAAAACTCAAACAGAACTTAGCTCTGGAAATTCTTGTAACACAACTTTAAGACACAATGGTGCATGGTCACCCAGAACTGAGAGTTTTTACAGGACTTTTCACTCAAAATGCACCCATAGGGAAGCACACAGAGCAAGGCAAAATATGCATGACTGAGAACACCAGCAACATAGAGAGCAAATTAACTATCCACTTCAAACCATCATACATGTTTGGTATCGACTGACTTCAATGAAAGAAATCTTGATCAATGCTCTCAACAGTCAACAACCTTGGATACAATTGTGCGACACTAACGCTCACCTTCACACATTCGGCATATTCCCCCACCAAAGTGAAAGCTTTTAAATCGTAGAGCTTCCATGTTTATGATAACGCTGATGATCACGTCTTCCATTTTCTATTAAAAACTGCGCAGCCTGTTAATTTCATTTCAAACACGAGATTTGTCCTCCACTGCAAGGCACAGGCAGTATGCTCTAGTTGACATCAAATTCAAGCACGTACATGTATACTTGAACACGTAGATCATAAAGTAACGTGGGCTTGTTGCATTCTCTCAACACTGCTAAACCATAATCAAATTAAATGAAGGGTTCACTGCATTGTGGGAGTAGGTTGACATGTGAATTTTGCAAACAATCGTAACTCATCCACGCTTTCACAGCCATAGCTAATCTCACTCATTATATGTTATGTATACGTACACATACATGTACATACTTCCATTGAAGGTCCACCCAGGGTCTACAATACTACTACAGCCTGGCCTCTTACTATACCAGTCTATCATGCCTGACTGCTTTTGTTTAGATATTTTATTTCAGACAGGTCTGACATGTCTGATAGATTCCAAATTGAAGAGACTAAATACACTGCTAAATTTGACTTTTGGGGACATTTAATTGCTTCCAGATAGCTAATAAATACGAATCGCCACAGATAACGATGATATGGAATTCTTTCCCTACTTTAGTACTACTGGTCATGCTGGTGATGATGTAGCGTGTGGCGTTACCTCCATGACACGACTAACGCTGATTGGAACTCGGTCAGTGATCTAAAATTACCGACGGAAAATAACGCAGAAATCATCCACGTCATTTCTCACTAACCTGTTCCGTTGCTGCACTCATCTTGACTCTTTCATCCACCGGAATCCATCGTAGAAAAATCAAGGGAAGGTCGGTAACTCATTTAAAAGAAGGTTAAGGCAGGATGCGCTGCACCAGCAATTCCGCGGAACAACGAAGGTGGTGCTCCAATCCAACCAATGATGTTGTTGTCGCTGTGAACTACACATTGCAACGTGTAGTTGATCACAATACCATTGCCGGACAGGTAGGACACTCGGATATAATAAACCCCTTCCCATTCATTTTCCCACCCCCCGATAATCAATTCTGAAATACATTTTCAGGGTTCTCCAACTTATGATTTATTCGAGAAGATTCCTTTTTTCCTGAATTTGCCTACATGTTCATTTCAATTTCCTTGACCCCACTTCCGATATGGCTCCTTTTTCGAGAGAAGGGGGTTGCCTCTTTTTTGTAGTTTGTCTCCAAGTTGTAGCTGAAAATCAAACCCTCTTCCAAAACTGGAATCGGAGGTTCCTGTGGTGGGGATCCCCTCCCCTCAAATTTTAAATTTTGAAACGTACACAACTTATTTACAATCATTTTACAATTACATATTCAATAGTTAGAAAGAAAAAAATCTCGATGAATTGAAAAGCCACTATTTTTCCTTTTTCAAGATGACTAAGAATCACTTTTTTTCTCTCTCGTCGGGTAACGCTACAATTTGACGCGAACTACATGATAACGTCTTGTAAAAGTTTTACGCAGAAAAGAGGCGTTTCAAGTTCCAAACCCAGACGGACAGCAATACAGAAGCACACACCCTGGATAAGGATGTCCGACTGTTGGTGGGGGAGGTGTCGCAGTTTCCCGCGTCGTCGCTGTTGATTGATTGAAAGGACAGGTGCAACTTGATTTTCCACTGGAATCAGACATTTCCTGGAATGTTTATTTCGTATGGAATTTTTCTGGAAAAAATGCAGAAAGATACGAGGAAGTGTCGTCACAATGAATACATCCCCAGGAAATGTCCAAAATACAGATATTCTTAGAACGTTTATAATTGATAGCTCGTTTCCATACACTTGACTGTTTACAAAATTCTTTTTGCTATGTGGTCGCTGACATGCTGAACATTATCCTAAGATGATGCATTGACATAAATTTCTGAGTCAGGGTGTTCAAAATTCAAATTTTAATAGCATGGTTGCAAGTAACGATTTGAAAAAGAAAAACCTAACTTTTTAAATAGGATATTTCCAACTTGGGCATGAACAATTCAAAAATAGATTATTCATAAAGTTTTTTAGTAAACAAAACAAAAATACTCTTTTGTGAAATTTCACATAGGAAAACTCAAAACAAAATAATCTTTAAAAATTTTAATCTTGAAAAATCAAACAAAACGTCTTTTCAATTTTGTAAACCTGACAATGTTCAACAGAAACTCTAATTCAACAAATCAAATTGTATGGTGTAAGTTTTTAGGACACTGGATGCAAGGGCAGAGCCACAACCCAAATTTTGGGTGAAATTTTTTCTATGTAATTTTTTTATGGTCTTTCTGAGGGTTGAAGCTACATTTTGGTGCTTCTACTCGGTTTTGGAATGGAAACAGATTATTTTTAAATTACCTTTAACCCATTATTCCCCTCCAAAAAGTGGGGCTCATTTTGGGTGGCCATGGCCCCGTCTTGTCCAGACAAAGTAGTGACACTTGCCAGACAACAGAGGGCTCCTTACTGAATACACCTACTGGCTTGCCAAAAGCTTCATCAAGATGAACACACAATCGGAATGGACCAAATAGCTTAACGTGATTAAGAAGATTAATTTCAAAGGCTGTTCTCTAATCTCATTGTCCATCTTATTTATGTCAGCAGTCCAGAAAGAGTGACTTTTGATCAAATCAGAATCTCTCTCAGCAATTTATATCACGCCAGCATTTTGATATTTCTTCCAACAACTTTGTTTATCCCTGCTGCGGTTTTCAGCTGAAAATCCAGATAATCCACTGGACGAACCCCACAACAGTGGACCACAGCCCCTCCCGGGCTTTAATGACCCGGCGTATGTCAGGGTCAGAGTTCATGAAGAGGTCAACGATGTTGACCTTGAGGTCAGCCGGCCAGTGCTTGGGTTTTCCCTCGTCCAGGTTCAGCATGCACACTTCTCGAATCTGAGGAGAGACCAGATGAGAACACTGGCATTATGGGAGACATAATTACTAATTGGTTCTAGTCAATAGTTTCTTTTGCCAAACTTAGTAAGAACGCACATGATGTATAGGTTGAATCTTTAGAACAATTAACCCCATGAAGGAGTAACCAAGCCATTTCCTAGAAATGACCGCCAAAACACAGCCAAGAGATGATTAGTTGGCATTTTTGGAGTTGCAATTTAGTCTCCACAAGTCAGTCACAAGTCATTCGGTCCTACTCCAACTCACAAAGTATTTTAAAAAGCTATGAGACAGGCATTCCTTTGTGACTGCCCATCTCTTTAGTTCTGACCTGATTTGTGAACTGACTTACTAATTCACTTGTGGACTGACTTAAAACATTTAAACAGTTTTAAGATCCTAGCTTAAATCTGACATTTAGCTGTACCCTCAGTTATCTTACTTTTCTTTACTCTCTCCTCTATCTTGTATTTATAGCTGCATGTGGATATTATTGTGACAAATAAGGAACCAGACCATGAGCAACCGTTTGCTTTCTGCCTGGTATCCGTCATTTCATTACCCTTATAACTGTGCCTCATTATATTCTTATTGTGATGTGTGGAAATAAACCAACCAACTTGTGATTGACTCCTGGATGGCTTATTTCCAACTCTAGTGGGCAAAATTACAATCAGTGAGGGCAGCAGACTGTTAATATAGAGACAGTCACAGCACACAACTAGCATGTTATAAAAGCCATGTCCAAATCACTTGGCTATGGCTGAAATTAACCCAGTCCGCCTAAGATAGCCACTGGCTAGTGGCTGCAGCCATCTCCCATAGACTTGTGTGCCTTTGCAAGCCATAAGCAAGTAATTTGGGCATGGCTGAACAATGGACATACAAATGTTGTCAGACTGAACACTGTATCATATCTGTCTGCAGAGAGAAGGGCGACTTTCTTGGCTGACTGAAGCGGCACCTCAACCTATAAACAAACAAATGAATTAACAAACAAACAATCAGAAACCAAATGGCATGCATCCAGCATTCACTGTTTAGTATTCAAAACCAATTTAGTAATATTTCAGTGTTTGATCAGTGATTTATGCAAGCAAATGTCTCCAAAAAATTCTTTCAATTATATGGTGATTGAGACATAAGACTTATTTGTTCTGCTCCCAATACAAAATGAAATAGCTGCAATTTTCTACAATCATCTAAAGTTAATTATTCAAATTCTGACAACTTGTCTAACATTCTGTAAGTGCTATCAATTCGCGAGATTAGGAATCAAACCTCAAAGAACAATCAACAGACTTCCTGAAATCTAATACAGTCACTAGCACAAAGTAGATGAGCGAGTGAATGACCTCTGACCTCTTTGGAGTAGGCCTCCATGTTTTCTTGCCGCCTCTGCCCACACACGGCATGGATCAAACGCTGCAGCTGCATCAGGCAATCATCGTAGGCGGGCAAGGATGAGAAATCATCCTGAAAGAATGCCAAACCAAACAACAAATGCATTCCAAAATAAAACAGAATTTGTGATTAAAGTAAAACAGGTGACTTCAAAACACTACCCCCTCCATTTTCGAGAAGCGTGATAGATATAAATAGGCCAAACTATAAAATCAGCGAACGTTTGTCAACTTGCCTAGTGTGACAATGTGTTTTGCGCATAGGTTACAAGGCAACATTGAGGTTTAGCAGCAGTTATTAGCCAAACTAGGCCATTATGTGCTCTGATACATGTTTTTGTTTAGTTTGTGGATCAAGTTCTTGAATTCATTTGCCTTTCAGGTGCCACTTTTTGACTATTTAATTTTCATTTGTCCTATTTTCTTTCTCTGAGAAAATGTCTTGAGAGTTATTTTCAAGAAGTCTCGCTTCTATTTTAGGACATTCTCTCAAAAAACAGGAACAATACGGGTGTTTAACAATAGTGCGCCTCCAAGAGTTTGCAACGCGTTGGCCAATGACAACGTGCGAAATTTGTGATTGGCCTACGCATTACAAACTCTTGGGGGCACACTATTGTGAAACACCCGTATTCCTCGGAGGATTGTAGCTATTATTAAATCAAATAACCATTTTCAAGATCTCTGTGTTTAAATTTTACTCACCAGCAATTCCTTGAAGAGTGATTTTGCCCTGGTGGCTTCCTGAGTTAGCCTGCATAGAATGAGATATAAGGGCCTACAGCATGAGTCTTTAAACCAACCAAGTTTCACTTGAATTGCATATTTCCATTAGAGCAATGCATCTGAGCTGGGGCAGGGATGTGTCCAGTGGGGAAATGCTTTTTATTTTCCTTGTTCGGAATGAAATGGACAGGTCTTGAGGCTTGATACCTGTGGTCTAGATCGGTGTCGTTCACAGGAAGTGGTAGCTGTGTGCTGTCCGTGTTGTCTCGCATCGTCTGAGCGAGCCCATTCACCTATTTGAGATTCAAGAAAACAGGCACAAAACTGTGTAAAAAAATTTGACATAACGGCTTTCAATTGAGGATTATATCACATTGGGGATGGGGAAATAAGTGCCAGATCTTGGACGTTTTTTCATAGAATGATATACATATAATATCTTCAAACAACTTTTGTAAAAATTTAGAAATTGCGTGATTCTCTCACAAACCTCTTTTTCACATCTGACTTTCAGCAGCAGGTTGTTCCTTTTTTCATGCTCCTTCTCTGCTTCAACTATCCCTGTCTACAAAAAACCCAAAATCTTTAATTCCCAATTCTTCCTTCTTTGCCCATTTCCGAAGCGCGTTCTTACTTTCCTTCAACATTATTTATTTACAGACTTGTGAATTCCCTCATTGACTTCATTGTCAGGGTCAGAGTTCATGGTCATGGGTCATGACTTGTGACCAGGTCAGGGAGCTTCGCATCCAGCTGCTTGCCATAGGTCGTGTCCTTGGGCAAGCCACTTTACCCCTGCTTACGTCTCTCCACCCAGGAGTACAAATGGGTACTGTCATTAGCTGGTAGTAACCTGCGATGGACTGGTATTACATCGAGTGCAAAATGGAAATATTTTCCCAGTTGCTTCATGCCAAGGACACTGTCGATAAATGCTGACCTGATGAGCCATATTGGCTTAGAACAAGCTTGCTTGTTTATTCTCTGATCGCTAATAAAAATTTTCTTGAATGCTCCATCATTTTTTCTGCTACACAAAAAAAAAGTCACAAGGGTAAATAGTCATCACCTTTAGCAGAGCCTGATGGGCTTTGTACGAAGCCTCCTCCGCGGCCACGACCGCTTCTTGAACAAAGAGACTCAGCGCCTTCTGCGCGGCGTCCTCGCTGCATCGGGTCATGGTCTTGGGGCTGCGCGGCTCCTGGTGAGGGTTCTGCATCAGGCTATTAAACTCCTCTGCAAGAAGTAAATTCAGAATGACAGACTGTGTCAATAGTCTCTGCTAGTTCAAGGTCCTGACCAGAAGGCAGAAGTGAGGAGTTGGAGGGTAAGGGGTCCCATCCCTTCTGCCCGGCAAAATTTTGCGCCATTTTCAGACGTCATTTTTCGAAAAGTAAAAAAAGGAACATTTGAGGGAAATCCCATTTAATGCACAAGAGCAGCAGATATACATTTTCTGATTGAAAATACTTCAACTTTTTCAAAATGTATCATGATTTAATATTATAGTTCAACTTTTTCAAAAAGTATAATGGTTTAACATGCAGGCACTTAATCCAGCATCCTACACTGTAACTTCGATGCCCCTGTTCTTTGAATCATGTTTAAAAATGGAACACAAATGCTGCATTCTGGACTTCTGGTCAGCTGAATTTTGATTACCGAGTGCTCTCTGAGTCGATTGGTCCAACACATTCTCAAGGAGCTGGGTGTTCTTTAGCAGGAATGAGTCCCGGATGTTGTCCAAAGATGTCTGCAGGTCAGGTACAGCAAATTTCTCAGTCTTGGAAAACAACTGTGAACAGTCTGTTCAATCCTGATCATGGAAAAACTTCATGCGGCTTTTCAGCCTGCTAGGCCACTGAGGTGACCTTAGTTTCTCAGATATAAATCCTTTCAAATGTCATCCGCTCTACTGAAATGTAGCAAGGTTTTTGTTGCTTTGTGTCACCTCCGTTTCCAAAGCTTTTTCTTTTCTGCAATGAAAAAAATTCTAAAAAAAACTTTCTAAAAGTCTCTGTATTTGTCTCAAAACAGGGAATCCATTCATCTCAATTAAATAATTGACTTAAAAGTTCTATGAAATGAGTTTCCTTCAGAGCAAATTGAACCTGGATTTAGTGTATTCAAAGCTTTCATGCAAGGTTTGCACACTTTCCTATACCACATTTTAGGCTCGGTGTCTAAGCCTTCTAACAAATTAACCAGAACTGATGCTGTTCTGACCTTTAACTGGTCCAGGAATTTCTGGAAGGGCATGCTTCGCTGCAGCCGGTCCAGGGTCCTAGTGTAGCTACCGATGCAATCTTCCTTGATCTTGGCGTAGCTGGTCTTGAGCTCAGATGTCCGCACGGGTAACGGAAGCTCACTCAGTCTGCTCTCTCCATCTAACTGCAGGTGAATGAATTATGCCTTTATCTTCTGAAAAGGCAAAATCTAACCCAACAAATCTCTGCAAAATCTTCTTTTATTAGCCTCAACTATCTGATTTTCCAATAAGAAAGAAAAAATTTAGTTTCTTTCAAGGATCACCGAGATGTCTTTCTGGTATTGATCATTTTCCTATTCCTCTTACAGAAGGCGGCCTAGGTTTTCTACTTCTTCAGGGAAAATAAGCACATCCCACCATCCAGCACCCAGTGTGTCCCAGCAAACATGGGTTACTTGCACAGAAAAGTCACCAAGAACTGTTTGCCTTTCGACGGGACTGTCCTCCACTCACCTCTGTCCTGTGCTGGACCTCGCTGCATCTTAGCTTGATCTTCTTCTCGTTCATGTCCATCGTGCGGTGGTACTTCTCCCTGATCTGGCCCCTCAGTTCCTGCGTGGCCCCGGTCAGTACGTCATCCAGCCTGCAACAGTGAAGAGGAAAAAACATCAAAGATCTCCATGCCCAAGTAACTGATGAGAATGAACGCTCTCCAAGTCAGACCAGTCTGATCGTTCGCTAACCTCTGGTCAATTCCGCCAGGCACAAAATGACTATCAGTCGACTTTATGATTTACTGATCAAAATTGGCCCTTGGCAAAGATCTCACTTCCAAACTGGTTTCTGTGTCCCCCTCAATAAATCTTCAAGAAAGGCCGCAGGGAACCAACCAATCTTTAGCGCTCATTCTCAAATGGTTCTGGCCCCTCTAAAGTCTTGCCCCAAAATTATATGCTACCATGCTCTCTCACTCCACGTTGATAGCTGTTATTAAGTTTCACTGGAGGGGTATCATTTGACTCAATCTTAATTCTTGGAAGAATAATCTCTCGGGGGGGGGTTGTAAAGGGGAGGCAAACTCACCCAAACAGCACTTGCTGGAGAAGCTTATCTGTTTTGCTGGCCGCAGTCTCATGCCACAGCTGTGAAAGTGAAACACAAGCGTATAATATAAAAGACAGCCTGTTAAGCTTAACCTTGTGTTATTTAAGCTAAATAGAACCTACTAAACTAGAACCTGCTCCCCCTAGCAATGCATCCATCTTCTGGCCAGAGTGCTCTGAAAGTGATCGTCTGAAGAAACTCTGTTACTATTGTAGAGACAACCGGCGTACCTGCAGTTCAGTCTCATCGATGGGTCCCATCTCGTACTGCTGGTGCAGCACCACCATTTCTGTGTCGTAAAACTTCAGGCAGTCCTGGACGGCCGACTGCTCCATGCTCTGGATGAAGGCCGACCAGCGACTTGGAATCTTGGGCAAAGAAACAAATATTTTTCAGTGAAGCATGGCGCTTTTGAGTACAGACGTCGAGCAGAAAAGTTATGTGTTCAACAGACGTGACCAAAAAAATTCCTGCTGTATGCCGCCCATAAGCAATTTCCGTGAATATCTTGGGTGAAGACACATTGTGTTTGGAGAGTACCTGAGATAATGATCCCTCATTGGCTGCTGTCACCAAAACTTCAATCAGTGATGCTAATTCAGCTCCTGTGATTGGTCGACCTGAATCATGATAATTTTAATCAGTTTAAGTCACTTCACATAATGTGTATATGCAAATCTTGGTCAGATGCCAACATTTTTTTTCTGTTAGCTAAAATTTACAAGAAAATTAAAAATCATAGTTTACTATTTAATTAGTAAATTAAGTTCAACAGAATTCATTGACAATCTACTTATCAATTGGTGCTGGAAAGATTTCAGAATTCTTACAGATAAATAATTCTCTGGCACCTCAGCAAATTACTTTAATGCTTACAAAATTCTAGTCAATCTCAAAGAACTTGAGCAAAATCAGTTGGTTAGAACTTGCAGATTTTTATCATCCCAAAATGCAACTGTATGACACACAATGACTACAGGTCAGGTCCTGATTGGCTTAATCTCTGTGGGACTCTTCCATTACAACTGATTGGGCCATACCATTTTTCTCTTTGGGGATGATTCCTTGTCTCAGGATGTTTATGAGCCGGTTCCTCTCAACTTTATATTCTGCTGTGAGGTCCTCTTCTCTTGCCTGATGGGGAAGTGTTTCAAAAGAAAACAATGCATTATACATATCAAATTACAAGGAAATTAGCAGCAATATGAAACGGTATGACCAACTAAAAACAAGCCATACTTATTTTATCAAAATTTTACCATAATTTTTCAGCCTTTACTCTGTAAATTTATAGAACAGAGGCAAGATAAATGTCCATATATTTGAATGCTTACAAATGTCATAGGTTTTTATTTGCAACACGTAATTTTAGATCAATTTTGAGGGCCAGAATCAATTTTAAATTACAATAAGTGGGGATTAAATTTGGTGCGCCAACTTTGCCGTGCTCGAAACATTCAAGTTGGAAAGGAACCCTAGGGGTGTACTTTTACACAGATATTTTCTTGTCTGCTCATAAAACCTTGTGTCTATGGCTAGGGCTAGGTCTTTGCTAGTTGCAAACACATCAGAACCGGCTGAAAACAAGCATAGCCGTAGTTCTGGAGGCCCGTTGCGGATAGGGCTTTACTCAGTTCCTCACCAGAGACAGATCTTGCAGGATCTCTTTCTTGGTGGCGGGGAAGAACAAGGTGTGGCAGTCCACATCTTGGAAGATGTCCAGGAGGCTGACGCGGTGGTTCTCGCTCTCCCAGGCTGAGGATTTCATCATCTCGGTCAGCCACTCTAACGGCGTGGGCTCATCGTTGCCGGTGACCTGGACAAAATCCTGCACAACCTACGACGGGAGACGTGGTAACACAATGCGTGACTGTCTCTGGTATTCGGCAACCAGAATCAGATGTTACTGCAATGGAATCATCTCAAAAGCATGTCACTTGAGCAAGCAAAATGCCTCGTTGACCAAAAGATTGTTTACAACTTGCAAAAAAATGCATAAGGGTGTGTTAAGTTGGAGGTGTATATGTACGTGAGCATGAAGCAACCTCAGCAATGGTTTCTGCCCGGATTAGTGATTTATTTTCCTAAGGAATTGAAAAATGGAGCACGTCAGTGTAGACAGATATGCAAATCGGTCAACAGCACATGTCAACATAGCAAATTTCCACAGTGCAGCGAGTTGGCAGACATCTGGCCAGAATGTTAAATGAAGCTACGAGAGTTTACCCAGAGGAGAGGCGGGAAGCTCAGCAGATCGTGGTTGAAATCCTGGGCCCACTTGGCTCTGGAAAGCTGGGACCTCAAGGCAAACAGCTAGAGAGAATAGATGGCAATGTGGTAGTCGTGCATAATTGGTAACACTCATAACCCAATGCTATTAACCCTAACACTCCTCAATCCTTCACCTGTTGGAGGACTGAGGAGTGTTAGGGTTAAAGACTCAACTCTAAAAAAGTGCCAAGGTTGGGTTGGTTAGGAATGGATTGGGCTGGGTCAGGTTGGGTTGGATTAGTTAGGGCTGGCCGGGCTAGTTTGGGTTGGGTTGGCTTGGGCTGGTTTGGGCTGGGTCGGGTTAGGTTTGGCAGGGCTGGGCTAGTTTGGGTTGGGTCAGGTTGGGTTGGGCTGGGTCAGGTTGGGTTAGGTTTGGCAGGGCTGGGCTAGTTTGGGTTGGGTTGGGCTGGGGCTGATTCCATAGAGCTGCTTAAGCCCAATATTTGGCACGAGAAAACCTTGTTTGATAAATCAGGTAACCAGCCAAAATCTGTGTGATGTATATTGATTTGGGATCGTATTTAGCTGTCTTTTGGTCAGCATGACAATCACATCAAGTTTGAGCTGGTAACCTTTGTTTTTTTTTGAGCAAGGTTTTTCACACTCAAGCAAATTTTGTGCTTAAGCAGCTCTATGAAATTGGCCCCTCAGGTTTGGGTTGGGCTGGGCTGGGTCGGGTTGGGCTACGTGTAACAGCCTCAAGCCCTTATAGTCCTGTCGGCATTTAGACCTGAACCCCATCAAGACTGATCGCAGCAAAATTAGGTATGCATCTGGAGATACCATGCCCTGTGCATCTACTAAGTTTTGGTCCAATCAAGCAAAGTATTTTCTCATTACGACCGTCAATAACTCACAATAGATTGTCCAGAAATGAGCACTTTTTTCCGAAAACAGTTGATGCAATGGTGCAATGCACAACATCAAACTTTCCAGACACTGGTTTCCTGACATAAGTTACACGGACGTATATAAAAGAATCTGGACTCGCAATGCCCTATAATCAGCTTAGAGAGATCATTGAACCCACTCGCGGCCATTTTACGGAGCCGAATACAAAGCTTGCCAGGCAGTGCCCGCCTTTGTTCTCCCTGGCATCAATAGAGGGGAGCCAACCCGCGCATTTGTATTCAGCTCGGTAAAATGGCCGCTGGTTGGCTTCTATTTCATACAAAGGCGTTGCAAGTCCAGGTTTTTTTATATACATTCGTGATCAGTCAACAAACCTTTAATAGCAGAATTGAAAAAAAAACAGCCAGTAGTCTGAACTTCTGATTTCTTACAGGTTTTCTGCGTACATCGTGAAACAAGGTTCTAGACCGCATCACTCTCTAATGGTTCACACCTGAGTTCTTCTTGACAGCAACTCCAGATAGTCCAGGTCGGCTTGGTCGATGACCTTGACCGAGTTGTAGATGAGGAAAGAGCTGAGCAGGGCAGCCACGGCAAAAACCTTGGCATCGTATGTCTCAGAAACATTGTTAGCAGCAAAACCTGAGGGAGTAATTATCAAACTGACTTTTAAGACCATGCAAAATGCTTTTATTACAAGTTCTGCACATGAATGGGAAATAATGCTAAGCATAAATCGACCTTCAGTTTTCCATCTAATCTCTAAATTGCCTAAGTTTATACATTACTTTTTTCCATGAACAATCATTTATGTGCATTTGAAACAGTGTTCCTAAACTTCTCCAGACTGTAAAAGCTTGCCCCAAATTTCTCCAATCAATTACTCATGTATAACATGAAAGTATATATTCCCTGTGATTTTCAGCCTGGCTGGTAGCTGGATTTACCTTCAGTGTCTAGAAAGATCACGGACACATCTATTCCGGAGGAAAGAGTCATTGTGGTTGGCTGAAACAGAGAGAAAAACACATCTGGAAATGTTAGATAACAGATTGTTGGACAGGTGCCTGTGTAGTGACTACCTGTCTGAACTTTTACTCTCTGATACAAAAACTGGATTACAGGGCCCTAAGTGCAACAGAAGGCAGGCTTGTATAACTCGTGACTCAGACTCAACCGGATGACTAGTGACTCAGACTCAAAAGATGTGACTCGGACTTGGACGCGATGTTTCATGACTTGAATACAAGTCTGTCAGAAGAAAAAGCTATTAAAACAACAAAAACAACCTCCTATGTGACTTAACTCAGATTCCCCCCTCAAAACAAAAGAATATGTCGGTCTCAGAGATGCTATAAAAACAAACAAGTAGTATACAGGTGAAAAATGTGGTATCGCACCCCAAACTGCAGAGGCTATTGAAGGCAAATATAAAAAATGATCAAGCCGAACTTTGATTTTCCTCTCCAGGGAAGGTGTGCGTCCCAGTCCGGCCACCCACCATGCCCCACATCCATATCCCCATGGTCTGCGGCCGGAGGCTGGGCCCCACGGTGAAGCCAAAGTTCCCTTGCTTCCCCATCAGCTGGTTCAGCAGGAAAGACTTGCCGGAGTGGTACTTGCCGACGACAGCCACAACGGCGACGGGATTGCTCAGACGCAGCAATGACTAAAAATCAATTAGAATTTGTATGAGAAAAGTTCAATTTCTTTGGTGTTTTTACCCTGCACGTGAGAAATTTTGAGAGGAGATCCTTGTCAGAAAATTGCGGCCATTAACTTAGATTGCGTCTGAGAGTGTTAAAATGTAAGGTTTAGGAAGACAGAGAACACAGCGGTACATGACATAAACTGCATCAAATGAAAAATCTGGTTCTTCAGTTTCTATGAGTTACCTGAACAGGTCATCTCTGTGAAAGGTTGAATGAGCTTAAGTTGGATTTCATGCTTTAAATTAAAATCACTTGGCTTTACTCTCACGTGCAAATACTTGAATAAAAAAGTCCACCTTAATAATTAAACTGAGACTTGAAACTTGACTGAGGACCTTGTCTTTGAGTGGTAATAATTTTGGACAATGTTGCCAGCTAAGAGTGAGAAAAGTGGGTAATTTTCTTCAGCAAGTACTGTGGTACTTTGGGTCTCCAGTTTGAGGAAGGGTGTGCCATCACCTGGATGCTTTCTTCGACAATTTCCATCTTCTTGTGGGAGGGGTCTGGTCGGACCAGCTGCATGGGCCGATCCTGCAGAGGGGGTAAAAGGGGCTGAAGGGATGCAGTCTGGGTAGAGTCATGTGTGCTGCCTGGTGCAGGCCTACAGGTGGCCTGCCGACCTGAAACCGAGACATTCATGAGGAACTGTAAACAGATTGCTAAGTTAGAGAAAAGAAACATGTAGGAAGCAGCAATCACCTTGACTGAAAGGATCAAAACAAGATACCATGGAAAATCAGTGTAAGAGTTCCATATATGGGCATCACTAATTTTCCCTGAAAATGTTGTAACAGCCATAAGAAAGTGATGAAATGTCCTAACAAGTGAAACGTCAGAAAATTCCGAAGCATATTCTTAAAAAACACTTAATTTTATTGCAGGCAAGTCCAATAGGTTTGTGCATGGAACTCTTTCCAAAATCAGTGTTTTAAAAGTGAGTGATCATTATTTTGTGATATTCGGGAAAAATCTTAAGTAATGAGTGCATGTATCCTGAGGAATATTGCAGGTGGATATCTGCAGTTAGGAAGGTTGGTTCATTTTATCATAACCACACATTAAATCTTTGGGATCTTCTTTAGCTTATAAAATGGAGTATTAAAATCACCCAAATACAACCATCTCAAAGGTGACCCCAAAATTAAAATGTACATGAAAATTCTTCAACAGTACTTCAGATGTTAACAAGAGAAATTAACATGAAACCCAATGTGAGTAAATGTTCTTATCAAAAAATGGAGTGAATGGTACCTTCTGGTTCTGCACGTCCATCTTCATTCTGACTTAGTTGACAGATCTCGCCACCTTTGCTCTGAGGTCTGGAAGCGTCATTGCCTCTACTTTCAGCGATCAGCATCAAATTCATAATCACAATCCTAACAAGTAGAGTAACGGCACCAAGCGCAGCCATTTGTCTACACTTGAACTAACATGAGATCTAAATCTAGGGTCCACTACAGACTAGGTCGTCCGGTCCACGAACATTCCCACTAATCAAGAGCAGCCATCCTTGGAAATACACTGAGAAAATTACTGGTAGGCTATCTAACTTTTGTCAACACGTTTGACAAACTCCACAGCCTCTTTTAAGTTATAATTTTGCGTTACTGTCAGCAACAATTAGGCGTCATTTAAAACAGTGAAACTAACTCAGCTGAACAGAAGTCTCTCTGTTCTTCAATGTTTGCACACGTGTGACTGCGTCAAACTTCGTGTGCGCCGCGCGAGATCTTATCAATGCACTTGAACAGCGCCCTCAAGAACAATTCCTTGCATGAAGGACAATCATGTGTTGTTAAATACTTACATATGGTGTACTTTTTACGACAAACATTTCTCTCTCTCTTTAGCCTCCATCCAGGCGACGCAACTACACGACTCGACTTCTTGCCATAACGTTTGCGTCGCGTCGTGCCGTCGCCCATCGCGTCGTACCGTCGTGCGTCGCGTCGTACGTCTAGTCGTGCATCGCGTCGCCTATTACGTCTCCTGAAGCACGACGCGACGCACGACGCGACGCACGACGTGACGCGATTTTTTTACTGCAAGCGTTTCCACTGCAAACCCTACAGCTACTTGCCAAGTCAAGACAAGCCAAGTCGTCCGCCGCTTCAGCAATAAATCGTCTTCAAGCTAGGCCCTTTATTTATTTTCATTGCTAATTCATATTGTTTTCTGTTACATAGAATCCCTGTTGTTGTTTTTTTTTCTCATTATTAAAAAGATGCTTTCTCTAATGTGAGGGTTTTTGTATTTTCGTAAACTGTGCGAAAACTTTTCACTATATTAGCCGGAAACGAATTAATTCTCACTGGTTAGCTGATAATAAAAGGCGTAAACTAGTAAACAAATAAATAATTTAAGCAGGTGTCATGATTCTCATATTATGTCCGCTACAATATTTCTAAATCTATTCTAAGATACAATACATCAATCATTATAACGTGCTTCCTAATGTAAGATGCGGATCAGATGAGAAATTATACATCATGTGTGTGGCCAAACAGAGTTAAAAAAAAAAAGACACGGCCACAATGATAATAGCGTCTGTATAATCATTCCTACCTCCATGGTATAATGTTTTATTCAGAAACATGGACTAATATCATTGAAAGTGTGGTGCTGATGAAGGTAACGAGGAAGACTGACCTGAAGGAAGACTACGACGGAATATTCTGAGGGTATTATAGAGCAGGCTCGGTTGTAACTTCCTAAACCCGTGGTCAAACTTGCGGTCATACAATTGTAGACAAGTTGTCTGAGGAATTGGGAGTACTACTTAGAAATTACTGGGATGGACCACGGGGAAATACCGGTATTTATAAGATTTAAAATCTGAGCCGTCGTGCCGTTGCGTCGTCTGGTTGCGTCGCCTGGAGGAGGCAAGAGAGAGAGAGAAATGTTCGTCGTAAATAGTACACCATACTTACAAAGTGGCATTGGTTTTCTTCACCATTCTAATTTAGAGCAATGCTGCCCTCAAGGGGGGATTTGTCGTAAGAACGGGGAATTACCCTCGCTGGTACTTGGCGGCGGAACAACAACACACTACATACAACAAATGCAAGAATACCGGCAGCCAGCGTAAACTTTGACAGCATGGCAGACGACGAATGGGCGGACTTAGAGAATTATCGTCTCGGTAAATCACTGTTTTGAACAGGGATTGTCATATTTAACAGATTTTGAAACATTATTAATCCTTACCTCGAACTATTGCATTGCGTCGGCTTGGGTGATTTCATACATCTTGTATTTGTTAGATTTGTCGATTGCTATGCCTCGACCGCCGTAACCATGTTCATGATTTAACTTTTTTTTTTTAAGTTCACGCTTAATTTGAATGTGAACATGTACATGTATCAACAAGTTTGAAGGCCTAAAGTTATTAATGTTGCACGCGATCGGTCGATCCGCACGATTGCCCGTTTGCGGTGCTCAGTTGGTTCATGTTGTAGGACTACTCTCCAACTTCAATACCTTTTTTCAAATCAGTCTTTCACAGATGTGAATTAGAGAATGAAAAGCCAATGGCAATTGGCTGATGATAGAATTATAAACCGTGATAACAAGAAGTTATGAATATGAAGAATAAGATCGACTAAACCTATCCCACAAAGATCAAGGTGATTGTATCCTGCATATTGACTGATCATGCCCAACACCATACATTGCAGATTGAGGCACTAACCCTAACCCATAAAAACAGTCATGACAGTGGCTCATCGTTTGAGGCAAACCTGACATAGGCTTGGTTGACGTAGTAATAGGCTTCTTGGAATTTGAGGATTTTGGGAGTCTGGTTGGCAAAGTCATTCCTTGTCTTCCACCTCTGTGGTCCAGATTTAATTCCCGCCAGCCTAGTCCACATCATATTGGGTTTTCAGTCTGCCTGATTCCGTGGGTTTTCCCCAGTATATTCTTTTGCAGGATGTTCGTCTACCTTTGAAACTGTACCTGCTTCTTATTGTCTCCTCTCAACAGGTGTCTTCAAGGCTTACGAGCTACAGTGCCTAGAGGCTTTTGAGGAATCCTTGGTGTCATTTTATACCAGAAATAATAATAATAATATAAAGGCAGACATGAATTTGTGAAGTCGTTAATATCAGATCAAATTGATTTCCAATCCAGAAATACAAATGAGTCTGTGATCAACATCAGCCATTGTGTACTTGTTAACAGTGTTATCCCAGTGTTATTAAGAAATTATGATTCTTGTCTGAGGCAGACCAGGCGCTGACTATAGACACTGGCTTGTTGGATATTGGATTGGCAACACTATTGCTGAATTCTTGCATTATGAATTGTACAATTCAGATTTGACAGCTAAGGATGGCCCCGATGGACTGGACTTTGCCCTGTTGGAACTTGGGTCAACGGGTCAGGTGACAGCAGTACTGAGGGGTGACCCCAAGGCCGGTCCAGCTCCACTGTCCACGGTACGGTTGCAAGGAGTTCACCTTTCACTCTGCCAGGCCAACTGTACACAACAAATCACTGTATTTCTCTGTTGCTTGGCAATGCAAGCACCATGATTTCCCTTTTACAAATTTGTTTCATATGCTCACCTTGCATCCAGTTTAATTTTGGCAAATTGTGTAAAATGTATACGGAAAGTCAGCGGAAAGGAAAGCCAAGGCATAGCCCGGTTGCTGGACGAGCCACATGAATGGCACAGCATGCTTCCTGTTAACAAAAGGGTGATGCAAGTTTCCCTCAAGCAGAGTTCAGTTATCAGGAGTTGAGATGCCGTACAAGTTTGTAGTGGAAATGTATCCGTGGTCGTGGTTAACTGTTTTGCCATTTTCATTCAAGTGCATGAGATGAAGTTGGACGCAAATATTAAGAGCATCCCAGACAACATACCAGTATTTTGAACTAAGCTAGCTTGAAGCTAGCTTGAGAAGGTCGCGGGACTTCATTTCGACTAACTTCCCTGCCACTTCTTTAGCACAGGTTTCCGCTACCACTTTTATTTCCCCAGTTGCCGAATGGCTTGCCACCAGTGCTTCAAGACCTGAAGCTGAAGACGCTCCAGTTCCTGGACAGACCAGAGAAACTCCCCATCCATGATGTCAAGACAGCTCAGAGGTGAGCACTCTGAACCGTGTTTGTGTTTTGAAACTCTGTGAGCGTTTGTCTGAAGCAGGCTTTGCTTGCCTCCCCCCCCAAAAAAATTACTGACATATGTGTTTGCCGACCTGGTTTCTGCTAAAGGTTTTGGCCCCGTACATCTGACCCATGCAGCCTGTACGAGGTACGATTATGCCCCGTACAGACCACACTAGAGATGGAGAGACATCCAACTACGGGGGAGCTGACCGGCTTCAGAGAAGTAAGTTCATCGATGTCCTCATTTGGGCATCTGGTTTCTAACGGCATATTAATGTAGGATTAAGCTGTACATGAACTGGAATACACTTTGAGTTTGGCTTTTGAAAAGGGCAGCTTCCTATGTTGCAGTTCGCTTAAGTGTGAAAACTTTGTGAAAATCATGGCCAAGGCTAGAAAATCTTCCTAAATACATTGTACATGAATATATACAAATTTGAATTTCTACCATCTAAAGGATGATGCAAGACTCAGCAAATGATTTGCATATCTGTTATCATTTTTGGTTATTATTCTGCTGTTGCCATGAGTGCAGTATCCCATGAGCCATTGCATTGGTCACATGACAGGTTCATGAATATGTATGTGCTTTGCCAAGCGCTACATGTGTAGGCCTCTTCCACACCAATCTAAACAAAATCTAAACATGCAATTGTTATGCAGATTAACGAAACGGTCACTCAGTTCATTATTAAGCTTTTGAGTTGTTGTTGTTTGTGGTACCTGTAGGTTAAGATAGAGGACACGGCCGCCACGGCCAAGAACTCCCTCTCCCTACGTCGCCAGCCGGGACCGCCCACCCAATCAGTGCGTGGCAGCTCTACAAACTTCCCCTTCTGGCCAGGAGGCATGGATGAGCCATCAGCGGAGATCATCGGTGCTCGAGGGGAGGACGAAGAGGAGATTAACTTTGAGAACGGTAAACACTTGACAAAATACCAATACCTCACATTGAACAAAGGTGATCCTGGGCCCCTATGTTAGGCTGTGTCCAAAACTGTCGGCTATGGCTTGTCATAACTGTAGGCACTTATAGAGGCCACTGGCTAGACGTTCCATGTGCTTCCCATAGATATGTGTGATACATCAGCCACAGCCATTACTTTTTAGACTCGACCTTAAGTGAGTTCAACTTTGTTACTAACGTGTTGCATCCTGACTGATATTTGTGCATTCAAATTTACATTTAATTTTCTCATATGTATAAATGGGATGGGTTGGTTCATGGACGACTGCATTTGGCAAGTTTGCCTCGACTTAAAGGACAGACGTTCTTTTTTTTTCTACCCAGATCTTCTCTCGACTCCCCCGGGGCTAGCCACTGGCATGACATTCGAGAGCAAGCCCCCTGCCATCATCGCAAACAAACCCGACCAGCCGCCACCCAACGAAACTCCTCCCACTGCACCGGCATCCCACATCCTGAAACTGACGGATCTCATGATCGTCGACGATGGCGATGAATTTGCCTTCTCTGACAAGGAGGAGGAGGGGGACTTGGAAGAAATCGATGATGCGGGTGTGGCAGGGGAAGGCGGGGACTTGAAAAAAGAGGCAGATGAATTGAGCAAGGAAGCGGCGGAGAATTTAGAGAAGATGTTGCCCCAGGTAATGAGAACTGCAACTTTGATAAAGTTTATCAATTCACAGATTTTGTTCAAGTCTACAGTCTGCATTTTATGATTTTGCTGCAGGAGATGACAGTTGCCAAGCAACGGAAGGAGGAGAAGGCAGAGCCAACCAAGGAGCAGTGGGCAGTCAGTGTGGATGTTTCCACTCCAGTGAGCGACTTCCACCGACGGGTACCAGCTCCAGCAAAAGAGGTGAAGAGCACATCTCAAAATGTTTGCTAGCTCACTCAGGTGGGACTCGAACCTTTGACTTCCTGCTTACAAGTGCAGATGTCTTACCACTCAACTGCCAAGTCTAACATAAACCAAACTGTGAAATTCCTTAGGAAGAAAAGATGTCTGTAAGAATGGTTATAACTGAAAAGGTCCAGTTATTTTGAACTTGTCTGTTTTGTCGGATGGGTGATATTTTCCTCGCCTTCCATCTCTGCAGCTGAGGTTCAAATCCCACCCTGGCTCATGTTCTTCCAAGGGTTTCTGCCAGGTACTTCTGGGTACTTATGCTTAAGTTTTCCTTCCACCTCCAAACTGAATTCCTCTTCATCGTGTTTTCTCTCTTGGTCTTTTTCCGGCTTCTGAGCTGCTGTTTTTGTAAATTTTTGGAAGAACCCTTAGTTCCATTGGCAAAATTAACTAAAAACATATCTGATTTGGACCATTTCAATTACTCTTGAATTTTTTTCCAGTGGCCGTTTGAGCTGGATGTCTTTCAGAAGCAGGCTGTCATCCATTTGGAGAACCACGACTGCGTATTCGTTGCAGCCCACACCTCAGCCGGTAAAACAGTGGTCGCCGAGTATGCTATTGCACTGTCGCTCAAGCATCTCACCAAGTAAGACAGAGAGAAAGTCATTTTGTTCTCAAATGAGTCACGTTGCAAGGTCCAACAATCCAAGATTTTCAAACTTTACTGGGAGGAGGTTTGGGAGGATTTCTAAAGATTGAGGAAGGATGAGCCTGCGTTACTTTTAATACACGGGGTGTGAAATTCTTCAAAAATTTCAATATTCTTCTGGAAGGATTTGCCATTGGATTTCTGCAATAAAGTGGATCTGTTCTTGGCAAAAATTTTGTGGGATTCAAAAGATAAGAGATATCGGTGACTGTTAGCCAACTGCTGGTCGATTGTGCCTGGTACCATGGACATGGAACTTGACACAAGAGTTGAAAACAGTGATTTAGCGAGTTTAAACCTTGGAATATCTTTGTTCTACCGTATTTCCTTTGTTTTCTGAACTTGTCTTGGTCTCCTTGGGTATCCAAAAATAGTACCTGCTCCCAATTTTAATGACGTGTTTTTCCCACCAAAGACATTTCAAGCACATGGTGGTCAGATTTTGAAATGTTTTTTAGTGAAAATGCCTGTCTTACAATACCACAGAACCGTCTATACTTCACCGATCAAGGCCCTGTCCAATCAGAAGTTCCGGGACTTCAAGGAGACCTTCAGCGGGGACGTGGGTCTTCTGACGGGAGACGTCCAGATCAAGACAGATTCCTCATGCCTGATCATGACCACGGAGATCCTGAGGTAGGCCAGGATGACATTCTTGGCCCTTGCTGTGTCATCGATGCATAATGGCCCTGTGCATGAATAAGAGAGGGCGCTCTTGTCGCCCAGCAACAACTCCTCTTTGGGTTGACATTACCATCTGACATTTGTACTTCAATGGTTTTTGTGTGCCATTCCTCATTTTACTCAGACTTATGACCATGTCCGGATTGCTAAGCTGCGGCTAATTGTAACACATGTTTATGGAAGCCCTCAGCTAGCTGCTTCTTACCTTTCCCACAGATGCATGTTATAGCCAGCCATAGCCATGTGATTTGGAACACGGCTCATGTGTAAAAAGGAAGCAGGTAGATTGTTCCCTGTCCCCACATCGTCAAGGTGGGGTCTAGGCAGTCAGCCTTGCCTCTCAGCTTTTTGGACCTGATTTCAAGTTTGCAACTCGGGAAATATTGGACTGCCATGTCCACATTATTACTATTACAATAGTCATCTGGTACTTACCTGATACTTCTTCAGTGTACAGGGAATTAAATGGAAATATTGATATTCACTGATGAGTATATTTGAAGTGGTCTGTTTCCCTTGCATTGCAGGTCAATGCTGTACAGTGGCTCCGATATCATACGGGACTTGGAGTGGGTGATTTTCGACGAGGTCCACTATATTAACGACTCAGAGGTAGGTCATTCCCTCCCCTAAAAATGAAATTTTCAACAAAATGTGTATAAGGGCAATACTCGCAATGCAGTGGTTTAGGGTTCGAATCCCTGTTGTGCTGCAGGAATTTTAAACGGTCTGTTTGGATTCGTTGGCAGAGAGGCGTGGTGTGGGAGGAGGTCCTGATCATGCTACCCGCCCACGTGAAAATTATTCTGCTCAGCGCGACGGTGCCAAATACGCTGGAGTTTGCCGATTGGGTCGGGTAAGTGTCCCCATGGTCTGTCAAACCTATCAAACACCTTTGAAAACACAACGTTGAATTCGTTAGTCATTCATTGCGTTGATGAGGTTAGGAGAAGAAAGCTAGCCACCAGCTTTGGCGAGACGAAAATCAACTTTTCCTTCACCAGTTTATTCAGACTTCAAAACTTTTAAAACTATGTTTAACTTTTGCTTTTTTCAGACGAATCAAAAGGAGAAAGATCTATGTAATTAGCACTTTGAAACGACCTGTCCCTTTGGAACACTATCTCTACACGGGAAACAGTACCAAGTCAAGCAACGAGCTATTCATGATTGTAGACTCCACCAAGAAATTTTTGACTTCAGGGTGAGTACAGTGAAACAGGATTGATACCGCAGCTTTTGTACTTCTTGTTTAGCCGGTCCCAAGTATGAAGATATTGTGACCCGAGAATAACATGGGCATATCTGTACGCCGGAACAATAGACAAACTGGTCAAGACTGCACCTTTCTTGTCTTCAGATACCACAAAGCCGTTGATGCCAAGAAGGAACGGGAGAGCAAGGCATCTGCTTCGTTCGGAGCCAAAGGCCCCAGGCAGGGCCCCCCGAAAGGGGTGAGTAAAGTGTGTGTCAAAAGTGGACAGTGACACACCCACTCTGGATAATGTTCTTTATTTTTTTCTCGAAACAGAGTGACTTTGAGCGGGGAGTTTTTATAATAATTTCTTGATAGACTGAAGATTACAGTTATAAAGATTGACCGCTGAGGAATTATAATACCCTATTTCATGAAGCATTAATTAGCAAATTGTTTTTTGCTTGGTAAGCATGAAATTTTCCTGTTAACACTGTTGGTGCAGAATGTTGATAGTAAGTGCTGAATTTTGTGGTTAGCACAGCCATTTAATTTGGCCCAGCTCTGTGAAAATTGAAATTAGGACTGTATTCTAGCCATAGGGAGTTGTATGCACTGTATTTATTGGCAGAACAAATGCATTCCATACGTGTCCACATTTGAGATAATGTTTCAGAAAACCATTGTATATTTTTATGCTAAGGAAAAATAAACAGAGAACCAAGCACAGACAATAAACATCGCAGTACATTATGGCTGGTTACCTGTTTTTGCTAAGCAAGTATTTTCTGTATTTACCAAGTCTATGTAATTGTACAGTAGCATTTGCAGTCTAGTCATGCTGTTACATGCACTTTGTTTTGAAGGATAAAGGTGTGTACCTGTCCGTGGTGGACATGCTGCGCAAGAGGGACCAGCTGCCCGTGGTGGCGTTCACACTCTCCAAGAAGCGCTGTGACGAGAACGCCAGCATGCTGACGACCCTCGACCTCACCACTACCAACGAGAAGAGCCAGATCCACGTCTTCATGCAGAAGTGCGTGGAGCGGCTGAAAGGGAGTGACCGCATGCTGCCTCAGGTGGGGGGGCGTAACTAGGGATTTGGTGGGTGGGCTTAAATGTGCTGATGGGGACTGGTTGTTGAAGAAGCAGCTGGCGCTGTGATAGTTAGGGGATGCCACAATACATTTTGTATAGGATGGTGGACGGAACCATCACAGGCTGTCACAGGTTAGGAATAGTAGGGGTGGAGCAAGTCTTGGGTAGATGGGATTTGCATTGACTGTAAAAGTGTGGCATGGTTGAAAGGAGCACACAGATGTTGCCAAGGATAGGGGATTGCAGGAGCGAGCTAAGAAGTTGGTTGACGGGATTCACCTGTTTGTCAAGAATGCTATGGGAGCGACCTTGTGCTTAATTCTCTCCTTTGTTTCATTCCTTCAGGTTCTTCACATGCGAGATTTGTTGAAGCGAGGGATCGGCATTCATCACAGCGGGATTTTACCTATCCTCAAGGAGATGATTGAGATGCTTTTCCAACGAGGCTTGGTCAAAGTAAGGTTTTTCTCTTTCTCTCCATCCCTGTATTCCTTGCTGCTTCACATTTGGCCCCTTACAGATTCCAGTCTACTTGGTTGATTCATTGCTTGTTGCAGCTGCTGTTTGCCACGGAGACTTTCGCTATGGGCGTCAACATGCCGGCCAGGACGGTCATCTTTGACTCCACTCGCAAGTTTGATGGCACGGGCATGCGGACACTTCTGGCTGGGGAGTACATCCAGATGGCTGGCCGGGCAGGCCGGCGTGGGCTGGACACCACGGGTATGGTCATCGTACTGTGCAAAGGAGATGTGCCGGAATCATCAGAGCTGCACAAGATGATGTTGGTAAGATGGGGAGAGGTTCGAATCCCACCCAAGTAGCTCCTTGGTTAGGGTTTGATGGACTCTGAGTAACTCCCATGACTGTTTCCATTATACACCACTGCAAGCCTACCCAGGAAGAGTCCCAGTTCCAGCTGACAATAATCCGTAACCTCCTCTGGTTTGAGGAGCCTCCTTGGGGTTAGGGGTTTGACTCTTTGCCTGAGGAACACAGTGGAAAGATCCTTGTTTCAATTCCCACTAGAATAGCCCCCATGCCTGTCCACATCCACCAGGGCAAGCCCTCTCATTTACAATCCCAGTTCCAGCTGACTTACACTACGAATCCTTATCCTCATCTGCTTGAACCTACTCTGTCAGTGGCTCTGGGTTCGAATCCCACCTGAGCATCCCCTTAAAATTGTCCACATTACCCCTAGGGCAAGCCCACCCAGCTGGAGTCCCAGTTCCGGCTGACCTACACCATGATCCTCAACCTCCTCTGTGTGGAGGAGCTGCGGGTGGAGGACATGATGAAGCACAGCTTCTCCGAGTCCAGCACCAGGAAGGACACCAAGGAGTACGAGGCCAAGCTGCGAGCAGTCCAGGAGGAGATGGGTCAGGTCAGGGAGCTGAACTGCTACCTGTGCCATGAGGACCTGGAGCAGTACTACCAGACCTGCAAGCAACTGCAGAAGCTGAGGCTAGGACTCAGGGTAAGCCTTACTGAGGGTTTGAAATTTGACTTCATGGGGTTCTCATGACAAATCCTGGGGATAAAACTTGTCCTAGAGAGTCTTGAAACAATCATGGAAGATCAGGGAGAAATAGTATGACCTTGAATCTTGATAGGAAAAGTCATGAAAATCAATATCATGCAGTGGTTATTTTGATGGGCTGAGGTGTGAGAACTGAATAATGATAATTTCCACTCGACTTTTGTCAGTATACAGTAGTAGCTGTGGCAGTCTTGCAGTTCAGAAAAGAAAACAGCTTCTCCTTACAAAGCGGTATTAAATGTCATAGACATTGTCATATTTTAGTCCTGGAAGGTCATGGAATTGGGTTGTCAGATTTCTGTGGGAACCCTGCCTTTGGCAATGAAAGCAATAATTCATTTAAAAAAAGCAGAACGGAACCCGTGATGTATTTATCAGACCCCTCCCCCACCTCCAGAGTCTGGAGTAGACACACTGTGATTCCTACTGTTTAAGATTGTGGTGGAGCCCATTGTATGCCTGTTCTGAAAAAAAACAGATACTCTCCCAAGATATCCCCTAAGCTTCTCAAAAAGTGGATCTTCAATTTATGAAGGCAGGCAGGGTGTGCTTGTTGAAACTTTTAATCAAGGTTCCCTTAAATCAGGGGGGTTCCGCAGAACCAATCTGTCTCAGTTCTTATATGTTTATCACTGGTAAAGTTCCCTGTTTCCCACATAAATATTCTTTGAACCAGTTAGGATACCTCCAGTTTAGGATTCATAATTTCATGGGTACAGCAACCTATCCAAGTTGGTTTTTCTACACAGTGTACTGTGTAAACGCTGTATTTCCTTTGTAATATTAGAAAATGATTGCATCTCATCCATTGGGAGTGAAGGCCCTCTCCTCGGGACGAGTCGTTGTTGTTTGCACCAAGCAGAATCGCAATGCTCTGGGTGTCATTCTCAGCTCCTCAACAGCCAGCAAAGAGAGAACATTCAAAACCCTAGTCCTGTGCAATCAGCAAGATCCTGGTACCGGGAGCTCAGCAGTGAATCCAGGCAACAGTTTTCACGTGGAGCCTCTGCGCAAGGAGCCCCTGTTCCAGCCAGAAGGGCCCTGCGGTCACACGGTGCTAGACCTGGTCGGAGAGCAAATTGGGACTGTCACAACACTGACCATAAAGATTGCCAGCGACCGGATCGCAGACGATTTCAAGAAGCGGCAGATGCCCAGATTCAGGTACCAAGAACATCGCAGACACAGGAAAAAAGATCAAGGAACGAGTCATTGTCTGATGGTTGAAGTGGAATGTAGTCGTGTCTGAATGAAATGTTGGTGATGAAAACAGGTTTAACTTAAAACCTAATGCTTGTGAGGCCCGGAGCTCACTTTGGATTCTTATCTTCCGCAAAGCCCAGTTGTTGGACTGTGACTCAGTGGCTTGGATTTGAAGGGGTGATTCTCCCCATGCTTGAGAAATTAAACACACTGAGTAAGGATATAACCTCTTTACCTCTTTAATGTTTCATCCTCAGGGACAATCCCCCGGGACAGTCCACCAGCATCGCCACCCAGGAGCTGCTCCGGATCACCGAGGCCAACCCTGACGGTCTGCCCTCCCTAGATCCCGTCAAAGACCTGCACCTGCGAGAGCTGGACCAAGTGGAGAAATTCCAAGAGCAAGCCACCCTAGAATCTCTCTTGGACCAGTATGGCTGTCTCAACTGCCCCAACTTCCTGGAACATGTTAGTAATTTTGACCCAACCCAAGACTGCCAGTGGTTTATAAACTACTTTTGCTCATTACAGAAGTTCAAGAGTCTTGTTATTACTCTGAAGTCAAGTATAGGTGTCTATGTGTATACCAACTTTCACTCCAATCTGTCATTGGACAAACAAGATCTTAGTCTCGGGGAACTCCTCGATTTAGCTGTGAGAAGGTAAAAAAGCCTTGCTCTTTAGGAGTTAAATGAGAACCAGGACCATATCTACATGATAAGGACCTCCAAATGTCAACAGTAACAACTGAGTCTAATTGACAATGACAACTCAATGTGTATGACATTAGCATCTAAGTATTAATGCCAATTGACCATGAAAGATAAACATAAATGACTACTAACAGCCATGTCTAATTGAGCATCAGAACTAAACCTGTATGACAGTGGCATTGAAGTCTGAATGGCTGTGACAGATATGTCCTCGGTTGACATCCTTGTCCTCAGTTTGGTATGATGTGTCACCGCATGAAGCTCAAGGAGGATTTCAACCATCTCCGATACTTACTTTCTGATCAAAGCCTGCATCTACTGCCAGAGTACCATCAAAGGATACAGGTAAGGGACGGTCTGAGAAATTCAAAAAGGTAACATCCATAAGTCACAATTGAGAATAATCCGGTTCCATTGCCGTGATATAGACCTTTAACACGATACTATAAGAAACTTATCTTTTTTTTCATTATGATTTAAATGTGGACAAGTCTGTCAGTGGGATTGAGTTGTGTTAGTGAACAGTGTTGCAGTCAAGTACTTGACAAGACTCCAAAGTCCTCACAAGTCCTCATAGGTCCTCACAGATACTCTTTAGTCCTCTTAGGTACCAGAGTCTCAAGAAAAAGCCCTATAGATATTTCTGTGTTATTATCATTAGTGAAAGTACTTGTGAGGGTGTATGTACTAGACTTCAATGCTGTGGTTGAACCCAACAAGTGCTGCAGTGTCTCCCACACCATCCAGCCACTGGAAACACTCAAAGAACTTGTGTCAATATGTGAGACTACTCATGAAAATTACTTAAGTACTTGTGAAGCACTCAACTTCAGAACTGTGGTTGGGATGCACTTGTGCTGCAGCGCCTGCATCGCATTAGTATCTCCCACAATGTAAAGTACTGGAGCTGAGTACTGGAAGAAGTGATTGTACTTGTGGCAGTATATGTTGTAACAAATGAAAAATACTAAGGTACTAGTAAAGCACTTGACTTTAGCACCCATCATTGAACCCTACAGGTGCTGCAGCACCTGCGTCACATCGATACCTCCCACACCATCCAGCTGAAGGGCCGGGTGGCGCGGGAGATGAGCAACCATGAGCTGATCCTGACGGAACTGGTGTTCCAGAGCCTGCTGAGTGGGCTGCCGCCAGCCGAGATTGCCGCTCTGCTGTCCTGCATGGTGTTCCAAGAGAAACGCTGCAGCGAGCCCGAGCTGACGCCGTCCTTGAAAGAGGTGAACAAGGAGAAGGTTGAAGCCTTTGGGGGAGGGAACTTCACCATGGCCAGTGTTCTGAGACCTTTGGAGACCATTACTTTTTCCAATCGTTTTCAGAGAAAGCATGAGTCGAATGAGGTTTATGGATGTAAATTATGTGGTGAATAAATACCGATGATGCTAGGATCCTGGGACTCTTCCTCAGAAAACTAATCCTTGAGGGGTATCATATCCCAAACCTGTTAAATATGCCTCTAAAACAAAACATTCTATTCAGTTTCTGTAACATTTTCTTAAGAATCCTAATTCTTCTTGCAATTGTTTTGTTCCTAACCTTAGTCCTAGTCCAATCTCGTTAAGTTATGACTTGGCCCCTCAAAATCCTGTAGAGCCTGTGGTTTATTCTAAAATGACCTGGTAGGTTAAAGGTTAATCTTCATACTTATTGATCTTCATCTGGATTTTTTTGGACCCAGGGAGTGACCAAGATCAAAGCGGAGGCGAAGCGTCTCGCCAAGATCCAGTACGAGTGTGGTATGAATCTCTCCACAGAGGACTACGTTGAGCAGTTCCGCTTCGGCCTGACCCAAGTGGTGTACGAATGGGCTAGAGGAATGGTAAGTTCACCGGTCCTTTTTTTCTGCATGGTATTAGGCAGTGCAGAAGCTGGCCCAAGGAACAGCAGGTTTCCAAGCACAGTGTGTTGACCTTCTGCTGCATAGTTTTTAGAAAGGACTCAATAAGTGGATTTATGAGCCACTTCACTGGGCGCCACGTATATTTGCCATCCCTGAATGACATCGGACATACCTCATTTTGGGCATGCGCTTTTGGAATACCAAACTTGCTCATTGTCGGTTGACACAAAAGTGACTTCCCTCTGAGTATACATCTACATTGCTCAATACATCTGACTTCCCTCTGAGTATACATCTACATTGCTCAATACATCTGAGACTCAGCCTCTTGAGGTATGTGATACAGAGGTTGAGTAATGGCTATGGCTGTGACTTTCTGTGGGAAATGACTGCAGTTCTCAGCCTGTTGTTGGCTTAGACAGGTACCTGTGTTGCCAAGACTGTTGGACACAACATGTCTTTTAAATTTATCGAAGGTAGCAAAGGTTGTCTTTTCAACTGTTTTCTTTGCCAAACGCTGTAAATTCGTTGTTTTTTCATAGCCGTTTGCCGATATCACCAACCTGACGGATGTCTCAGAGGGCATCATCGTACGGACCATCCAGCGACTGGACGAGGTCTGTCGCGATGTCCGCAGTGCGGCCCGCATCGTGGGCGACCCCAGCCTCTTCCAGAAGATGGAAGAAGCCTCACAGCTGATCAAGAGAGACATTGTGTTTGCTGCCAGCCTCTACACACAGTAGCATCTCAAACCCCAAAGTCTGAAGAATTTACAGTTAAGATTACCAGAACTAAAGAAAGTTCAAAATCCCCCTCCTTCCACCACAACAGCGCACCTGGTAAAGGATGCCCTGTCCCCATTAAGTTTTCACAGCTTGTGAATTTCCCAACAAATTCTGGTAAGACATCCTCCTTCTCTAATTTTAAGCGTGGTGAGATGAAATGAAGATGAACTCATTTTCCCCAATTTGATAATTTAATTAATATATACATTTAACACAGAGGAATTGGTCTGGCTGAAAGCATTGGCCTAGTCATGTGTAATGAAATGTTTGCAACAAAAATGTAAGCTTTATTTTAATGAAATTAATAAGACTGCTGATTTTGGCCTTTTTTTAAAAGTACTTCTGAGAAGTCCAATTTGCTTTCAGTGCAAGATCAAGTAAATGAATACTCAGCGATCTCAGATATTATTTTATTTTCATCAGTGAGAATTTCTTTGCAGTGAATGCAGGAATAAATTTTGACTGGATCATTTCTAAACAAACTCCCAGTGATGCCAGTGGGCAGTTTTCTTCTTCATAGTTTAATTAGCACTGCTAAAACCAATTTAAAGTTTTAGGCCTAAAATGAATATTTCTACATTAAAGGTACATAAAATGTACCAATACATGTATGCAGTGTCAAGAAATCTCAGCCTTAGGTCTTGTTTCAGTGTTGTACTTAGTCTGTGATATAACCACATCACACAAATGGTACAGTCCAGACAGAGTTGAGACAAAAACTGTGTCTACAGGCACTTGCCTTTTTATTTACAACATTTTTTATACAAGAAATGTACAAAATCTAACAAGCTTCATTATGATCCTCGAGCTGGACCAAGGGAGGGTGCTATGTTCTTGGCAACGGAGGCTCCTTTGGTCAGAACCGAACTTCCCGGTTCACGAAGTATTACCATCACTACCAACAAATTGAACACTCCCTTCCAACATGGCTCTTTTCAACCAATGAGGGGGTGCTTCTGCTCAAGGCGGATTACTGTCAGTGATTCACAGCATATCATGGTTTTTTTATTGAGAGGTGATGTGAAACATTCAAAATTCAAGTTTCATGTATTGGTAGATAAAAGCTGGTAGAAAAAAATGTATATTAGACATCTGGTTTGGCTTGGTAACCGACTATCTCGTCCCATCCTTTCCGGCATGTTCTGATGATCCATGCATGCTCATCATCATCTAAAAATTAAAAAATTATATCTGATTAAGATCTAGGAACTTACACTTTAGCCGTGCATACGAGTCATGGCTCTGGCTACAAGTAACACGTGCCTATGGCAAATGGCTTCCATTGGATTAAACAGCACTCACAGCCATAGCCAGAACTTTTGGACATGGCTTTATTTTTAGGAAGGCCAAGACTGTTTGATATTTCTTGCTGTTCTTCTCATAATGCCTTGTAGTCTCTGTCATAATATGAGAGGTACTAAAATGCACAACTATAACATGACTGTAAAAACATTAGTCTAAAGAACTTGTTGTTTGAAAAAGTTAAATCAATTAATCACTCAATCAACTGTCAATTCTTCAATCAATTTTTTCAACACGTAGCCAATCATCAACTAGGTCATACATTGATTCATTAAAAATCTATCCATTGATCAGTCATTGATCATGCAAGTTACCAATTGATTGCTGTATCAGTAATGAGAAATATAATGATTTTCAAGTCACAAAGATATGACCCACCTGCGTTCCTCAGAAACTTGTGGTTATAATCAACGATGACTCGGGTGTTTGGGTTATAGAAGCCATCCCCGGTGTCATAGCAACCCTCTGGAATGTCTCTCGGTGGGATGCGATTGGTCAGCTGAGAGCGGCCTGGAATTGAGACAAGGCCAACAGAAAGTTGTTTAAACATGACTTACTGGCAAAAAAAATTCAAATCTGACTGTCAGTGCAACAAGAAAGAAGTAGGTGACTGCATCGGCTTGTTTTAAACTACTGTTACACAGATTTAAACCTGAAACTACCGGCTGACCAGAACACATAATCTGTGCATCTGTAAGGCTATGCAGATAGGTCAGCTAGCTTGTGCCAAGTGTACAAATAGCTCTATTGGTAGAGCATCTGTGTGGAATTCAGGTCTTAGGTCCAAATAACACTCCATTCAATTGCTTTGTTGAACTTAAGCATGATTAGAAGTAATACTTGTCAGTAGTTTGTTATTTATTTGGTGATCTGGTTTTGGTCAGGGTTGGGGTCAGTTTGTCGATACTGACCTGCTGGTTTCAGACCATCGCAAATCTCAGTGAAGAACCTCCTGTCGTAGCCGTCGCAATACAGCCACTCCGGCTCGTCGAACTCCAAGCCGTCCGCAAACGTGTACTTCCCCTAGATTGTTACACAAATAGAAATTGCACAGATGTGGCCTCAACACTGACGAGGTGTAGGACCTGCAAACGTTAACTTCAATTCAGGCTCTGGCTTGTTTGTATTCTCAGTTTTAACAATCATTTGGAAGCATTTATTGTCAGAATCATCAAAACATAAATTCTAGTACAAACAGGGTCTCATGATTGGCATTTGGATGTGTTCTGATGCAGAAAATGGACTGGTACTGTTCTTGAATTTTCCCCGTATTGTGGGCCTGAGATAAGTGTTGTAGTCGAGACCACTTAAGATCTTCACAAGACCAGCACAAGACCAACCTAAGACCTCACGTCTGAATTCAAGTCACAAGCTATTCAGACTGATTCAGACAGATTGTGAACGGCATTAAAAGCATTCCTTTACCATTGGTCACTTGTCACTGGTCTCTTGCATGGTCTTGTGTCTGGTCTTGTGATGGTCTTGACTACAACACTGTGTACAACCCGAGTGATGGTGAATCCTAGCAACTGCACATGGCTAACCATGTTGCATCGGAATACCAGGCGGCAAATATCAAACAAGAGCATGGGAAGGAGGCTCTTTTAAAATCCAGGATTAGTCTTTCAACCACTTACATCCACAGCAATTCCATTCTCCCACTTGGCCACATACTTGCTTCCGTTGGGGAAGTACAGTGTTCCTTGCCCATGGAACATTCCATCCTTCATTTCTCCCTCGTACTTGGTGTCAGTTGGAAAGGCATACTTGCCTTTTCCTTCCATCCTGCCAAGAAATTAACAGCCACACTCACACTAAGTATCTTACGGTATCAGTGCTAGGATAAATTCTCACGGTCAGGATGACATCACTGAGTCTTATTTCTTCTCTGTGCTTGGTCAATTGGTGGCTATTCCATATTTCACACTCGAAATTCAAAGGGGCAAAAATAGTGTTGTGGTCTATGGGTAAATCTGAATTACTGACCATTAAACTCTTAACCTTTACATCAGATGTGCCTGAAATTTCACTATTTATGCCCTACGAATATCTCCCGCACTGTAACGAAAGGTTTCAGCTATTTATGTCATGTTGCAGCAAAAAAGGAGGAAAACAGACAAATCCCTGTAGGCCTACGAAGTGAACAGAGAGTTGCCCCTTTGTCCAGACGTGAGTGCAATAGGCCTAGGCTTGATATTAGGTCTAACCTCAACCGCGAGAATCTCTTTTCTCTCAATTCATCTTCATAACTCGTTATCAAACATGGCTGTTGCTATTTTTAGCTGTTTTATTCTTTCCTTTTTGACCATTTTTAGGCCCCTTGTGACTTTTTCAGTGTCAATGTGATCGTGAAGACTTAGGCCTAAATTTAGGCCTTTGGCCTAACATTAATATCACAACTTCCCTTGCTACGTGTTTAAAACCACTGGTGTAGTACTAGTAGTACTAGCCCAGGTTGGACAATGTCTACATTGCATTGCGACTAGTGTCAAGGGTATAAAAGTCCTCCTACTATGCGAAATGTTTTGCAACATATGTTACACATATGTGATATACGGACGGAGCGATAAGATACTACATGTACCAAAGGACGTTTCCAAAACTTTGGCAGCAGTTTAGATGTCTTGACATGGAACAGCCATCGAGACAATGAAGGGTCAAGTGACGTAATGTTCAAGGACCTTATTTTAAAGATGGCGACTGAGAGAGCGAGCCTGTGAGATTGAATGGATTAAGGCAAAAAGACTGGAAAATACCTGAATAACGTGAGTGAAATCATTCAATAAATGGTTTTTAGAAAGCGGAAAGGTCAAGGATAATGTCCGTGTGCAAAAGAAATTGCGCCCACGATGATAAGTGGGTGCGCCGAAAATGTTCAGTACGCCGACACGAAATTGCGTATATGGATGTGTGGCTAAGGATGAATCGGGAGTCAGAGTCCGTGCCAGTAGTATTAGTGGAGTAGTGGGGCTACTGTTAGGCCTACTAACAGTAACATCAATAGACTGCTTCATTGTTCTGGAATAATGTAAATCGAAAGAAAACAAATCTAATGTCGCATGGAACCCATCGGTTTTTGATACTTAAACAAAAATATCACTTATTTCACCAAAAAGCGTAAATTACCGTCCATTTTTGTAGTCACCTTCGTAGCTACTGCCGGTATACTCCATGATGTTTGTCTGTTGTCATGACGTCATAGCACATCATTTCTCTAATTCTACTATTTGTATGGCAGTATTAGGTCCAGATGCGTCGTAGGATTGAAAAGATAGTTATATAATAGAGGGCGCTGCAATTCGAGTTAGCGACTGACTGACATGTGGCCGCGTGGTATGTATTATGTTCACCGATTTTTTTGGGGGGGGGTCTTGAGTTTGGAGGTTTTAGTTCAGTAAAAATCATTCATATCTTTATAATGCTAGAGGAAGCCAAGGAACAGCTAAATGCAATCGAAGGAAAGATGGAAATATTTCATTTTAACTCTACAAGCTGTTTCAATTTCAGAATCAGAAGAGATTTGAAACTTTTCATGGTAGCGGTATCAAGTAAACTTAATAGGTTTGCGGTAGCACCATGGATATATCTCTTTTTTGAGTACGTGGGGTTCTGAAAAGAACCGGTGGTACTCAACGTTTCGGACAGTTTGCTCTGTCCGTCGTTGGGAGGCTGCAGAGGGTCAAGTGATGAGACAGCTTATAAGGTGTGTAGATAGCATGGAGGTGTGGAGAGGATGCTAATTTTGGATCCAATTGAGTTACGCAGACCAGAGTACACTGAAGGTGTGCAAAACTATGGGATACATTTTCTTTTCATTATCCAAATAATGAATGTAATGAATGTGTATACAAGTGAGGGATGGATGAAACACCGTGCGATCCACCGTGCGGAATGGAACGTTCCATTTCTGTAATCTGGCCAGGTTCCGTGTGTTTTGACCAATGTTTTATAGCACGTGATCGACGATCCAATAATAAGATAACGGGGAGGAGAAAGCTGTTTTTGCTCTGTTTGTGTTGTCATTTTTGGCATTTTGTATGGGCAGATGATCCGTCAGAGCTGTTTGTCTTCTGCAACGAAATCAGCAGCTCAGCCGCGGACATCTCTCGGGGTTTGACCTGGACACTGTGTCTGGAGAACGACTTCTCTGGCCTGACCGTGCCGCCCGAATGCGCTGCTCCCGTGGCCGTGTCCAGGTTGGTCGGGTACTTGAATGACGCCCAACTCGCCAGGCAGTTGTACTGTTTTCCTTCTTCATTGCTGTATCTCTGCATTCCTTAAAACGATTTTGTTCAGAGAGAGAGAGGGCTAGGCTAAAAATTGTTCATTTTGTGAGGACTCGATGTTTAAAAATATTGGGATACTCGGTGGAGGGAAGGCCTGTGCTGTAATTTTTTACATAAAATAAGCACAGATCCAGCAATTTATCCAAGGACTGAGGGAGTCACGCCCTTCCGATTTTTGTTATTAATTTTTAATTGTTGCGGACAGACGACACATGCTTAATCCATTACATTGTTTTTGATGCACTGACCTATTTATCCACGTAGTATAGGGTGTTATTTTTTCTTATTATAGTTGTTATTCCAATGTTTGATTACGTACGCGTATTTTGGGTTTTAGAGTGGGAGTGAATCCCAAAGCCGACTCTATAGATCTGCGCCTGTAAAATTATTAACCAAAAACTTAAAGCCGTTTGCCGGATGTAGTTGTCTCGATCTTGATGTCTCTGGTCTCTCGAGTTTTACTAGACCCAACTAAGCTCAAAAAGGTGATTGTCTGTTTTCCTCGAAGTTTTCATTCACTGAGATAAATTAAGCACATCTCTCCCTTTTCATATGGATGTTATGTAATGTTTCTTTCCGTGATTTTTAATATGGCTTTCGACAGTTAGTTGAATTCCTCAGTGCCAAAACAGAAGATCGACGTTTGATTTATATCCAAATTTAACCTTGGTTTTTGCGTATGTGTCGTGTGCTATTCAATTTATCGGGGTCAAATATTGACAAGACGATATTCCACCATGTAATTAAGTATTTAAGCGTCAGTTGGTTAATACAGCACTGCGATTTTCTTCACAATGCAGTTTAATCTCACTGAAAAAATACAAGTCATTTTAAATAATATCAGCATCTTACATTGACGTCTTCATTGTGAAGATTGTCCGAATATATCATTTCATGATGACATTCTACACAGAGCTATCTCTCATTCCGCGAACTGACAGATCTAAACTAACCAATGAGAAGACGTAATCACTATAAAAACTATCTGTGCTTCCAAGCGCAAGTTATTCCCGTCAAGAAACTCAAAAAAGGAAGCACAATTTCAGAAACAACACCGACGAACTTTAAAAATGAAAGTAGTGTTTACCACGCTTACAATAATCGTACTCCGTGAAGTCATACATCACCATACAGTACCGTGCGTACATTGTACCATTGCCTACAAGTTAATTGTCTGCAAAGAGATTTCAGTCAAAATAAGAATAGAAACGAGTTAAATTTGGAGAAAACACACCATTTTCATCAAGATGTGAATATTAAAATGAAGGGAAGCCTCTTAATGCTGATTTGGGCAAACTATGAGGTTTGGAACGAGTCCCTTGTATCACTCTCACTAAAAGAAAGAACGATGAACATCAGAATGTTTGTGATGCTGGTTGCAAATCTGTGGATTGAACCCTCAAAAACCCGTCCACTGTCTTTAGCTGACATTATGCGTGAACTCACGTCACCCATGCATGCTGCCCGGATTATTTGGCCACGAGCCCCTGTATACAGTGCGTGTATTATACGGAAGCGGCCATCCCATCAGGTGGCTAGATCTATTCCCCGAATTGACGCGGTGTTTCGCCTAGCCTTGCAGGCCATACAATATTTGGACATTTTGGACCCTCTTTGCTGTATACTAAACGGGTATGATGATTGCATTTGGATTGTCATTGAAATTTTAATCGTCTTTTTCTAGAAGGCCTGTGCCTTTCAGCTCCTAAAATCCCTATCTCAAGCGCGCACCCTATCTCCCCCAAGGGTTTTCTCGAACCATGCATTGTCCTTTTCCCTTGAGCAGATGGCGATGGAATTCCCCACCCATCCCTTTTCACCCGGTTAAAAATCCATTTCTAGATCAATGTAAAAGATTGACGCAACCTTGCGGTGCTCTTATTGGGGGTGGCGGAGCCAAACCTAAGGGTGCTGACTGAAATTGGACCAACATCGATTGGTGCTTGTGTGTATGAAATCTTAGTCGGCATTTTGCAGCCTATAGCGGAACGGGCCATCTTAGAGGTTTTTCACCACGGTGGATGCGCGGTACTTCCGCCTGAACTCGTCCGTGTCGTCGGCCGCGAAGATGGGTCCCAGCTCTCCGTGAACGTACAGTGTCTCGTCGTGGCGATCTTGATCGATGAGCATCATCAGTGCACTAGCAACAATGTTGGGTCTGCAGTAAGACAAGAATCTAATAATTATGCGCCTAAATTGTTATTTCTGCTAAACTTTTTTTCACTTGGCTGGCGTGGGTCTCAACTTGAAACTCGTACTAAGACGTACTCCTTTGGGGCCAGGCAAGTATCCCAGGGGATGTGGAAGATTGAGGCCAGGCAAGTATCCCAGGGGATGTGGAAGGGAATACTTACGGTTTTGTCTTAAGCTTAGTTAAAGTGATTGTGGCGTGTTGTTGGACCTTCTCCTCGGCTAGAACGGCGCTCGACATCTCGTCCCCCTCCATAGGGCACGGGAGAAAGACGTTCACACGAATCTTCTGCGCCTTAGCAACGGGGTCATATTTCTGGAAAAGCAATCATGGCAACATAAAAAATGCCAGGTTGAACAAAAGGATTCTGGTCCCCCCACCACTTTCCTATGTTTAGATATTTATATCCTGACAGTCGTTCAATACTAAAGTGTTCAGAAGAGGGCCGGGGAGGCTGTGGAATGTTCGACAGTTCGTAAGTTTGCCTGTGTTCTGGAAATCGTGGCTTGGCACTTACCGCCACGGTCTTGGTGTAGGCAAGGACGGCAGCTTTGCAGGCGCTAATGATGGGTAAGTAAGGAGCCAATGTCATCGCTGTTGAAGAGAGAATGGATAAAAAGTTTGTGCTACCTCAACGACCCGATAGAGTCAACTGGCTGAGATGTAGACTGTTTCCGATCAAATCATTTCAGGATAAGACGGGGGCTGGAGTGTCAATATCTCAATTTTCCAGCTGGAGTTTTAAACTGTCAACTTATGGAAAATTATAAAATAAATTGTTTCACCTTTGTTGCCAAATTTAACCGTGTTATAACTAGTCCCAGGAACTGGTGAAAATTTCTTACCTGCTACTGACGTAACATTGACGAGAAGTCCATTGGGTTCAAGATACTCAAGCGCCAGTCGGGTACCGTGGATCACGCCATGCTGAAACATACAGAAACAGAACGTAATGCAGGTTGTAAGCTGTGAGACTCGGAAAAGATGATCCAGGGTAACGCATTTAAATTCGCGTAAAGTTTTCAAGTGAGTGTTAAGATAGGGGAGTCAGGTTGGTGAAGCTAATGGTTCTTTCTTAGCCTTCCACCTCTGCGGTCCGGGTTCGATTCCCGGCTCGGTCAACACGTGGATTGGGTTTTCAGTCCCTACCTGATTCCGTCAGTTTTACCAATACCATTCCTGTGGGGTTTTCCTTCCACCTCCAAAAACTGTAACTGCTTCTCATTGTCTCCACTCTACAGGTTTCTTCAATTAAGGCTTGCGAGCTACAGGGCCTATGGGGCGCTAAATTGAGGAATCCTTGGTGTCATTACCAGAAATAAATAATACTAATAACAGTTGTCTGTAATTATTATCACAAACATCATTCGAGACTCAAAAAGACTCGATTACTGCTCTACCATTTATCACCACAATCACCATTATTCATCACCCTCAAATCACCACCACCCCCCCCATATGTACCACCATGCACCATGGCAGGCACTTACCAGTGAGACTTGTACCGTATTCTCCCACTTGATCTCGTCCCAGGACGAACCACAGTTGCAGACCACGTCCACTCGCTCAAAGCGGGCCTTTGCCTCCTCGAAGCCCGCTTTCATGCTGGCCTGATCCGTGATGTCGCAGGTGTAAAGCATCACCCGCTCTCCGCCGAACTTCTCTACCAGCTCCTTGTTGATATCGTTCGCCTTCTCAGACCCAAGGAAAACCACACCCTAAACACCAAACAAATAGCCTAAATCTGAGCTTGTATGTTAGTAGTTAAGGAATGTTAATGATTTACAGCCAAAGCTGCACTGTTAAATAGAAAAATCCAAGACTCTTTTGCATATCATTTGGTCATCCCAAATACTTTTTAAATACACATTATGGAATATAAGAAGCCCCTAGATCAATTTGGAACATACAGTTGCTCAGTTTGTTATTCAGTGTGGACCGGCATTCTTGTGAGACCTGTTTGGAAAACTTACAAGGAAAATATACTGAATCAGCATTTCGATTCGAATTCGGTTTCACATGTCGCACCCAAATGTATGGACACCGATAGCCTTTTCCTGAATTCGAAGCAACAAGCGAACAAATCTCACGCAAAACAATCCAAGCCCCGCCCCTAAACTGTAACAATTTTCGAGAACTATTTAGTTTCATCTAAAAATAGCACTTCGATTCTTTTTCACGCAGTATGACTTAGTCTTCTTTATGTCCAAAACATTTTTTTATGGGATGGTGTTTGGGGACGGGGAACAACTTAAGTTCTCATATTTCTTGGGCGCGGTGGAGTAGTAGATTTGCATGTCCAGTGAAAAGCGTGAAAATGTATCTGTAATGGATCTAAACAGAATAACCGAGGGCGCTGTTGCTATGATGTTATCTGGGAAGGCATGATACAGTCCAGAGGTTTTTCTGTTCAGTTTTGAATTCAGAAACAGAAACCTAAAATTTAAGCATGAAAACATTTCTGAGAATGAGTTACTTGCTTGCTTACGTAGTTACACAACATTGAATCACCAAAGAAGAGACAATTCAGGCCAGCTAAATCTTTAAAATGCGTTTTGTGTGTGTTTACAAAACAATGTAACATTTAGGTCTTCCTCCTAGGATTACATGACAGTTTTGATTATGAAAATTAATATGGAAATTCATTTGCATAAAAACCAAAAAGGCTGTCAAAATCCTTTGGAGTTGTGAAACAAAATTGAAAATGGGGTTATCTGAGACACAAAGGTGCATTTTGAGGTTTGTATATTTAAAAATTCAACGCCTTTCATCAAAAACTGATGTTGGATTTATCGGTGAAATTAATGGCTTCTTGAAGAGATCGTAAAAGCTTCACATTGACAAAGTCCGTAAGATGACATCAGCCTAAATCGGACAATTATAACTCGAACGCTTCGAAAGTTTTATAGTTTTTCTGGTACAAACCTTTGCTCCTTTCTCCAGTAAGAGTGTGCCGAAGGCTGGGCCAAGGAGTCCCTCGCTGCCAGTGAGCAGCGCCACTTTATCTTTTATGTTGATTGCCATGGCGACGGCGGGTTAAAAATTGTCTCAAGGTCTCAGACAAGGAGAAAAATGGGCGGGCTACTTCTTCACCCAAGATGGAGGCTGCACAGGCTATATGTTGTAGAAAATCATTCAGTGCAGAGGTGATCGGTGTGAACTCAAAAGATAATTTTACCTGATATCGCCTAATCACTTCTGCACCCTGAACCTTCACTGTTAGTTTTGCAATCAAAGCGTAACAAAGAAGCAGCCGTTTAATACAATTAAGTTGTGTTTGCACCAATGGTGACGGAGCAAAGTCTCTAAGTTCTTTTATGCTTATCAACAGAACCAAAAATCTGGGATCTGACCTGCCACCCGCCTCATCATCTTAACTCTATGATCGCACCAGCGCTTAGACATGCTGAACTTTGTATCCGAACCTGCGCGATAGCAAAACAAAAATGTTGTCAACCAGCTGCTTTTGTGTCCCTGAAAAGCTGCAGCAGTATGAGACAGAAAAGCACTCTTATATGTCAAAAGGATGTTAATCGACTCTCTGCGAATCATACGCATAAGAGATGTCCAGAAATTTCACTGGTTTCACCAGCGCTGTCCTCTAATCTTACGTAACCCAGCACCGTCCCATTTCCTGAAGAAACCTTCACATTGACAGTATCATTTTGCTGGGTAATGTCCATGATACTTACCTTTAACAACACAGGAAACAAAATTAGGGTTCTTTCGGGTGAATTAAATCTAAATATAGCACCAGAGGGTTTACATGAAAATGCCCGTTCCCGGCTAGGAGCGTATTACCATAAGTGCAAATCCAGGATATTTTTTATAATAATTTTATTCTGGTAAAATGACCATTTCCAATGAGGCTGCTGATGAGTTTTATCACATCAGCACAGTTTTATTTGTAGGTTTTACTGAAATTGAAGGGGCTGGGACCCAGTTGTCCCAAGTGTCGATGTATTTTTAACTGTCCAACTTCAAACCATGTACATGTACTACCAACGTAACCCAACAATCAGGTTAATGTTAACTATTTCGTGACATATATGAATTCCTGTATTTGGAAATGCACGTAGCAGTGTTCCACTCAGTGGTGGTAATGAAACAGCCGTTAGCATTGTGACAAACAACTTAATTAGGAAGAACAACCGATTCATCAAAAAAAAAAAGGAAAAAAAAAGAGAAGAAAATAGAAATAAAGTGTTTCTCAAGCAGTTTTGCATTCGTCTCAAGTTAAGTTTGAAAAATTCTTTCATTTGGTGATTCACTACCGATTTTCTGACTAATAATGTACAAACGTTTCAAGCAGTCCGGAAGGGGACGTGACGTCAGCACATTGGCATTAGCGCAAGCGGAAAGTCATGAAGGTGATGACTCTATCCTATGCGCATTGAATGCTTTTTATAATGTAAAAATATTCCATTTAAACTTGTGGGATGCGGTGGAACAGTTAGAGAGCAGATGTTTGTATCTCTGTTAATATTTGAGCAAGTGTTCATTGGAAACACACGGAATGTTGTGGTGGTCGTCTTAAAGTGAGGCAGCAAGTCAAGTCAATTTAACGTGCCCCCACGACACGATCAGGTGAATTTGGTTCAGCGGGCGGCTACACCGTACTCGGCCGTGTGAGACGGCAAGTGGACGACGCGTCCGTACGGTCATCGCTCTTAGTGCCTCGGACATGCTTGTTAGCATGAACTCACGAATCACATTTGCTGGTACTTTGTTTGTGGTCTGCCTTTCACGGACATGTGTGGGTGCGTCCTTTCCTGGTGATGGAGTAAATAACACGCCGGGAAATGCATCAGGTATGTAGGCTTTCATTTATCTGGAAAATGTCTCGGGGGGGGGGGGCGCTAGTAGTAGTACTACATGTACTAGGCCTAGTACCAGCAGTAGACTTTCGAATGTTCACAAAACAAAATGGCTGACGTAGTTCTTGTGCGGGTAATTATTGTGACATTCAGACGTCAGTTAAGCCAGGTGAAATGTAGACAGAGGAAAGAGGAAATAGTAGGCTTCTGCAGATTTTTGTATTTTTAATTTTTTTTGGAAAGAGTTTCATAAGGACGTTATATTTCACATGTATCTGCTGCACAATGCCGATGGTATTAAAATCAGCCATCAACATCAACAATCGATAACATTTAAAAACATGTCCTAAAATAAACGTCAAATTTAGCAGGGAAAATATTGCAATGTTTGAATAATTAGAAATACTAAAAATTTTTCCTGTGTTTTGGGTTTATGCAAATAATGTATGGGGAAGAGTTCCATATATAAGGACATCACACCCTATGCACTGCGCACAAACACTATGAGACTGTTCAGAAAAATTTTAAAAGTTTTCTACAGGAATACATCAATATTTTCCTGCTAAACATGACTTTAAGTTTAAGATCATCTTCTTGCTTCTAGGTGGCTAATAGGTACGGTAGGGAAAAATTGGTGGTGTCCATACAATGTATATAAATGGAACTCTTTCCTTTGAAATTTCTTAGCCCACAGTTGATAGTAGAATACAGTGTTCCTGCCTTTCTCTTTTCTCTACAGACTGTAATCATGGTATATGCAATCCAGTAGGCACCCTTAATGTGACGTGCAACGACACAACAGCAGACTGCCTTTGCAGAAATGGCTATGAAGGCCCAAACTGTACGGATTGCCAGAATGGTTACTATCACCATAGCAACAAAAGTGCGGAGTGTGTTCCTTGCCAATGCGACGAGGGAGGGTCCTTGAGTAGCAGCTGTGACAGGTAGCCAACAAAATAATCGCCGACTTTATAAGACACCATAGAACCACATCTTTACGTCCAACTGTGACATCAGTCCCAAATGCATTTTTAATGATCCCAAGTTTTCTTCTGTTGTTGGGCCTGTCTATTTTAAATTGCACCACCTTGCACATTTCTTGTGGCCTATGTCCAGCAGAATTCATTATAAAGTAGGCCCATTTTTAACATCCCTAAAATAAAAGCTAGATTTTGTCAACACACAGTGCTGATCTTGAAGACTTCTTCGTCTTCATGCCAGACTTTGGACCCGATATCAGATCAGACCTCAGTCATGACTAGGAATGGGAGGAGGGGCAAGTGGAATGTTGATGGGAGGATTGCAGTGCTCATGCAGTGCCTACGGATCGAGTTACCCTATTGAGCATACACCGGCGCTCCCCCGTTATAGTCACTTCCCTCAGGATGTTGGGCATTTCCCCCATTTCCGCTCCGAGACCCATCCCTCCTGTTGCTTGTCTCCAAAGCATTGCATGCAATTCAGAAGAATTTTACTCAAATCTGTTAATTTTAGAGGCAATATTTAAATGGTTGCACCTAAAATGACCGGTGGGGGAGGGTCTTGTAGATTATCAGGAAAGTGTTTGGGTAACACTTTAGCTGGAGAAAGACTCAGGCAGAGTTGCAAGTGTTTTATCTGTCAAGAGCAGTGTGTGTCAAGAGGTTGATAAAGGCATGGTGTGAGGCGAAAACTTTTTCAGAGGGTTTGAAAGTAGTTAATGTGGACTTATGACATGATTACACAGTTGGAAATGTCGGGGGAAAACTCTCCAGAGCAAACTCTGTGGAAAGTTTGTTTGCTAACAAAAACACATTTATCTACCCATCTCCAAGTGAGAAGCCAAAGCAGTTTGTTATTGAAGTGTGAAAGAGAGAAAAAGAAAATCAGGTTTCTTCCGAAATTAGATTAGCCCAAATCCTTCCTGTCTGACACCGAAGAGGAAGGATTGCCTTTCAGCATGCTGTCTCTTCAATAGAGGCTTTGTGTGGTAGCCGTAATGCAGGGCAGTTCTTTTGTTCCACAGAGAAACCTCCTTTGTGCATTCCTGTGGAACAAAAGCACTGGCCTGCAAGATGGCAGCCATGCAAACCCTCTGTTGCTGTTGGGAAATGATGAGAAGATTACTGAAAAATAATCAATAATAAATGGAAAAAAACAAAAGATACACAAAGGAAAAACAGAAACATACACGTACATGTATGTAGTGTTAAGTCCTAGTAACGCAGCCTAGTCCCTGGAACAAGATGTCAGGAAATTTACGCATGTGGGGTTTCATAGATGCCCACGGGAAATGATCACCTACAGGAAATGTGTCCCATATAGATAAAAACAAACCTTATGTTGTGCTTGCAACTTGGAAGTTTGAGTCCAGAGTCCCAAGGGATGGGAAAATTATGGAGACTTTTTTTTCTTCAACTGTAATCCCATCCAACGCATCAGGGCTACCCTGGATGTCTAATTTCATTTGGTAGGTAATCGGTGCCCCCTTTGGCACAGTCATTGGTTACCGAGGGATTCTGGTAGGCTCGAGTTATCTGTCACCCGTCAACACCCAGCAAAGTATTTTGACGACCTGCCCGACAGAATGTGAATGCACGTCAAACTTATGACCAAGGTGTATGTGGCATCTGAGACATATCCAGCCCATGGCAAAATGTGCAATTTATCTAGATACCCATGCGTTCAAATTCATAAAGTGGAACTTGACAAAACTCTGGTTCAAATTAGCAGAATTCAGCAAATCAGCAAAATACTTATTAGCATGTTGTACTTTGAAACCCTGTTCCTTGCTGGATCCCTTGAAGGTTCACTCTATATTTCGCTGATCCACTTTAAATTTTAATCCCGTTTTAAAATTTGTAATATAAAACACTTAGGTAGCTAACCACTTGATCAAGTAGTACGGGCACACCTGTGTTACATGTATTTATAGACTGCCATTTTTCACCAGTCCGGAAGAAGTTGAACTCTTCAAAACTCCTTTTCAAAATAAGGTTTTGGAGGATTTTGCTGGATTGTGGAAGACAAGACTAGCCACTATTACTTTACATGGGCCATTGGTTTCCTATACAACAGAGGATTTTTGAGGATTCAGGAATATTCCAATGCTATACCAAAATTGGTTACGAACCTAATTTTGGGGGTTATGCACTAAATGTAAAAAACGTGGCTTTCTTATCATTTGTACAAGTTGGGGAGGGCCTGAAATGTTCTCAGCAGAATTTGTCTTTTGGGACATGAAGAAATATACTGCTAGGATTGAAAAAAAAAACCGAGGATTTTGTGTCCTTTCTAAATTTTGTTTTCTTATTTTTTTGGTAGATTTGGTGCCTGCTCATGCAAGCCAGGAGTTGGTGGGAGACAGTGCAACCGGTGCCTGAGTGGGTATTACGACCTCTCAGCCAGTGGATGCCAGCGATGCACCTGTGAAGAAATTGCCATCAGTTGCCTTTACATATCCAGAGGTGAGGGCCTATGTGATCTTTGACCTTGCTGCAGTTTTCCCTCCACTTGCAATCCTGCCTCGACCCTTCTCCAAACCCCCGTTTCATTTATGGGTCTGGAACTCCAAATCATTTTTCCCAGTGTGAGCACTGAACTTGTGGAACATAAGCCTGAAGCCGAATGAAGCCGTGATTTTGATAAAAAATTCCTTGAAATGGAAGGCATGAACATCAAGGAACTAGATAATGATCCAGTTTTCTGGCTTCCATTTCTGTCTTCTTGGAACTGAGTAATTCTCAAGTGGGAAGTAACTGAATGGTACCACCGAAAGGCTGCTGAAAAACATACCAAGAAATACACTTTATCTACAGGGTTACCACTGTCATGGAGAACCCCGGGAAAATATTGTTCTCAAGGGTCACAGAAAAGTCATGGACAATTGAGAAAAAAAAGAGGGCGTTCCAGAATCCTTTAGTCAAAGGAAAAGTCACAAACATTTAGCACGTCCATCTCAGCTCATGCCCTGCTATGCCATTCACACAGGACGTGCATTCAGTCCTGCTGGACTCATAGGCTGAGTTCGGGCGGCTTGTTCTCGTTTGTTCACGAACAGCTTGATTTGTTGTTCGTGGGTCGGTCGCTCGTACGCCGGGAATGTACAACCGGTTATTAGCGCTAGTAGTTATTTGTGGCAAGCAACATGCAACATGGCAGCGTCCTTGTGCATTCTTCAAGAGTTAATGTTGGATAACTGGGCTAACTTCTTTTCCATTGAAAAATTAATTTCTGTCATGGAAAATTATTAATGTTAATTTTGCAAAACTTTCCATTGTCTTCGGCTTTGTAAAGCCATATCGGTACTTTTTGCGGCTGTTCAAAAATCAAATCTCACAAGTTTTTCCGTGTGTTCGTGTAAAATCCTGAGAAAGAGGTGGTGTGTGATCCTGTTACGAGAACAGTGTTCTTGGGTTGTGTTCCCGCCGTTCGAGCGTGAGAACACGAAACCCATGTGAAGAACGGACCGCCCGAACTTGACCATAGAACACTACCAGTTCCCGGTTTCAGGTGTTTCAGATTTGGCTCTCCTGTCCTTTGTACAGTCAGAGAATCCCCGCATTCTTCCATGTGCCACAACTGCCTTCTCAACAAGACTTGGGTCCATGAGTGCACAAAGACGGTGTGCGGACCCGATGAATACTTGCTGTCAGACGGGATCTGCACGCCGTGTCAGTGCAGCCAATCACAGGGCTCCTCCGGTGAGCTACGACACTGCGACCTCATGACCGGGAAATGTCCGAAATGCGAGGGCGAGTCCTGCCCAACCAAAGGTGAGTGTCAATCACCACAAATGCTCGGCTACATCCTGCTTCCTGTCGCATACTATCTACATGTATGCTATGTGTAGAATTGAGGGCATGTATTGGTGAAATGGTCTATCATCTGTGAGTGTGAACTGCTGAGGGAGCTGTGCTGCCTCTCACAGTTGCCCTGGTATAACACATCGGTTGGAATGTGAAACTGGTTTTAGGACATCAAAGTTGTCTTGTCCAGGACAAGCAACACATGGCATTTCTGACGAGTTACTGACTGGGTAAATGTAGCATGGCGTATATCAAAGTTAACCTTTCACATACAGGCTCATTTCTCAAGGTGCCGGCCATTTTTTTTGTGTCTCAGGAGGCAGCTCAGATTCAGGTCATTTCCAGTACCGAGCCTACATCATTGCCAGTGGTGCCGTTGCTGGCCTCATTGTACTCATCCTTGCCGTCCTTCTCACCGTCTACTGTCGCCGACGCTGCCGCAGGCACACCCAGCGAACGCCGCTGCCCCTCTGGACCATCGAACTCCGACGAGATGACGAGGATGAGTGCAATGCCACCCAGGAACTGGCTTTCGATGACATGGAGGTCATGTACCTGGACGACTCCTACCTGATGGCACCATCCTCGGAACACCTTGCTGAGTCCTCAGACAACATTATCCGCAATGGGAGGGCTGGCTACCACACACTGCGTTAGTAACCCAGGATATGGCCTTTGAGGACTTGGATGTCATGTACCTAGATGATTCCTACCAGATGGAAATTGCCTCAGACCACCGTATGGAGTCCTTAGACAATGTCTTCTGGGGCTGGTTACCACACGCTGAACCAGCAACCCTGGAGCAGGCCCCCTGGGACTTGGGCATCTTGTGTCCAGACAATTCCTACCTGATGGAACCGTCCTCAGATTACCTCCTGACTCCTCTCATTGCTTCTCTGAGTCTTCCACATGCATGGGAGGACTCGCTACCACACACAGAGCTAGTAATTAAGATATTTAAGTTTAAATTTTACTCCATTCTGATAAGCCAAGAATGCCTCAGGAGTGCCAGAGTAGCTGCGGCTTTTAACCCTTAAAGAGGGGGTTATTTTGTACCATCTCACAGCCAGGGGGAGATGGATTTTACCCACAAGAATTTGGCTGTCCAATATTCGAGTTTTTAAGAACTTGACACGCATGTAGAGATATCTATTATCGGTGCATCTGTGAAGTTCCAACTCAGTCCATCTTAGGGTTTTGTTATTGCGGTCACTTGAAGTTCAGTGTCCCATACATGCCAGCCGGCATGCTTTGAGCACATCAGTAGAAAAGTATACATTTTTAGCTCAGTTGACCTGCCGCAGGAAAACGGGCACTGCATCTGTACAAAAACGGCATGTCCGATTTTCACAAAACAGATGTTAACATGACTGCAAGAATTTACTTAAAAACTTCTGAAGGCTCAGCAGTTGAAGGAAAAACTTGTGTAACAATGTGATGAAAATCCTTTGGCTCTTTCCAGGCTACGCTAGAAGAAAATTGTGGTGAGAAAACAAAACACCCATGTTGAATAAGGTTAACAAACCTTGAGTTGAGCCTTTTAGCAAACATTATAGAAAGAGGTAGCTCAAAAGCCTATCAAAATGTTGGCCATGGCAGAATTTGAACTTACCTTACACAGTGGAAGATACCTCTGGAAGGAGCACCACTGTGCCAACCCACTTTTTGTCAAAATATGTTTTTTTGACAAAGAAGTCTCCAATCGAGGCCGGACCTTTGTACTCATTTAAAATTTTTTTTTTGTATTGTAGCAATAGAGTTTTCAAAGGAGTATTATTGCACTATTGTATAAAACTGCCATCAATATCAACAAACATTCTGTCCAAGTTTTCATTCCGTGCCAGCGCTTGTTAGGAAGATGCACGTAGGAAGTCTGGGTGGATTCCAAATGTTTATGCAAATGAGTAGCTAATATGCAAATCCATGCAATTTTCCGCGCATGATCTCACCAAATCTGAATATTTTAATGCAAAGAAAACTGCACGTGTAAGAATGTGGTAATTTTTTTGCCTGTTGAACTATTGCTTGCCTTTGCACAGAAATTTATATTTTCCAGTTGTGTCTGGATAAAAAAATGCACTTCCATACTAATATTTTCTAATGTGATGTGATCATTGTGTTTGTACAAGGTGTGTATATTTTTATGCCAGTTTGTCTTTATGTGTAGTAATTTCTGGTTGTCTTGAATTTGCCACCTGCCGGTGAAGAAAAGACACTGGATAGTTGAATTCTCAGAAATGTGGGAACAAAAAAAATTGCATGGGGACCAATCAAAGATAGTTGGTGAACACTGTATGTGTGTATGCAGCTGGTAATATTGACACAAGTACATGTACAGGTATGGTATGTGGCTGGGCAATATATACCGTGTATATTGACTGGCAGGTCACTAATTGTAAGTATTGAGTCAATATATAATGTAACTCGGGGAAACTTCGCAACTGTGTGGCCAGTGTCTATTAATATGCAAGGGATTCTAAGAGCTGTCCTTTTGAGGCTCCCAAACTGAATGATAATGACCATTTGTAATTTTCATGGCCAACGGGTCATGGCATAACGTAAGTTTTGTATTGTACTGTCTTGTGAACCCAAGGTGACTGCACTTTAGCCAATCGGCAGCAAGAATCAGCTAGAGCTGAGGTATAAATTTAAATTTTAAGTTTAGAAAGTTTACATTTTCTTTCACTGTCCAGCAAGTTTGCTCTTTGAAAAACTGTATTACCAACACAGGCAAAAATATCTCTGTGACGTGCCTTCCCCTCCTTCCCACCTGCCAGCATATTCCAAGCTCCACCCCTTTATTGGTCATTGGGGGTGATTCTTGGAGCTGCTGTTTTCACTCAACAGAATCAGGTTACCAGCCAGAACTTCTATGTAGTTGACTTCTGACTGGTACTCAGCTGAGCCACATTTCCTAGAATGCCTCACAGGGAAATATTTCCATTTTTCTAAATACAGCATTAATTATTCACCGAACCCAAGTTTCGAAGAAAGGACACTGTACATTTGAAGTAAGAGTTGTACAGTAAAAATGTGACCTCTGTGTATTTATGCAACAATCACCGGCAATATGGAGACATGCTTAATAGATTGGACAAACTTTTTGAAGAAATTTTATGTAAATCCAAACTAAAATTATTTATGTCCCTTTTTGTGCTTGGTAGAACCCACCGATTCTAAGGGGTTGTTTGGAGATTTTAAATACCACTCGTTCAAAGATATTGAAATTGTGTGACTTGTAAACTTAATGTGCCACACACACTAACATTAATGTCTACTGTCAGCGTGTACTTTTTAGTTTCAATTTGTGCAATCACATTTCCTTGTCCTGTGGAGAAATGGTCACGTAATCAAGTGTTGTTGAAATGAAGGGATATTTTAGAAAAAGATATTGTAAAATGTAAATATGGAAGCACAAAATGTTTTTACCGGGTAAAAAACAAATCTTGATGTAATATTCAGGTCCTAACAACCCTGGCTGTTTTCCTTGTACATTTCACCATTTTTTTTGCAATATCTACATGTATACATATATGGTATTATGATCTTTCTCTGGCACTTTGAATGCATACATGTACCTGTTCCTGAGACCAAAGCTCTGAATATGTTTTAAACATTCTTTGTGAGATTTAAAAAGAGAAGTTTTTCTGCATAGCAATAACAAGATTTGTGGCTTGTTGGTTGTAAAGCAACAAAAGGGCTGATGTGGTAATATACACAGGAGAAATCACAAGACATTCAAATCCAGGCGATTCTGTTAACAGTGTAAAACTGCAAGCAATGACGAACCATCGCAGAACAGTTTTGTCATGAACTGTTCGGACATCATCCACCATCTGCAATAAATCAGTGTTGTAACGATTCACTAAATTTGGTGACTTGAGTCGAGTCATTAAGTCAAGAACTCAAGTCAAATGGAGTCACTTTGTGTAGTTAAGTCAAGTACCGAGCTCGAGTAAATTTGAGTCTCAAATTTTTGAACAAAATACAATAACCTGCGGGAGCCCAAAACAGATTTGTCATATTACTTGGACAAGCAACTGTATTAACAAATACATGTACATGTTTCAACCGTTCCTTACCAAGCTTAGAGTTTAATTGTTCAGCCATGTCTTGCTTTCTCACAGACAGTGCAAGCACTGCGGTGTATGTAGTTGAACAAAATATTTTGTCATCTACTGTGTACCATCGAATAATGGAACACCTTACGCTCAATTACACTAAACCTTCAACCGATGTCAGAGGAAAACATTTTTGAATGAGCTTGCCAATGATATCCATTGTTGCTTTACTGACTTCTCGGAAGCTGTGAGGTTTCAAAACAAAAGGTCCCTCAGGGTTT
>NW_019091377.1:936906-950510 GCF_001949145.1 Acanthaster planci | reverse complement strand
AACTGTGCTGTGGGCAAGTTCGAGCGACAACTGTTGTATATATAGATTGACTTACATTGCCCGAACGATGAATGGTTTGGACACTCCAGTCTACCATTCGGGATCAGGCCCAGGGGTCTGGTCACACCGCTGGTTATCAGTAGCTGATTTCATTTATCATTCATTTGACCATGTACGCTGCCAGGATCACAGCCAACAGTGAAATGTGAATAATGATGAGATTTTAAAAACTTGACCGACTGGAGTCGTTCGAGTGTAACTGCACGTAAAAAACATCTGACTACTGGACAAACTATAGTTTGCCCCCAAACTTGCCCTGTAGTGTTGCAGTTAGGCTGGCCCAGCTATTGTCAACCTATTCCTTTTGAAAATTTCTCAACCTTATCCAAATTTATGCATCTCACACTTAACAACATTAGTCATCTGAAATACGGCACTTTATCTGCAGTGATCTATGACATGACATTGTAAACAATGTGAACTTGACAAATCCTGGCACATGCACACTGGACCTCTGTGCTATAGTTGGGCTGGCCCAACTATAGCACTCTAATTGGGATGGGACCAACTGTAGTTGGGAGGGTCCCAATTAAAGTTGGGACTGATGCTATAGTTGGGTTGTAACAGTTTTAACAGGGCCATTCATTCAATGAGCCGTGGCGCTCAGAACATTTTTGGTTCGTTGGAGTGGGGCAGACGTCAGACCCCACAGTTCTGGGGGTAGGGGCTCGCCCCATCATGCCCATACAGAATATTTGAGAAGTGGCTGATTGGAAGTTTTTGTTTTTAACTATGGTAACAGGTTTTGCATGATGGCATTCCCCAGCTTCACCGTAGTCTTCGCCAGGCAGCTACGGGCCCTGGCCACAGCACCCAGAATGGTCCGTCACCGGAGCAGCGGCAGCAGCAGTGGCAGTAGATTCACCGAGCGAGCCAAGAAGGACCTCCGGAATGCCTTCGCCATGCCCGAGAAGGAAGGGCTTGACGAACACAACCGGCCGCCCCACGAGACGGACGTACTCATCATCGGAGGTGGGGTCATGGGGTCCAGTATTGCATACCACCTCAAGAGGGATTCGGAGGTTGGGCTCAATGTCCTTGTCGTGGAGCGAGACAACATGGTAAGGGTGTGTCTCGATTCGAGTCACTTGTCTAAATCACTTGGCTATGGCTAGACTAATAACACTTTAAGCTGCAAGCTTTAACCTTAGATTAGATCCTATTGCACTGTCTTCTTCATCAGTTGCCCCACCCCTCTAGACGAGGGCTAATCCAGAACCAAACTTATCGAGGGGGCCAATCTTATGTTTTTTGTGGGGGAGGCCAAAAGGTTTGAAAATTTTGGATGTAACCCTTTATGACCTTTCTGAGGCCACATTTTCGAGCTTTTCTGACTCTTTTGGAAGGAAGTCAAATGAAATGGACCACCTCTCCAAAAAAACACCTTTCATTGTTCTCTCCTTCTCCAATTTCAGGGGGAGTATGGCCCCTGTTGCCCCACTCTCCCTACCCTCATCTAGTCCTAAAAGGACTGAATGACCCTTATCTGTTTGCAAGATAAAAAACGGTGGGATTGGAGCGAACTTTGAGAAATGCTAGCAGTCTGACAGTGTGCGGAGCAAAAGAAATTCTTGTTTTTTACATTGGACAGTAATACGCAAATCCTTGCATTGTTTGAATTGTCGTTCATCCTTTGACAGTACACAAGAGCATCGACAACTCTCTCTGTGGGTGGCATCCGTCAACAGTTCTCTATTCCAGCCAATGTTGAGATGTCGATGTACAGTGCCGAGTTCCTTAAGACTGTCAAGGCAAAGTATTTCAGTGTTTATAAGTCCACATCATTTATTGTCCATTCCCCTGTGTAAAGTCATTCATAGTTTAAAACCTAAAATCGCCAAGCAGGCTGGAACCGCCCGCTCAGAGGGAAGAAGAGTATCTGGTGTAATGTCCAAAATGCAGGAATTTTACTTAGAGCTGATGTAATTTCTTTTCTTGTCGCACACGTCAAATTTTACCACTTGCCATTCTTCTGCATACAGGGGCCCCCCTTGAGTAACTTTTGCTTTATTTCCCTGACAGAGGTGCTCTTTTTTGCCATTTGTTCTTGGATAATTACCTGTATTAAAGCTGGTTCCCCGTAGTATTCAATACGTATTCACTGATTTACTACATTTTAGAATAAGGAAGTGGAAACCAGTGTAGAGGAGAGAGAGCAAATTCACTGCTGGCTTAACAAGCTGTTTTGAAACATTAAACCTTCGTGATCTTTTATAATTTATCAGACTGTTTGATGGATTGTGTAGGGTTGAGGAAGGAGGAGTTTTGGAACCTATGTAGCGCATGGTGCTTGATCTCAAGTACACTAGGTGCCATGGGTTTCCTGCACAGTGGAGGATTTATGATTTTGTAGGATTCAGGTAGGGTTCCTAGCTAGCCCACACACTAATGGGGTGTAAGGTCAGAAATCTAAGAGATGTGTTCCAGGGAACGGTCCCATGTGAGAGTGCAGGCTATGAAATGTCACCACCTCAACACACTTGCAGTGTTGTAGTCGAGTACTTTCCAAGTACCAACGTTTTCCCCAAAATACTGAACTCGGTAAGAGGGAATAAAGCCAGAGTGCACAGGCATTTGATGGTAAATGTGCAAAGGTAAGATTACAAAATAAATGTTAGAATTCAGACACTTCCAGTTGTGTAAAATTTAAGTTTTAAGGAGAAAAGTACTTGGAAAGTACTCGGCCGAGTACGTTCCGAGTACATTTCTCCTAAAAAGTTAATTTTATCAAACAGTGATGGTCTGAAGTCATTATGTTGCTTTGTAATCTTACCTTTATGCATGTATCATCAAATGCCAATATACTTCAGCTTTGTTTCCTCCTAACTAGTTGAATATTTGGTAGAGAACTTGGTTCTCAAAAAGTACTCGACTACATCACTGCACACTTGTTGCAGTGAATCTTACTTGAAGGGCATTTCTGTTTGGTTCACAGGAGCACCTTTGTGTAGACGACGCAGACCCACCTGACATCCAGTTCAACCATGGCAGCTACTTGATTCTTTCCTCAGAGAATGGCGTGGAACAGATGATTGAGAATCACAAAATACAAAAGTATGTGACTCCATTTCCTCTCAAAAATCCTTCATTTATCGACTTCAAGAAATGTAATTGTCTGGACAACACAGAAATAAACCACATAGTTCTGAAATAAGTACAAATGTTTAAAACACCCAGCACATCTCTTCAGCGCAGAAGCATTAAAAACTGGTTTTGAAAAGAATCAATAATTTAAAAAATGAAAAAGCAATATAGTTGTCAAAAAACTAACATCTCCAGCTTCTTATTTACACTTAAAACGTTTTTAGTTTTACTAAAGTTATTGTCACTTTAATTTCTTGGTTGGTTTGAAATTGTGACAGGGAGTGTGGAGCAATGGTGAGCCTCCTGACTGCTCCACAACTGAAAAGCAAATTTCCCTGGTTGAACACCGACGACCTAGCTCTTGGATCGTATGGTAGGCCAATTGTGTCTAATTGTACACCACCCTTTTTATTCTGAGAGTTCAGATGACATATTTATTTTGGTTTCAGTGATGATAATGACGTAGCAGCATACATTCACATTTTGACTTTGTTCATCACAAATGCTAATTCATAAATCTATTAGACAGTTTAGCCATTCCTATTGGTTGAGAGCCTGTCATGTGACTGGTTGAAATGGTCAGTGAATCACTGGCTGGCTGTGCTCCGCCTCAAACCATTTTTTGCCATTAAAGGAGAAAGTTAATGATAATTTGCAAAGAGTCGCGTACCATAACAAGACCAGCCAGTATTTGAAAAACTGAAATAAAACTTTTGTACAGAATCGATTTTGTACAACAAATCACAATTGATACACAGATTGCGCGTATTGCTTGAGATGGTGCAGAACTCTATGAACCAGAGTAGTTTGAATTTGGGACTCTCAAAATGCGAACTCAATGGTAGTATTGTACAAACAAATGTAAGTGAAGATTAAGAACATTTGAAGAAAACCAACAGTTGAAGAGGGACCAGATTTTATATGAGCCTAAATTTTTTGTGACAGTAAAAAAGTGTACAAAATCAGCTTTATCAACTGGTCACTACCCGCCATGTTACGGGCTGTCAGACTGTCTTAGGTACTTATGAATCACTGTTAATCAATACCATATTTAAATAGAGAAGTTGACCAAAGGAGGCTCTGAACCCCAGACCACTTTCTAATTTGCACGGGCAGGATATGATAACGAGGGCTGGTTCGATCCCTGGTCCCTCCTCAAGGCCTTCAAGGAGAAAGCTCTGTCCCTGGGAGCGCAGTATGTCCATGGGGAGGTGACAGGGTTCGACATATCCCAGGTACCCCCTGCACAGGCTCCAATGGCCCTATGCACAGGGAGCGGACGAAGAATCCGAACTGTCAAGGTTGGTACTCGGCAATGCTATTAAAAATCAAAGTTTCATCAATTCAATAACCAATATGTCAATTTGGGAACCAAGGTGGGACATTTTATCAACCTGATTACTTGATAAAGCTGTGTTTGGTGTAGAGCCGTTGTACTTGTAGAACCTTGGTTACTCTAGATATAGTTCTTTTGGCTGTGCACAGCAAGAGAGTAACAATAGCAAATACCATGTGACTAGCTCACAGCCAATCCAAATAGAATCTGTGAGTGAGGCATTACAAAATTGTTTATTGATAGGTGAAGCTGCCCAATAGTCCCGAGACAATCCCGGTCAAGTGCTCCATGGTGGTGCTAGCAGCGGGGGCGTGGTCGGGGGAGGTGGCCCAGCTTCTGGACATCGGCCGAGGCTCGGAGGAGGACCTCCTGGACAAGCCTGTCCCCGTCTGCCCCCGGAAGCGCTACGTGTTCGTGGTGCATGCCCCGGATGGTCCTCTCCTAGATTGCCCGCTGCTCGTTGACAACACAGGCTGTTACATGCGACGGGAGGGCTTCGGTGGGAACTACTTGTGCGGTCGATGTCCGGCAACCGAAGTAAAGTTTCCTCAGATATGAAAATCTGAGCCCCCCCAGTCCATGAGTATTGCCAGTGGACCAAGACTGATTCTTGGTTTCGCCTGCTCCCCCGTAAATAAATTGTAAAAATATATCCAATGTAAGTAGAAAAAAAAGAGAAATGAATAAAAGGAGTAGAGGGGCTGAAAATCACCATTTTGCTTGAAAATACCTCAGCATTGATGCCCTTTTACCCTTCTTGGTTTGTCAGTTTGATGCTGATGAATGCTTTGCCCCTTGCCCCTAGAAGTAATCATCCTGCCAATGCTCTTGACCCCTACTTTTGGAAGTGTTTGGTAGGATCTTGAAAAATGTTTTACATAATGTGCATGCGTTGATACTCTTCACAAAACTCTGCTAACCAGTGTTGTATTCAAGTCCATCACTAGTCCATTACAAGTCATTCTGTCTTAAGCCAGTTCACAAACTGTTCACGTGAGCTGTGATGTGACAAAAGCATTCTTTGGTCACTGTTTACTTGTGACTGGCCTTGTGAAGGGACTTGTGATGGACTTAAATACAACACTGCTACTAACTATGTGGGCACACCCCTACCTATTCAAAATTTTGACCAGAACTTTAACTGTTTGCAATATCTTGTAACTTTCAGTGCCCCTTGAAAAAAGTGTGTGCACCCAAGATCCTCCGGACCCTTTGCCCTAATGGCACAACTGTCGCTCAACAACAAAGTTTCTAACTAGAAGTTCTTCTTGAAGGGTTACTAGTCAAAACATACATCCTTCAATGAAAAAATTGGAGTAGTGGTAATTAATCCACAGTGGCCTTTGTTTTTGGGCCTTTGTTTACAGGAGGAGGAGCCATGTTGTGACAATCTGCAAGTAGATTACGACTTTTTTGAGCAGTGCATTTGGCCGCATCTTGCAAACCGGGTTCCTGCCATGGAAAATTTGAAGGTGTGCCTCAAAAGTTACAACCTGATAATTGCTGTTTTGTAAACAACCAAATAGATTCATTTTCCTATTGTAATATTTATAGCATAGCGTCACATCTTGAAATGGGAGGCACATAACGTTGTGATTTGTTACTCCAGAGCACCGGGCTTGGAGGGTGGGGTTCGAATCCAGCTGATGGTTATGTGCCGTGTCCTTGGGCAAGTCACTTTACTCCCACTTGCTCGCTCTCTCCACCTGAGAGTGTCTAGAGGTACCTTTGAGGATTGTTGTCTTTGATTAGCTGCCTGATCTGGCAGCATTGAGCCGTGTACTCCCTGGGGAACTGAGATGAATTCAGGAATGATTATTGGCCCGATGAGTAGGGGTAGTAATATTTGTATGGCCTTGAGCACCAGTAATCATGGACATAGTGAGTGCAGTTTTCTTTTGAGGGGATTTTTTTATCTCCAATCTCGATCTTCAGATCAAAAGTGCCTGGGCCGGATTCTACGACTACAACACCTTGGACCAGAATGCAATCATCGGCATCCACCCGGCCTACCCAAACTTGTACCTGGCCACTGGCTTCAGCGGCCACGGAATCCAGCAGTCGCCAGCGGTGGGGCTGGCCATCAGCGACCTCATCCTGCACGGTAAGTTCTGCACGCTGGACCTATCAGCATTCAGCTTCGACCGCATCATGTGCGACCAGCCGTGCAGGGAGAAGAACATTTTTTAAGGTCACACATGAAATCCAAGACAGCGTTTTGGTCCAGGAGGAGGTTCACAACGAGAACACAGCTTGCTCCACTAAAACTCCCTCTAAGCTTAATTTGTTGTCGAAACAGGATTTTGATTCTCAGATGCGGGTTAGAAAATGGCAGGGTTAAAATACAGTTTAGGAATGACATACTTTAACATACATTGGGAAAAGTTCCATAGAACATCAGAATCTGAAATTGTTTTAAAAGCAGCATTTCTGTATGGTATTAACATGACCACGCAGAGAAATTTTTGAAATAGATTCTTTCTTTTGATACATTAAAATGTATTTTTGAGTGTTCATGTACATGTATTCCAAACATTAATTCATTTTACAATTCTTGTAAAATATAATGTACAATTATCTTCTGAAACTTTGTCGTTCAGAGTCCTTTATCAGTCATCGTTGACTTTTCTGCAGTGTGGAAAAGTCATTCTCTTTGTACTGATTTTGGGCATTTCTGCCAACTTGACCTTAAAAACCTTCTATTTTGGGTTTATTTATTTATTTTTTCTTCTATTTCCATCCCAAATCCCATAGTCTATGTAGATTGTTTTTTCCTAATGTCACTTTGGAGACTTCTTAAGCTTAGATCTTGATGAAACTTGGCTTAAGCAGTCTTTAAAAAGGAAGTCTGATGTCATGATGGTGTTATCAACTGAATGTGTAAAACTTCTCTATTTTAGTATGAAACCCAGACACTTTGTCTTATGACACACATATATGTGTACATAACAAGTATAGTGGAACCCTGTTAAAATAAGGTCCTTGAAACTCAACAAATCACCATATTATAACAAATACCTTGTATTATCAGTAATGAAAAACATAGAAAAGCAAAGACTTGGGTCCCACATTTTCCTGGTTATAAACATGACATTGTCTAGTGGCAAAAATTGGGTGGGTGGGGAAGGGTGGGGAAAGGTGGGGGGGGGATGAACTGCCTGGCGATGAAAATTTGAAAAATTACTTTTTTTGCTCACCAGAAAAAATGGGAGGGGGGGATGATTCAATAGCCCATCCCCCACCTCAAAGTTGGGGGGATATATACCCCTCCTTTGAAGTGGGGGGGATATATATACCCCCCTGGGATTTACACCCATAGTATTGTATTATTAGTGCTTTTCTTACCTGCATTGGACTGTATTTTTGTTTCAAAGCTTACAAGCATTTATTTTCCCTTAGACTTATACTTTTATCTTTAAGTTTTTGAACTGTTAGTAAGCCATTTGATCACTTATTAAGTGGATGTGCATTTTTTCCTGGAGCTGGAAGCTGAATTCCTTTTTTTTTTCAGTATTCGTGTATATCTCAGTCCTTGCTCTATGTTCAGTCCAATTTAAAAAATGTCACTGACATGACATCAGTTATGCAGCATTATGTTTATTACGCATGCTTTTTTGGACTGATTATGTAATACTGTCAATATTCTTTGCCAGCTATTGAATAGTAGAAAACATCTTGAGCTGTAGATATGCTTTATATTATATGGAATTATTTTTGAAGACTTGTATTTCCAGCCATTAGGCCCACAGCTATCCAAGTCATGCTACTGTAGTGTAAATGGTATCCTGGAGCAGTATACATGATTTCATTTATAATCAAGGCATAAATTTATACAGGGCTGAGCACAAACAACACAAGGTCTAATCCAAGATCAGACTAAATGCATTCTTTGCAATCAGCCACCTTTTGCCATTCATCCTCAATCCTCCAAACTCCTCCAAAACTGCCCAAAGGATTTTGCAGGATTGAGGGCGGTTAGGGTTGATGGTGTGTACTTGTATCAAAGACCAACAGATTTGAAATCATTTTCTTTTTTGTACACAGTGCACAAAGAGTGGTGAGTCTGAACTTGGAAACAATCCGAAAGCTGGCCCAATTTTGGTACCCAATTAAGACTTCATTAGATTAAGTGTCCCATATTAGAATATTAATCTGAACTTGGGCATGCTCTTTTGGTTGGACATACATTTGTTTTTAACTGAGATTGCAAAAAAGTATGTACGGCTTTTTACTGTTATCTTAAGAGACACATTCATTGTACCCAATGCCGTTAAACTTCACTATGCTTCCTTTTAATCGTGTACTCGATTTGGGGTAAAAGAAAAATTACATCTACACTTAGTTTTCACAAAAAGCGGTGTGCTGATGTTTGTGCTATTTGTGCTGATGCGTATACCGGACAGCATCTTGGACTTGTTAATCTAATTCTCCCCAGCACTGTCTCTAGTGAAGGAGGAGTTGGTCCTATTGCGACGTGCAATCCACAGCGTGCCCCCCCCCCCCGGAGTCATCCGTTTGACTTGGTTACTGGAACACATCCAGCTAGACGGACAGCCAAAGTTACTGTGCTAAATTCCATTGACTGCACTGTGAAGTGACATATTCATGTACTACAGTTTGGTGCACCATGAAGTACCATCCATAGTATTTATACACACGATGCGTTAGTTTCCAATGCAACCAACGATTTGCTTGTTGATTTGTATGCCAGCCTGATGGTTCCTCACACATCTCTAGGGCACTGCAGGGGTCAACGTGTAGTAAATATGTACATGTACTCAGCAAAGATTGATATATTGAGTAAGTATAAATTGTAGGATTTCTGAAAAAAGTATTCCTATTTTGTATCAACGATCATAGAATAACAAATGCAGAGACTCTGTTGTTTTAATGAAATGTCCCTGTTTTGGGTATTTATTGATTTCTTTCGTGTTTTTGACTTACAAATTTGAATGCAGTGTTAACATTATGCTTCAATGGAGCCATGTTCCCTCTGGTATCAGAAGGGCAGTATGCGACATTCATTATCAGGTCAGTTCCTTTGTGGACACACCCCCCAGTTTCACACCTCACATTCCGATTGGTCTACTTCTTCTTGGACACACCCACTGTTCTTCCCCTTCGGCCGGTGGTCTTGGTGTGTTGTCCTCTGACACGCAGACTGTGTGGAAGAGAGAAAAATGGGGAAAAATTTGACTATCGGCAGAGCTTACTGGTCCAAACCCATCGAGTCCACTGCTTCTCTTCAGAACCTCATGCCCAAAAAACAAATTCACAGTGTGCTTCTACTGCACACCTTCCACAATTTAAAAGCATTTAAGAATCCTTACTTCGATTCAAATCATTTGGTCTTGCTCTCTGATGTAAACAGGCAGCAGTGAACTTATTTGTGACTGGCTCTGCAAAAGTGGCCCTTTGGCTTAATAAGGATTTATTTCCTTTTTTACCGCACATTCTATTTCCGAAATACAGTAAAATTTAGAATGGATCTCTGGCAGACGTATGGAATGGTCTGTCACATGCAGAGGCATAGCATGACTTTAATAACTACTTGCTGCCAGGGTTTCCGGTACTGGATACATATTTTTTATACACATGGCCGGGTCTCCGAAATCAGACAAAGGGAACTGGGCCTTGTAACAAAACACTGTACTCGTAACGAAAGACCAGGCTGCTGGGCATTACCAACATTTTTTCACTCTCAATAGTGGAGATAATCCAGCATTGTTTTGAAGCGGTATACCACAGTTTGGGGGATTTAGTGCAAGTGGATTACCACCGGGGACAAAAGTGCTCCACCACCGCAGCGATGAGCCACAGTACCACTGCATGCTAATCTGGCCCCTATTGAAGGAAGTCAGCGTCAATAGATGTTGTCTGTCAGATTAGAGTAGAAACTAGACAGTCCTTTGTGCGTGTGTGTAAGTGTCCAGTAAATGAATATAGGAATTTTTAAAGAATTTTGAGAACAGAAAAAAATGATAATTATTGTGCCCCATCATCATCAACATTGATAACTGCCAACGGCGCAAAGTGGTTAAGGGCCTTTTTTGCAGAGTGGATCACATTTTGAAGTTAAACAGAAATATCAAACTTGCCTGAGGAAACTGTCACAAAATTTATCTGAATTTCGCTGGTGAAAGAGTGAGTGAAGTGGGCCTAATCCTGTCGCAATTTTCTGCATTTAAGTTTAAGTTCAGTGCAAAGGACCAAAGCCTACCAATGATTTTCGCCCCGGGGTGCCTTGATGTCTCTTGCACACCTTGTAGACTGACATCCCATCTGTCACTGAAATGTGCAACTTTGACACCATTTTTTAATTCAAATGCTGACCAAATTACGCCCCAAACCTACCCCCAGTAGTGACGCAGGCCACGGTGGGCTCTGATCTTCTTCAGGCGCTCCAGGTCCTCACGCAGCTTGTTGTCCAGGGCGTTGGCCAGCACCTGGCTGTACTTGCCGTCCCGCTCATCCTTCTGTCTGTTCAGGAACCAGTCGGGGATCTTGTACTGACGCGGGTTGCTGATGATGGTAACAACCTTCTCCACCTAGTCACGGTGAATAGGGGAGGAAGAAATGAGCAAAACTGAATAGGAATCGTCCAAATAATTCAGAATTTCTGCACCTTAAAAGGCATTTGCGAATTAGAGACCAATGAAAGGCTGAAGTGCTAGTGGCGATGAGGAACTAGTCTCCAAGATGCATTGAGGAATTTTCCACTTAAAAGAATGTGACCAACTTCTATATCATCCTAAAAAATTACAGTAAATTTAACTTTAAAATATCGAAACCAATTACCTCCTCTTCTGTCAGTTCACCAGCACGCTTTGTCAGGTCAATGTCAGCCTTGCGACAGCAAACATTGGCATAACGCCGCCCTACGCCCTGAAACGACAAATATATCTTCAGATTAAAATGTGTACATTTGGACTGTCACTCAAGGCCTAATAACTATAATAACACATTTCTAACAATATAAAATTGTTTTCATTGCGTGATACCTAATTTGAAGACATGACAAACATCCTTACAAACTGGTGGACATGTTGGAAGACCAATACCAAGCAAAGATTTATACATAGGCCTACTTGGCATAGGCCCTATTACCTTGATGGCAGTGAGGGCAAACATGATCTTGCGTCTGCCATCAATGTTGGTGTTCAAAACACGCAAGATGTGCTGGAACTTCTCGGGCAGAACCAGACTCTGAATGAAATATTTAAAAAATAGCAAAAAATTACCAAATATTTAAACAGTGAAAAAAAAACGCATCTTAAAAAAGTATTCAGTCCTGGACTAGGCGTCCTATATACTTATTTGAAAGAACTTTATGAACTTGTCAGACTGAGGAATCTTCACCCCGGACGAGATGTACATAGGCTTACATACATCACAACATTTGAAAGGAGACAAGTTCTTTTTTACCTATTTTGTGGCTATAGTACACTAGTTTCATATGAAAATCTCGCCATGAGTAAAAATAATATATGATTATCTATTGGTGCTATTATTATGTTTTTAAATACAATGATGTGGACGATTAACATGGATTTCATAGGAGACTTAAATTCCTCTTACCATTATGGCTGATGAGATGAACGAAAAAGACCGTACGAGAAATCCCACAATTCCACGAGATTTAAGGCGATTCGGACGTTTTACATACAGCTATTACAATTGGCTTATGCTCGCAGATTTCTTCTGCAGTGCGGATTGTTCTGACCAATGAGAAGGGGTCTTTTATTACAATAGGGCCTAAGTAGAAGTGTGCTGAACAAAATGGCAGCGGCCGAGAGCAGCTCGATAGAAGTTGGCCAAGACGAAGAGGCAAGTTTGCCCCCTGTTATCATTAACTCGAACAGTAGTGTGTCACATTAGTGAGGGTTACTTGTTCCACTAGGTTGCGTTGTTTGAATGGTACATTCTTGAGAATGAAATGAGTAAAACGCTCATTATTCGATGCAGTCTTCTCGCGTTGGCCACGCGCGCTCAGTTTAGCGTTGGTAGCAAGGGCGCCCTCATTTTGCTAGTAGCAGTGGGTGTTAACATGGGTTCCTACATCCATGATGTTAATGCCAACGGGGCGGGGGGGGGAATATGATATTTACCTGCAGATAAAGTGTAAATGGGATGGACCTTTCTTAAGAATCAGGGTCGGGGAAAAGGCACTTTGGTAAAAATTCCATTACCTAGGCCTGTCACTGGTTTTGAGTGTCATGAACACACCATGACCAGTCCAGGAACTTTTGTACATTAACAAGAAGGGTAAATTTGTCCCTTTGCCATGTGTTAAAATCTGTAGTGACATCATGCTGACAGCGAGAATGAAGGCTGCCTGTGCCTAATTGTAAAGGGGGAATTTTAGCGAGAAAGGGGTTCAGGAAAGAGTTCCATATATATCATCTTGTCCGGAGTGTGGAAAAAGGCAACTGAAGTAAACTTCATCCTCCAAATGAGGAAAAGGCAATTTTCTTGCAAATAGCAACCTGGGAGATAGTAAGCCCTATAAATAGTGAACATACTGGTGCAATTTCAGCTCATGAAATTCATCGGATGTCTGATAATATCCCCGGGCATCTCGGATAAACGTTATTGAAAGAAATCACTCTCATTCGGTACAGTACAGGGCCCAGTATAGCGACAAAGGAGCATAAATAGGGCCCTGTTTACAGGTCTATATGTCATGTGTTGTGACCTTGAAGCACACATCAGAGTTAAGATGTTTCTAAGTTGTCTTGCCTCTTTTCAAAGGCTGTACATTCATTTGCCCTGTGCATGAGCACGTGTCGGTTGCCGTTACATTGTTTTTTCTTTCCTCGTCTGTGCTATTTGCTTCAGAGCTTAGACATCCCTGAGCTGAACCTCGGAGTTCTGGATCTGACGTCGGATGAGTTCATTCTGGACGAGGTGGATGTTCATATTCAACAGAATCTCGAGGATGACGTGGTGAAAGCAGCCTTGGAATCTGTGAGTACGAAGTAGGATCAAAATTGGGAGTGGACAGCTGTTGTGAAATTATTCCCCCCGTCTTAACTTTTCAGTCGCTCTTTTGAGAAATCCACCTAATCCGTAACAAATCCTCTGTGCGAAAATGAATGACTTTCTATGTACACAGTTAGAAAAA
>NW_019091377.1:913145-936557 GCF_001949145.1 Acanthaster planci | reverse complement strand
AATAAGATCCACTAAATTTATGAAAGTTGAACAGTTCGCAAATATCTTGCATCGGTAGGATTTAGACTCTAAACTTCAAGGTAGGGTATTTTGTTATCTTGCACATTTGACTTTACCCCAGCATCCACAAGGACCATGCCATTTTTCATTACTTGATTTCAGGGAGTGGATCTCCGGCAGTACTCCAAGCAGATCGAATCTGAGCTTCAAGCTGTCGAGAATGCCTCCATCCAGGACTGTATCCTTTTTAAAACAAAAACCCACTCCCTGCGTAATTCAACAGGCCAGTTTCTCCAAAATGTTCACTTGTGCTGTAAAGTGTCTTGCTCATGGACACCGGGCACCCTGGTATTTCCTGAGATTTAACTCATAGAAATATGCAGCATTCACTGTTCCCTGACTTCTTTGACATCACTTATCCTCAGACATCAAAGAGAGCCAGAATATTGCCAGTCTTCACAACCAGATTTCAGCCTGTGACACAATACTGGAGGTAAATGGACTTATGTTTAATAGAGTTTGGCAGATTGTGTGAAGATAGGGTCAAGTGATAAATTATGATTTTGCTGCCGTATTATGCTAGGATTAAATTACACCAGGTTAAGGCTACATCATAGTAGTTGTTAGCAGCAAAGTAAATCCCAGTCCAAGAAATTGCACCAGGAAGGCCTCTCTTCCTAGTTCTTTTCTAACACTAACATGCCTCACACATCCCCATGTACTTTTGTAAGCAGTCTCCCTGAACAACCCTCCAATGTCCATTCCCATCCAGGATCCAATGGTGCACTCTTTGTACTTGAATTTGGACTCAAATTTAACCAAGATATCCTTGAAGTTCCTTTGTCATTTTTCACCCACTGTTAGGACTATAAAGAGTACCTTTAAAGTACTTGTAGCCAGTGATTAGTACCTTTGAAGAATTTGTCATAGCTTAAAGTACTTGTCAAGCACTTGACTTCAGCACCAGCCCTGATTATTCTCTTTCCTTTCCAGAGGATGGAGGAGATGCTGAACGGGTTCCAGTCAGACCTGGGCAGTCTGAGTGCCGAGATCCAGACGCTGCAGAACCAGTCCATCGCCATGAACATCAAGCTGAAGAACCGGCAGGCGGTGCGGGGCGAGCTCAGCCAGTTTGTGGACGAGATGGCTGTCCAGGAAACCATGATCAAGTGAGCCGCAGCCAGGCCCTCGTTCGCATTGACTCGGCTATGGCTCACAGTGATGTTTGTGCATATAGAAGCTGCTGTCTAGTGGCTGTAGCCGGTCCCCCCCATGTGCATTACTTCAAAGCCATAGCCAGTTGACTGGGACACAATTTCTTGAACGGACTTGCTTATTGTTGGAATGATGCAAAACATCGAGCACTCTAGAGATTTTAATATAAATATGATCTGATCTAACTGGAAAGACTCGCTGCGCTCACTGTAAAAGCCCTAGGAATATGAAAGCCTTTTAAGCAGTTGCACCTGCTACTTTGTCTTCATAATCAGTTTTAAATGCTGAAATGTGAAGTGTTTGAACCAAAAATGAAATATTCCAAACTCCAGCCTTACATTAGGCAGTGAGATCTTTCTGCATTAGGGCATGGAGCCACATCAAGCTTAAGGTTCTTAACTCAGGGAACTTAATTCTGAAGCCAGAATCTAACGATTTAGACAAAGTCTATATTTGGAACAACCAGATGTTCCATAGAGGGATATTCGTCAATGCGCTTGACCACCTGTCGTTTATCTTATTACAGCCACATCCTGGACACCCCGGTCACGGAACGCCAGTTCCTGGAACAACTCCACGAGTTGAACCATAAGATCAGCTTCGTCAAGGAGCAATCCTTCAAAGATGCTCTATCCTGCAAGGACGTGCAAGACATCCTGGATAAGTTGAAACTCAAGGTATTGGTCTAATGCACTTGACACGTGCACCGACGAGGGCGCTGCTCATCCTATTGGAAAGTGGAGCATTTTGAAAGAAAGAACATTGTGAAATTGTTTATATGCTTAGAAACCTCTATGTGTACGTTTTTGTACACTTACAAACACTTTGTTGCCAAGTTTTGAGGACTACTTTAAGTGAAGGTCTTTTTTTTTCAGGCTATTGCAAAGATCCGGGAATTCCTTCTTCAGAAGATTAACCAGATGAGGAAACCGATGACGAACTACCAGCTACAGCAAAACACGATGCTGAAATTCAGGTGGCAGAAAAGTTTGCATTAACCCTTAAGTTTATTTCACAGGATAGAAATGCTGATCACTTCTGTACGCACGGATATTTTATCGTTGGATATTTGCTTGCCATATTTGTATAAACTTAACTGAAGGAAATTCCTGCAGCAATGCAGTTGTAGCTAACACCCATGGATTTAGTTGTTTTATGCAAAAAGTGCCCCCCGAGATTAAACATGGAATTTGCTAGTCACTTGAAATTTCGAGTTGAAGGCCTTTGAAAGAATTTTATACAATGTAAATCCATTGATCCCTCAGCATTTTTTTCATCCACAAAATGTCTCTTGTCATCTGGATAGCGATACATCAAACAAAGAGATCAGTTTTCTTTTGCTAATACAAAGTGAAACGAAATTATCGAAAGAATGGCATTGAGACTCATTCTGTAGGATCTATTTGGTAACAACTCGCATCGGTGTCAAACTTGTCTCCAACAGGTTTTTCTTTGAGTTCTTACTGTCCAACGAGAGGCAGGTCGCCAAGGAGGTTCGAGACGACTACGTAGACACCATGAGCAAAGTGTACTACTCATATTTCAAGGGCTACATCAGCAGGCTCATGAAGCTACAGGTGAAAGGTCGCAGGTTGATCAAAACCCAGGCTATGACTATGGCTTGTTTTGAACAATTTATCACTATGACTTTTATAGTCTTAGCCGTAGCTCTTTCTGTGAAAAACGAATAAATATAAAACATTTTTTTCTGTTTTAGTTAGTTGATTTCTTTCAGTTGATTTTTGTGTCGAATGATGCTTGTCTTCTTTTTTTCAGTACGATGAGGTAGCCGACAAAGAAGATTTGATGGGCGTGGAAGACACGGCCAAGAGAGATATCCTTTGAAGAATTGGTCTCTACATCTAACTCCAGCAGTTTTTCCACTGAGTACATGACACTGACTGCAAGCACAATTACCTCATTTAAAGTAAAAACCCTTATCTAAGGTGGTATGCATTGATTTCCTGCATAAAGTTGGTGCCCGTGACTTGCGTTCATTGAAAACCTGTACAGTGGCTTGTGTTATAGTCAAGACCCATCCAGACTATCACAGGACCAACATCAGACCTCCAGTCTGAATTTAGCTCACCAGCTATTCGAGTGAATTGCAACAAAAGGACTCTGTTGTCACCATGTACTTGTGACTGATCCTGTAAATGGTCTAGTACCTGGTCTCGACTGTAATACTGACTGTGGCCCCTTTGATGTGGCACCAGCATCTAATACAAAACAAATCAGTGGGTGTCTCCTTGACGATTCACACGATTCTTCTCCAAGCCCTCCCTGAAAAACAGGTCCACCGTCTTCACGCTGGGGAACAGGGGAAGCATCATCACCACCAACCTGGAGTCACCGATCATCATTCCACACGCGGCACAGAAAGATGAAGCCAAGGTGATTTGACTGTGATGGGGAAATTCACCGAACGAGCCAAAGAAAATTTGCAAAATTTCATCCTTGCTCAAAGTATTTCTTTCTTCACGAGTTGGGAGAAATTCTATTGTGCCAAACATTGGTAAAATCAAAGTCAGAAAAAAATTCCCTGAAAAATGTAGAATAATCCAAGGGAATTTTTGACAATAATATGCATGAAAAAAGGGAATTCGAAGTTTGACTACATCATATAGCAGTCTTAAAGCCAGCTCATACTTTTGGCAATCACGAAAGGGAAGTGAAGTTGACGTCACAAAACATTAGCAGCAAAGTTTGCTTGAGTGCAGATGTGCTCAACTTTTGCAACTTTTCAACAAGAATATATAAAATGACACCGCAAATTTGGGCTTGTGCTAATTTTTGCGCATACTGTGAGCCAGTCTTTATAAAGGAGATGGTCCGCCAACTGGTTGGAAACATTTTGCTTAAATAGTTGCCTTTAATGCCATCTGATTTTTTTCCGTACCTTCTTCTCAGCACACGTTTGAGAGTCTTTGCCGCAGCCAGCATTACGCCCTGCTCGACAACTGTTGCCGGGAGTATTTGTTTGTTTGTGATTTCTTCATGGTTTCCGGCTCCAGTGCACAGGACCTGTTCAATGCCATCATGGGCAAGACATTGTCCATGTTCTTGGTGAGCAAAGAAAACATCTCTGTCAAACAATTGCCAACAGCTTACGATGTTGTGCAAGTGCTTTTCTGCCCCTTTTGTTTTTTTGTCCCATGTCATTGGCTGCAAATCTTAAGTTCTTAAGTTTGAATCCCTCTTTATTAAAGTTTCCTGGCTCAAAAGTAATGAATACGTAAAAAGCAAACCCATTCAATTTCCCCTAGTGTTTTTATTGGTTGGTCTTTTTTCTTCAGAAACACATGGACATGTACACCAATGAATGCTTCGATTCCATCGCCATCTACCTGTGCATTCACATCATCCTGAGGTATCGAATGCTGATGCACAAGCGGGCTGTCCCTGCACTGGACAAGTAAGAGAATCTGAAATTGTGGACGTTATAAATAAGTCTTACCTTGGTGAAGCGAAGGCAGTGAGCGTTCTTGAAACTCGATCTTCATGTGTGCAAAAATCACATAGTTATTTTGTGCAAATTCCAAACCAAATGTGAACAGAGCCATTGAAATTAGTTAATTAAATGTGAGTTAAAAGAGCAGTGGTACTCAAAAGATTCCAGAGTCATTTTCAGTAAAATTTTGTGCACATTCAAATGAAAATTGGCAATATGCTTGCAGCATTGTCAATACATAAATACACGTTCATGCGCGCAATGGATCATTCTTTGACTTGAGAAGGCAACATAGTGCCCTCTCCAGTGCATACACAGCTATGCTGATTTTGGAGTTCTTCAACCTCGGTAGGTACTGGGAGACCCTCTTAGAGATGCTGTGGCCTCGGTTTGAGTACATCCTAGAGCTGAACATCCACAGCATCCGGGAGGCCGACCCGCAGAAGATGGGCTCCATTGACATCAGGCCTCACTATGTGAGTATCTCTTCCAGTGTGTTGAGTTTTCAGTCACTTGGTACCAGACTTAAAATGGTCACTTTACTCACCACGTGAGTTGCATGACTTTAGATGAACCTAAGCTTTGAGTTTAGTTCTAGATTTGATGATCGTTTTCCACTGAACCAGAGCCGTGCAAGCATGGCCTTGAGCCTGATTCTTAACTTCAAGTTTCTCAGTTGTAGTCATGAATTACTTTGAGTAACCTCATTCTCCTGAGTGCAAGACTGAAGTCACTTATTTCAATGCAAGTTCAAGTTCGAGTCACATTGAGGTTGAGTTCATTTGAAAGTTCAGAGTGAGTTTAAGCAAAGTGGCCCATGACTTAAACTCTGCCCTAAAACATAGTGTATTGGTTTGATTCCATTTGACAGATTACCCGTCGTTATGCCGAGTTCTCTGGCGCCATAGTCAGCTTGAATGAGACCTTCCCAGATGAGCGAGTCAACCGTCTGCTGGCCCGGCTGATGGCCGACGTGGAGAACTTCATCCTGAGGATGGCGGCCGAGTTCCCTGAACGAAAAGAGCAGCTCATCTTTCTCATCAATAACTACGACATGATGCTCAATGTCATCAATGTAAGCCACAGACTTCCTGCTCTCCATTCTTTTTTGCTTTTTGCAAACTCAACCGAAATACAAGTTCTAAAACGATTAAAGATATTTTGCGCCGTGCTCTTTGCTGTTGCCTGGTTCCCTGTTTAGTTTTGCATAGATCTCGTTTTTTACTAAGCTCGTACAATATTTGCCTATTCAAAGCGGGTTACCAGGCAGAAATGTCGTGCAATTCCTTACTGCTTATTGACTGGTTTCCTGTCAAATTTGGCTGAACGTTTGATTTTGCCGAGTACTTGAAAAAGATCAATTTGTGTCTTGCACCAGGAGCGGACAGCAGAGGATTCTCGTGAGTCGGACAGCTTCCGACAGCTCTTAGAGGCCCGCACGCAGGAGTTTGTGGAGGAGGTCCTTCTGCCGCACTTTGGTGGAATGATAATGTTCGTTAAGGATGCCGAGTCTAGGCTAGAACGAGGACAGGCCGACCAGATGAAGAGCCAAGAACGTGAGTTGAATGAGCTGGGGGGGCCCAAAAACAGACAGATAGAAATGTATACTTTTGGAATTTGTGTGATTGAGCAGACAGTTTGTAAGCGGATAGGAATAGAGATGAGAGGTCTGTACAAGGAGATTTGCAAGGATTGGCTGTCGGTTTGCTTTTGAATGACTTTTTTTTTTTTGTACAGGTCGCGTGGAGCAGTTGGTGAGGGACTTTGGCAGTTCCTGGAAGCCGGCCCTGGAGATGATCAACCAAGACGTCATGCGGTCCTTCACTAACTTCAAGAACGGAACCACCATCCTGCAGGTATTGAACAAGGCTGAGACATTATTACGATAGTCGGAGTTATAGTACACTTTCCAAGTACATTGTTTAGTTGGAATGGAAAGTTAGAGAACATTCCAGTGAGAATAGTGATTGTCCCATTTGGGAATACCTGCTGTTCATACTGAGGACAGTGCATGTTCCCAAATGGGAACAGTGGCCTATGTAGGAGCTTACTAACTCTCAAACTCGTATCTGATTTCATAATTCCACTGTGAAAAATCCTCCTGAAACGGTCGATTCCAACTGCTCTAAACTATCCATAATTGTCAAGAATACTCAGACTTTTTTGTATCTGCTGGATATTTGTCTTTTTTAGAACTGCTTGACCCAGCTGATTCAGTACTACCACCGTTTCCAGAAGGTCCTCTCCCAGCCCCCCTTCAAGAACATGGCGGTGCGCGGCGAGCTCATCAACATCCACCACCTCATGGTAGAGGTCAAGAAATTCAAGCCGGCCTTCTGATAACCAATTCCAGGTGCTGGCTTATTCCACGACTCACACATTTCAAGTTTGAGAACTAATTGATAGATTCCAGGCTTCCTTTTTGGGTGGGAGCCATTCGGGCCGTTCGCCTTGCCCACCAAACATTTCATTGAAGGTATGCCCCTGCCAAAGGGGGTCTTGGGGCTTCACCCTCACCCCTACCCCTTCGGAAAAAAACCCCAAATTGTCGGCCCTCCACCCCCTGCCTACCCCCCCCCCCAAATTTGTAAGCCCCCAACTCTGCGGCATTCTTGGGCAAGTCATGCAGAATTCTGTGCCTTTTGGGGGGGGGCTCTGTATCAAAAACAGGTGGTTCACAATGCAGTGGGACACCACGAGGTTGCCACCAGAGAGCCTTTCTACAGTGCATTGTGGCAAATCAGTCAACAAAGTTCTATTCATCAGCTGCACTGTACGCAGGGAAGTTGAATTTTGTACCTCCAACGTTGGAATGTACCTCCAACGGCTGGTAGGCCTATAAAGTGGGAGGGGCAAAATAACTACCTTTTCAAAGGTGGGGGGGACACCAGCCCCCATCATCTGCTGCTTATGTGCATTATTATCACATGAAAAGAATTGTTGGATACTCGGAAAATACCCCACAGATGCATTGCTATATCGAATTTTGCCTCTGAGAAAACGTCTAGACAAGGTGCCTTTAACTTTGTCAACTTAAAAGGACATCAGAACACCTTCATCTAGGTGTATTAAAATGAGACTTTCTTTTCAGCAAACGAGTTTCATCGATTATGTGAATCACTGTAAAAAGTACCATCGCGTTAACATTTGAAGTGTGTAAATATTGATGTCTTATTATCATCTCATTGGTAACAAATGCAATAGTGAAACCAGCTATTTAATCATAACATTTTGTGTATTTCGATTGTAAAAAACAATTGTGAATATATCAAAAGGACATTGCATCATTACTGTTCTTACTGTGTATTCTGTTTTTGTTCTGTTCTGTTTTTGAGCTTCAATATAAATAAATAAATTTGGCTAGTTTTGGCAATGTTGCCTTGCTTGAAAATTGCGGGAGCTTAGTCTCATCTGCATTCCCACCTATTCTCTTTTGAAAGGTTGGATTTAAAGGTTGCACAAGAAACAAAGTGGGCTTATGGTGCATTAGTATTTCTGATCTGTTTACGGAAAGGTCAATATTGCACAGAATTTTAATTAAAATGCAAGGTTGACCCCTTGTATTTTTGTTTATTTTTGCCAAAAAAAAAAAGAACGATGGATTTCCTTGAAAAGTGCAGATGAGATGTTTTTCAACAAATGGACTATTAAAAAGAAAACACACAAATTTTAAAAATTGGACAGATTTTTCTCATCCATAAATTCCATCTTTTTGCCCAAATCTCTTATATAACAGCCATACACATCATGAAATGCTAATACCTTGTGCCCAAAAGCATTTTGGAGTTGTTTGCAGAAAAGTCAACTCCTTACCAGTTTTTAATTAAAATGCAAGGTTAACCCCTTGCAGGTTTTTGTTAAAATCTAGGCTGAAAATGTGAAAAACAAGTAGAAAGGATGCCTTTGGGTATCTACAACTGTAATATTCCATAGCACTTTCTGGTTGCATCATTCAGAAGGCAAGGTTTTCAAAAATGTCAAACATCTGAAGGTAACGTTTCAGCCCCAGGTGTCCAAAATAACCTTCATGTTTTCATATCAAACCATAAAAAATGTAGTTATTTGTGGAGAGGCGGGAAGGAAGGGGATTTTCTTGTGGTCACATTCTCCTTTTATGCATTTCTACCCTAAACATTTTACACAAATAACGGGTTTCAAACACGCACAAATAACCAGGACTTGCAGTCACCAATATTTTTTTCTGAGATTTGTTGGCATATTATTTTCATACACATATACACATCAGAGACACATTACACCATTTGCCATTCTTTACAATGTATATATATACACATCGAGTCTGTCCAGCCAATTTTTAGACTGTATAGTGCAGTTTATACATTGATGCATTTTATACAGAAGTCATCCATTTGGAAACATTTGCATATTAATACACACACAGCGAGCAAATTTTGTCCGCACATGCAATGCTTGAGAACCATGTACAAAGTTTACTGTTTTGTATAAATACTGCCGACCTGCCAAAGTACATGTAACATAAGTCTGTGCATTACTTGTAATATGTCAATTCTTATGTACAAGTCATCTGAGTATGACACAATTTTACAAAAACTCTTCAATCTAACCTCAGTTTAAAGGAATGTTCCTTAGTTTTGAGATTGATAATGCTCGCATTTGTAATTAATACACTATACATGGCATTCTTTTCCCAAAAATGTACATACGTGGTTTTGAATTTTGATACAGAGGAGTTTAGCCCTTGTATTAAAAAAAATAATAAATTAGAAAAAAATTACTGATAAAAGAAAAATCTAAATTGCCGATTATTTAAACTGAAGGTACTTTAAAATGTGGAAGCCATTTAAAAAGTATCCCGATGCAAACCCATGATATACTTAACCCCCATCAGACACATATTACAAAACCATAGATATATAGCATCCTTTTTTTTTAAATATTGCAATACAAATTACAAACTATTCACGCAAATAAATTAGCAGACACCAAAAAATAATATAAATGTACAATTCACATAGCATTAGACACAGTTTAAAATCACCAATTACATCTGTCCTTACCAGGGAGAAACCAGGATTTGTTTTGCCTTATGGCTGCCATTGTACATTGACAACCAGTGACTTCTAGATAGAATGCAGTGTGGCACCTAGAATCCTAGACTGGTAACATAACGAAAGTCAGCATTTTACAATGCAGGTATCGGGCTGCTACTCTCGTTTCTTTCACATTCTGGGATTTTGCCTAAAGCTGTTGCAAAATAATTTGTTGTGGACAGAATTAAGTCTTCAGAGCAATTTTTAACACCTCTGTAATCTTACACCCTTGATTTAAAAAAAAATATTTAAAGAAAAAAACTTGGTGGTTAACAAACCTGTATCTATGAATTCAATTAATTACCAGATGTAAAGCACCTAACGGTTTCAGCCAAGTTTAATATATGAATGCCTATACCAAATAGCATTACCATAAATTGTAAGACAGAAGTGGTTACAATTTGAAAACATAAATTAACACTTAGTATAAAAATCAACTAAATTCTGCTCTGATTACAAAACCGTTTCTTTTTGTTCATTTGCATCTTAAGAGTAGAAATATATCACCCTAATGGAGGATTATGGGTCCTTGGACCTGTTGAATAAAACAGAAACGCTTGCGTAAGAAACATTTCTAAGGACGGATGGGGCCACTAGATTGAGAAGTATTCTAGGTTTTTGAGCGGGCAAAAGTTGCGATCATGGCATGTACATGTACTATCATGAAGTTATTTGACAAACTACATTTTATGGACCGGACATTTTATAGCAAAATGGCTACAGGTAAATTTGGGTCACTTTGTGTCTTTTTTCTAGGTAACTTAATTTGGTCTTTCTGTGATCTGCATATTTCACTATTTTTTAATTATGCGCACTGGGTATGGTTCAGAAAAGCCACGTTTGTACAGAAATATTTGCCCCACAAGATTTCATATATTAGTTATATTAGGTTGTTATAACAACTACGTATACCTTAGTCCTATCAGTTGCAGAAAAGTTATCGAGTAGAAAATGTATGCATTAGAGTCATTTCTAAGTATACCTTGAAAGCTCTTTGTACACATGTGCGGCTAGATATCAGCGTCTTCCACACAAGCGAACACTATGGTCTTGTTCCCAAGGAGAGTGGCGCAAAATCCCTACACAGTGGCTAAACAGAGAGCAGGTACCAATCCATCCTGGAGATAGGCTTGTGTGATGGAACTCAATTGCTATGCATCTGCAGCATTCAATTTATACTTACAATTTTCTTTGGCATCTTGCAGGATTGTTTAGAATTATTTTCAATATGTACATACAACCAATCAAAGGCCCTCCCACATAACCTACGACCTCTAACCTATGACCTATAACTAGTATTACACCAACTAAAAACTACACCCCTCCCAAAGTATCAATATTACGGCACTTGAAGCAATTTGTATAAAATAAAGTTGAAAAAATAAATAAATAATAAAAACTTTGGAAATAAAACAGAAGACCCACAAAAACAAGATAAGATAAAAATCTTGAGATTTTGGGGTCAAAATAACAAACAGATTGTGAGTGGCACATGGTTTAAAATGGTGAACTGTGTATTCGTTGAATGCTAGCTATTCTATGCAGCCTTACAAACAGATACGTTTGATTTCCTAAAGTGCTGTGACAGATTTATAATGATTCTACCTCGAGCGAGAGGATAGCCCGCATATTTGGCAAAAACAACAATAAAACAAAGTGAACTCTGCCAGCATGGGTCTTATTTGGATGTGTTGATAATGAAGTTTCTGCAAACTGTCTTAAGACCGGGAATAAATCTCACTTTAAATACAACAACAGGTCAACAAAGAAAAACAAAAAACCCAATAATTAAATCCACCATAATAAAACAAATAACAAAATTATGGGAAAAAAAAGGTAACTCACACACAATGTCCTATAATGGCAATTTGGTAAAAATTACTAAAGAATCTCTACATTTTGTCAAAAATGCAACATTCTCTACTGTCCACTCTGCCTTAAAAACCACGTTTAGACTGCACATGCCGAGGATTGCGCATTAACCGTTTCTTTTCATACTAGGCACTGCTGAGTATAAATAATATAGTCTTGTTTTCTTTCTTTTTATACAAAAAAAATTGGCCAAAGAGCACTTACGACAATGTACAGGTCCCATTCAGTCAGTCAGAAATTTACACGACCTTTTTTACAATCCCCGTTGTTTGTGTCTTCCTCCTTTATAAATAGTCACATCTGCAGGCATTAAAGACTTTGTCACAGATTTTCTGAAGAGAGCAAAAAACCCCAACCATCTTTATGCATTGAAATCAAGCCAGAATTTTGCTGAAACGCTTTAGAGTTCTATGATCATTTCTAAGCGAGAGCCGTGCGAAGGACGAAGACAGCATATCATTTGCTACAAACATCACTGGCTAGGAAAAGGCTTTTATTAAGGAAGATGCTTTCTATGGTATCAACTGGAAGCCTAGGGATTTCAGCAGATTTTGTAGAACTTGCAGACTTGTGGATATCATTTATATTTGCATTTTAAAGATACACTGCTTGAAACACCTATCAAGTATGACACTTGACTATAAACTTGAAGGAATATTTGTGTGTGCGCGCAAGTGGGTACAGATAATTTCATTTCTTCACCAGAAATGCTGCTGCAGCATTTGAATGCAATAATTTAATTCCTATTTCATTTCGTGGATCAAATCAATAAGATCCATCCTGTGCCTGAACTTTAACCTTTCCGGGACTAAAAACGTGTTTGTGTGTACAGAAGCATTAGTGTATTATTGACATACTTTAAGAATGCAAGTCCTCATAGTTCCGAGTTCACATTTTATTTCTTACCCAGGTTTACCTATGCAGTTTATCAGAATTCAATTTCTGGCTCTTGAGGTGTCATCCTCGCTCGTCGCCTGTCCTGAATCCTGTTCAACGCCATTGCAGTGTCCGTCAGCAGCGAGTCAAAGATGGCCTCCGTCAGCTGCATTTTGACGGCGAGTTCATCGTCGTCGTAATTCACCCACTCCTGCTCCTCCTCCCGGAGCTCCAACGTCAGAATCTCATCCACGTGGTCTTTCTTCTTCTTGCCACCGAAGCGGGCCAGTGCTGGGTCCGGCTTGGGCCGGCCAGCGAGCCCGGTCACAAACAGCGCCCGGTCTTCCACCACCTGGGCCAGGTCGGGGAGCTCCCGGGGCGGCCTGTCGAAGAAGTACTTGCGGGGTCTACGCTTGGTCTTGGTCCAGGGCAGCTGCTCGCCTTGCTCCTGCTCTGAGGTGATGTCCTGGTAGGCCTCTCCGACAAGGTCAAAGATGAGCCGCTTGTAGGATCTCTGGCTGGTGCTCTCGATGTCCGAGCCCTGGATGTCTTCACCCATGATCTCGGCCGGAGGGAAGAGGGAGGCCGTCCTCTCCCCAAGGACAGCCTTCTCGTGAACAACTTGGACAGACCTGCCTACCAGGGACTTTACGTCTCTGCGGTTGTGGGGGATGGCATAGAAAGGCTCCTGGGCGATCCGGGTCAGGTCAAGCCGGCTGGGCTCCGGGGTGCTGGGGCTGGGTGGCAGGGAGCGGACCGACACTTCCTGGCTCCGCACTGGCACCTGGATGATGCTCTTGCTCTTGGGCATGGAGCCGAAGTCGTCATCGAACCACTCTTGCTCCCCAAACAGGTCCCCCTCAAAGATGTCAGCATTCAACTGCTGCATTTGCTCCAACTTCTCACTGAGGGCTTCTGGGTTAAAGCCACTGGACTCTCCAAAAACCGGAGATCCCGGCCGGGCCACTGGAAACTGATCCTGATCTTTCAGATCCAAATTGTTCGTCTCCACCTTGACGCGGTTGATAAAGATGTCGTCATCCAGTGTTGCGTCCTCTTGGGGGATGGGGCTCTCACTGTCTGGCGTGTATGGGGTAGCAACCCGAACAAAGGGGGATGGGCAGGGTGTCTCTGGGGAGGGTGACTTGGGTGATTCAGGCAGAGATGTAGTTCTGAGGTTACCCTCTGATTCTTTCTGTTTGGCACGTTTGTTTCTCAGAGTCATGATTTCTGTGATGGCCTCAGTGAGAAGGGTCTGGGTGGTGGAGTCAATTTTCCTCTTGATTGCGACCTTTTGATTGGCTTTCTCGTCCACTTTGTCTTGCCTTTCTCCCTTATCCTGCATAACATCTCTTGTAGACTTGATGGCATCATCCTGAACAAGCATCCCAAGCAGAGATCCACTTGGCTTCTCTGTTGAGGTGCTTCTCAAGGAGCCCTTTGCTTCGCTGATCTCCTTTCTGCCATCGTCCTGTAGTGTGTGCCTCTCAGCCACCTCTGCGATAGCTTTCACTGAGTCCTTCATCACTATTGCTGTCAGGTGGTCTGTGATGGAGTCCACCAACTGCTCCTTTGATCGGGAAGGTGAAGCTTCCTGTTCAGGAGCTCCTCGCGGTGTCTGGGCATCTGCAGACTGAGGAAAGATATGATTAATATCATCCTCATGGAAGGACTCCACAGCTGCTGCTGCCGAGCTAATCAGGGCAGCTAAAGCAGCATCGTCGGTCATCGGTTCTGAGAGATCTTCGACCACTGAGTCATCGTCCGTGGCTTCTGACTTCAGCACCTGAGCCAGGGGTTTGATGGGCTCAGATGGGGTCTTGGAGGACAGGGATGACAGCAGAGAGTATTCGGGCTTGTCGTTCTCCTTGTCCTTGAGACCCTGCAAGATCTTCCTTTGGCTGATGTTGGAGCCTTCCGAGGCCACACTGGGCAAGTCCTCTTCGACGGGCGAGTCTTCCTCAGGTTCCGTCTCCTCTCTTTCCGGCTCAGGAGCGAGGTGCTCAAGTCTGTCGGCTGGGACAAACATCCCGTGGCTCGGTTTGCACTGGAAGTACACATGTCCGTCTAGCGATCCGTCATTTGTTCCCTTCTGGTCATCGAGTTCAACACCACCCCACCAGCCTGGTGCAAAGTGGGTCATCCCCTTAAAAAGTAGGGTTCCCTGTTCTTTGCTGCCAACCATCACACGGTCCCCGATCTGGTATCCCGTGAAGTCCTGGGACGTCTCTAGCTGTTCCTCCTGAGGAGACGGCACAGGCGTTCTCTCATCATCTTCGCTGACAGCTTCCAGCTTCTCCTGCTCTTCACTGCTGCCCCTCTCAGAGACGGTTACTTCGGGAGCAACCTCTAGGTCATTTTTTGCAGCTTCAAGGGAGAGTTTGCCTGGCGACAGAATGAACGAAGGCTTTCCGCTGCTTGCAAAACTGGGCTCCGAGGGTTCACTGGCAATGGAGAGCTGCTCGCTGATGTCGTCGTCTGTGTCTTCCAAGTAGCTCTCCTTGTTCTTGACCCCGATGGAGATGGATGACTCCACAAAGTCTTCACTGTAGCTTGCACCTGATTGCTCACTCTGAGTTCGAGATCGATGGGACGATCGCACTGAGCTTGAGAGCGAGTATGATTTCTCACTCTTCTGGGAGAGGTCATCTGCAGAGCGACCAGCTACAAGAGCTGGTGATTTCTTCTCCAGCGTTTCAACATTCTCAGCAGGTTCTGTCTTTGGAGAATATTTTCTTTCGTCCAAGACAATCTTCTTGGAGATGGACCTGATAGAGTCTTGTGAAAGCGAGCTTCCTGCAGAAAAGACCTCCTCAGGGACAGTCGAAGCTTCAGACTGTTCTGACCTCTGATCTTTGACCTCCTGATATTCCTCCCGGGCCTTCACAGAGAGGCTAGCTTTCTGAACATCCGTTTCAACATCAGATCTAGGCGACTCTTTGAGAGAGATCTCAGGTGTGGCTGAGACAGAGCTGTACGCGGACGGAACGTCCTCCGAAACTTCCGACAAGGCAGAGGAGTCCCTCTGCTCTTCACATTCTTCTAGGTGCTGTGGTCCTCCCCTACGGTGGGACAATTCATCAGGGCTCTGGCTCTTCCGGCTTGCAGTCACCACTCTCTGGGAGTCTTCATCTGAAGTGCTGCTGGACGTCCTTTCAAAGACCTCCTCAGAGATACTGGCAGAGATGCTGCTCTTGTCTCGCTTGGTGGAAGGGGATGGTGAAAGTGATTTGGGAGGAGGAGGAGTGGTATCTATTTAACAAAAAGAGATGAACGAGTGGTTAATGTTGATATTTAAATATGCTTGAACTGTTTCTAAAGATCAAATTCTTGTAAGATTGTTCAAACATTTCTTGATTCTTGTGGAGACCCCACTGATAGCCAACACCCAGGTCCAATGACCAGAAATCTGACCCATTCCATGTGTTGAGGCACTTGGGACATATGAGATGAAATAATGTAACTGTTCTAGTAACAGAACTGTTAAAAGTAAGTGTCCTTCTCAAATTTCTTTTCTGAGCTGTAGTGTGCAAATTACTGGCATGTTTGTCTATACAAAGCAGTTGGAAACAAATGATTATGAAAACTCACCCTCAGCAAGTCGTGGGGTTGTGGGTGGGGTAAACACTGAGCCCACGGATGAGTAGGAGTGGTCCCTTCCCAGCCCCGCCTCCTCATCCAAGCTGGACCGGCTGGACATGCTGCCCTCTGACACCGACCGCTGTTTGTGCATGGCCCCACCCAGCTCCGCCCGCCCGTCCCGCCCACTGCTGCTCTCCGAGGCTGTGCGCTGGCGCAGGGAGCGGGTGTGGGAGCGGTCCTTGAGGCGTTGGGCCTCTGTCAGCCGCAGCTGCTTGATTTGAGGCTTGACAGCCATTGATGAAGCAGATTTCGCACCGGCGGCCTCCGACTCATTCTTGAGCTCGGCCTTGGTCTTTTCAATAAGCTTGTCGTAAGCCTGACGGAAAAGATTGAGATTGCAAGAAATCAAACAACAGAAAGACCCAGGCAGGTCAAGTACGAGCATGTGTGGCAGGTTTTTTTGCCATCTTTGAGAAAAGGGAATACAGATTCTAACTACTTCTTTGACAACCCCCTACTAGAGTTGACTTAATGAAGCACACGTATCTATGGGAAGTGGCTACAGCTGCAAACCAATGGCTTCTCTATTTCCAGTCACAGCCGAAACTGATTTTTTTTTCAGTAGACTGGGCTAACTTCAAATTACGGCTGTGGCTTGAAGTAAAGCAGGTGTCTATGGAAAGTGGCTACAAAAACTAACTAGTAGTTTCCATAGGACTAAGTTAATTCCAGCCATAGCCACAACTTTCAATCACAGCCTACTTGTACAAATGACTTTGCCTATAGAAGCCATCCAGTATTTCATGGCAATACTTACCTCCAGCTGTTTCTTCAGACTAGCCTCCTGGGCTTTCAGCTTCTCCCGCTGCATACGTTTCTGCTGTCGCCGCAGCTTGTCTGCCTCCATCTTGCGTTTCCTTAGCTCGGACTCCAACGCCTTGACGCGCCCCTCGATGTCGCTCTGGTCAGATGCAATTTCTGACATGAAAGGAACCACGCCTTTTAGGTTAAATTGAACCGTGGGATGTTTACATGTTTATTCAAAATCTGCTAACAGATTTTCCCAAACGTTTAAATGGAACCCCCTCCCCTTTTAGAGGTTTGATGTTTTGACTGACGCAATCTGGCACCCGTTTTTATTGTAAGTGATGCCCGTAACGTAATCTGATTTTCAGAACACTGTACTGCTCAATCATATCAAAGGAATACCGTGAACTCATCACCGGAACTTTGTGTCAACTCTTTACATTGTATACAATTTGTTGTGCTTAAAGTTTTCAATGACACCGTAGTATAAAAGGATACGACAGTTACACATTTAAATGGTACGGGAAAGTTTTCTAAACGTTTTTCAAACTGAAGTAAATTCCCACCCTTACCTGAATTAAATCAATCCAACTTGTTTGTAGGATGATTACTAAACTTTGGATTAATTAGCACACAAGTAAGGCATGCATGAAATATTTATTGCCTTTTTCAATGCGTTGAGGCAAAGTACAGTAAGCCTTGGGAGATATTTTAAGGCTGAGAGAACAAAATGTGGGAAGCACAAACATGAGTTGACAAAACAATTACAAAAACAAACTTCCATACTAACTGCGAATTTAGGCTACAGCCAAAGTCACAGCGTTGTATTTACCAAAAACATTAGCATGAAGCAAAATAAAAACTCGGAGGATTTTATTTTGACCAGTGCCATGTTCCAAAGATGAATAATTTCCATCTATGAACGTAAGTGAAACTGGCCAAGAATTGACTGACTATTGCACTGAGTCTCTCCTATGAACCAGCCTCACAATCTGCAGAAACAATGTCAGCTCAGGGAAACTTCCAAGCGCCAATTATTTCTCAGAATAGTTGGAAAGTAACCTCATGCTCAAATGTTAGACAAGTTTGTTGTCCAGGAATATTTCAACGGCAGTTGACCATATAAAGTTAGAGCAGTCATACGAAGAGGCTTACCAGACACGGTTTGCGAGAAGGACTTCTCTGATTCTGACCCACTCTCTGACTCCAGGATCCGGCGGTGGGGAGACAGGGGGGCACGGAACGAGTCTAGGCTGGACGGAGGGGTGCTGTGCTGGGAGGAGCGGAGGGGTATTGTGGCCGCCGCGGCCGGCGGCGGTGGTGCAGGGGAGGACCTCGCCGGTGTGAGGGTGCGATCGGCCGACTCAAAGGACTCGCTGGTGTACTCCTCCAAGATGGAGTCCGAGTGCTTGAGGGTGTCGTCATTGCTGGGGACGGAGGCCGTCCGAGTAGTGCTGCAGAAAAACACACGGAAAACCCGGTTTTGATGACAGTTCGGTCAGACCAAATTTTTCTAAAAACCTTTCTTCTAAGCATCGTCCTTCACAACAGAGAAGAGCTCAAGAGTGTAACAGGCCTGCAAAATTTGTGCCTAAAGTTTCAGGTTAACAGGAAACATGAACACATAAATTTAGAGCAAATGTTTCATCTAAAATTTAAAAAAAAACTAAAACCTAAACACCTGAACCAAAAGGGCTGACATTCCTGACAATCTACCGATGATAAATTCAGCGATGCAGGCATTATAGTCTTAATGCTCTGTCATAATATCCAATTAATGCTCATTCCTGGCTTCTAAGAAAGACATCATCAAAACTCACACCTGGCATACTTGACGCCATAAACAAGTTTTTGTTTCTGCAAGGCCTAGTGATTGATGTATTTGGCAATCAAGGAAATGAACGCCATGGTTGAGTGGTCAACACTAGGGGTTCTGACCTGTAAGAGTTCACACTATGGCCATCGTTATGAATGCGTTTACTTCACTTGCACGGCACAAGCATACTTAATTGGCTCGAGATATTAAGGTGTACAGACTTCCTGCTCAAGGTGATATGCTTTTAAAGGAATGCAACAACGAGCAGTGACACAAAAGCAGTTCTACACATAGATGGCGCGTTTCCTAGGACACTTTTGGGAAAAAAAATTGTCTCGACTTTTTTCTTTGCTCACGTATCTTGAAGATAACATGTAACTGAATGAACGCTCTGCACTTCGGAGTCTTGGAGCAACAATTGTCTATCATATAGTGCGTAGTAAATAGCAGCTTTGAACCAGTGACACGCTGCATACAATCAACATCATTTTGGCCGGTAACCTGTTTTTGCTAGGTGAATTTTTTTTCTGCACTGAACAAATCACTGTACTGAGCTGGTCCATGATATATGCACCTAAATTGACTGTGAGATGTACCTGATCTTCGGCGATGAGTCAGAAATGACCTCCTCTGGCACGCTACTGTCATGACTGATGTCCTCGGGGACGGAGCCGCTGCTTGCCTGACGCCCATCCTCTTCTCGTCTCCCCTCCTCTCGAGCATGGGGCCGAGTACTATCGGCGTCCATCACTGCCTCCGAAGTGATACGGGAGGCCGAGTCCGAGTCACGGGCGGAGTCATCCCTCAGGGCTTGGTGGGATGGGGGCAGGGCCTTCATGGGTGGGCGCGACTTGGCAGTCCCGCCACTGCTGTCAAGCCGTCGCATGGCCTCGCGTTCCATGCTGACCACCTGCTTCTCCTCTTCGTCCAGCCGTCGCTGCCAGGCCAGCAGCTCCTCGGCATTTCGTCTCCGCTTGGTCAGCTGCTGTTCGCGCTTGGTCAGGTACCTGTCGAGGCAAAGCCAGTGAGCCAGGTGGATTATTAGTACATTGAGCACACAGAGGGAGTCATGGACCATGACCATGACTGACTTGATTTCATGGCCATATGGCTATCATAATTGGTATTTATTACAAGTATTACTGGGTCACACACTCCAGGATACCTCCTGTATGATCAAAACTAGCAACCTTCAACACAGGTTTATATAGCAAAAAGTGTTATATAAACTTAATTCTACATTTACAGTACTGGACAAAAAATATTACCAGCAAAAAATTCAACACACAAAACTGCTAAGATCAGGTTGACCGTACCACTTTGTAATGGGAAGGGGAGGCATTCTAACCATCTTACTTGAGCATTAATTTATGAATATGGTTAAGATGATGAAAACTAAAGGATGGTGTTTTGTGGGGTTTTGATGGATCCAGGCAGCACAATCCAGTCACTATTAACTTGCACGGGCCACAAGGTATTTTGCTCAAGGAAGAATATGCCATTAGTTAACTGTACGATATGGGATGTTGGTAGATTCAGCAAGCTTACTTTAAGTATAGCCATCCCTGAATGAGATGTGTAGCAAGGGAACTTACTTCATGCTGAGAGGCTGTTGCATCTTCTTGAGTTTCAGCATGACCTGAGCTTGCTTCTCAGCTGGCGTTAATTCACCTTTGACACTGCCCTCCTTATCGTAGGCAGGCCCCACCCCTGGCTGGAGCTTCTTCTCCTCCCCTTCCTCCACCGCGTTGGGCACAGAGGGGCTGTCTGGGGAAGAGTCTGACAGGACCTCAGGGAGGTCGGGCGAGGTAGGGCTGGGAGAGGCCGCAACGCTGGCCTGGTCTGAGCCACTGAGGGCACCGCCGAGGGATGAGCTGATGGAAACGTTGGACAGGTCGCGCATCTGAACCCGGACGGCCTCGGTAGCCTTGCGCATGCGCGCAATCTCCTGCTGCTGATACAGGAGCAGTTGCCGCTCGTGGCTGGCTGCTTTCTGGGCAGCGCGCAGGCGTCGAATCTCCGCCTACCGATTGGTGAGAAAAATCCAAAAATTACACCAACACCAAAAATATTATCACAGTGAGAACTATTTCAGGGAGGTTAACGGTGACAGAGCAAATGATGTCTTTGTCATGACTGAAATTCAAAGGGTATCATTGTTGAGGCACTTCATAGTCTACCTCAAAATTTTTTCAATAAAAATGCTACCGTTATCTTAATTTGTTACAAACATACATATGGCAACATTTTAAAATTCTTTCACTGCAAGACCTTTTACTGACACAACCGTGAATGCTTGTGAACAAATTTACTGAGGCCCTATCTGATTCACTGGCTGTGGCTGGGAGCCACTTACAAGTCTATAAGAAGTGGCAGTAGCCACAAGCCAGTGGCTTTCACAGGGCATGTGTTATTTGTAGCCACAGCCGCAAGTTTTGGCCATGGCTCGTCCCTCTCACCTGTTCTTGTTGGACCCTGGTCACCAGCACCTGCTGTCTCTTGCGGGCCGCCTGCAGCTTCTCTGTGTCCCCGCTCTCCTTGTATCGTTTCTTCTCATGTTCCAGCCACTCCAGTTCCACCTTGGCTTTCTCCATCAACGTCTTCTCCCGCAGCTTGAAGAGTGCCGCCTGTTGGCGGGCACGCACCTCCTCATCGCGCAGCTGCTGTCGCAACATCTCCGCTGACAGCGTGAAGGAATCGTCCAGGTCAAGGGTGAGGTCACTGACCATGTGCGGGGGCCGGCGGACTTCGTCTTTCGCCCGGATGGGGGTGCTGGTGGACGATGGGGTGAGACTTGGGGATGTCTTGGTCCTGGACTCGCCTGAGGAACTGTAATAGCTAGAATGCTGCTTGTCGGGGATGTCTTCAGCAATGCTTGGGCTCCTGACTGTGCTCACTGCATCAACGTCGGAGGCCGTTTTGATAGAGGAGTTGCTCCGTCGGCTCAGAGAGAAGTCAACCTTCGCAGGAGAAAAGCCAGACTCTGTTGGAATAGACGGGCTGGAACCATCCTGAGTGCTGGGGACGTCACTAGCTGTCCGGATGGAATCTGACCCATTCGGGGATTTGGGCCATCTTGGACGGGTGTGGTCGCTCACTGGGGACAGAGAGCTGGCCTTGGGGATGGTGCCTGTGCTGACAGAGTTTGTTGGCGAGCGCCGGGACTTGGCGCTGTCAGTGAAATCATCCGTGTAGTCCTGTTTTGGGGAGTGTGGACTGTCCGAGCGACCGCTCGCACTGCTGTTGCTGTGGCTGGTGTAGCTGGCCTGGGTGCCAGAGTAACTGGCCTGGCTTGGCTGACCCCCGGACAGAGCTGTACGGTCAACCACACCAAGTGACCTGTGTACGCCATGAAAGGAAATAGATTTCAAGATGGACCCACTTGACTGAGTGATTGAGAAAAATCAAAATCATGTTACTGGCCAACACTGGCGCACTTCGCTTGTAGTTGGTTGGCAGCTATGTTTGCTTAGAACCAATGCTTCAAGCTTCAGTGAGTACCGAAAGCAGAGAGGTTTCAATGCTCAGGCACAGGCAAGGAACAAATTTGGAACTGCATGAGGACCAACTGATCCCAGGTGACCAATTGAGAATATGCAAGTAAATCTGAGCCAAACCAACCTGGTGTGTACAGCTGGAGTTGGTGGGGCCAGAGGGCCCTTCATCTCCTTCAGGAACTCAATCTGCTGCAGACGCTGCTGCTCCAAGGCAGCTGTCACTGCCGCTGTGGTCGCTGCTGTAGCCGTGTCTGAGGCCAGCTTGCCCGGGTCGTAGCTGGGTGGCGGGGGCTGTGCGGGCATCCGCTGGGCCTGCGATACAAGTAATGACTTGAAAATGATCACAAGTTGTGTACAGGACAAATGAGAGCTCTATCCTAACTGCTGTTAATCAAAATGTTGATTAACATGCAGGTTGCCAGCCAAAATGTCAAGAGATGTCTATGGGCACCAACTGGTTCCCAGCGATTCTTGCTTTGAAACTGACCCCGCTAAGCAATGTTAAACTTTGCAGAAATAACCCTGCAAAGTTTTCACCTTTTGACACTTTCCCTGTAGGTGTCATGTTTGGCCAATTAGCCAGATTGTCATGTCAGTGTAACAAGGTAGTAACTCTCATTTGTTCTGTACACGAGATACGACCTTGTTGCTCTAACGTAATGAGACATACATGTATCAATACCCTCCAAACAAAGGGTTTTGGAGGATGTCGTACTTTATCAGCAAAGATTTTAAAGGGGGTGAATTAGCAGTTGTCATCTGTAGAGCAAAGAATTACTTAAGCTTTCCTTCAAGTGTGTTGCTGACCCTAACTGGAATAATGTTTCTAAAGCAAAGAGTGAGGCAGTTATAAAGAGTGGATATTGAAGTGACTTGGAGGACAGAATGGAGCAACGGTCAAGACAGAAATCTGGGTATTCACCTCGGCCATCTGTTTGGCGGCCTCTGCAGTGACTCGGGCGGCTTCGGCCTGGGTCTCCATCAGCCGGCGTGCATTCTCGCTGACCGCATCGGCGGCCTCGCGCCGCGCCTGGGCGAGGACACGCTCAGCATCAGATGCTGTCTCCACAGCACGCTGTCGGACAACCTAGGGACGTGAAATTCGAGGAAAAATTTTTTTGCGAAATGTGGAATATTTGTCAAACAGCTGTGAGTACTACTAAAGCAACTTGGAGTACTAATGAAGCAACTTGGAGTACTTGGAATACACTTTGAATACTAGGG
>NW_019091377.1:887909-912468 GCF_001949145.1 Acanthaster planci | reverse complement strand
CTAGGAACACACTTTGAATACTAGTGAAGCAACTTTAAGTACTACAGAAACAATTTGAATATTAGTAAAGCAACTCTGAGTACTAGTGGAGTACTTGACATAAATGCTGCACTACAAAAACTAACCTCAAGTTGTTTGTTGGCCTCCTCAACCTCCTGCCGGGCCTTGAGGGACAGGAGCTGGATCTCTCGCTCATGGTCCCGCTGTCGGGCCTGCAGGACCCGGGCAAGCGACACACTCTCCTGCTGAGCCAAAGAGATGTGGCGGGTGCGCTCCAGGTCCGACAGCTGCCGTACCGACTCCTCCAGGCTCTCCAGCAGGTTCAGCTCCGAGGCCAGCTTCAGGCTCAGGGCAGCTGGCGAGTACTGGGCGGGCTGAGGGGGCCTGCCCGCGGCTGAAGGGTGGAGCTGGTGGAATTGAAAACAATGGTACAAAGTTGATGGCATAGAACATACTGATCTCAGAGTGTTCCAGTTGAGTCCACTACAGGACATTTCACAAGTTCAGTCACAGGGTCATTTCACATGTTCAGTCACAGGGTCATTTTACAAGTTCAGTTACAGAGTCATTTTACAAGTTCAGTCACAGGGTCATTTCACAAATTCAGTCACAGGGTCATTTCACAAATTCAGTCACAGGGTCAGTTCACAAATTCAGTCACAGGGTCATTTCACAAGTCAGTTCTAGTCACCTCAAACTGTAATATTTCACTTGTTCGAAAGAGGCCAGAATGAAGGTTTTTCATTGTACGCAGAAGCAAACCTTGTTGCAAAATGGAACAGGGCAGAACATACTCAGGTTTTATGGAATTTCTTTTTTTAATTTCATGTAAATGGAATTTAAATAAAGGGATTAGATACCAGATCCCACCAAATACTGAATTTTAGGATGAGCGTTGTAAGAATCAGTTAAGGTTTCCTCAACCTACCCTTGCGCTCTGTGGTAAAAGCCTCTCTGATCCTTTGTCACTGCCCGGTTCCATGGAGGGGACACAGTTGACCGGTTTAAACAGGTTCTCCGTGCCCTTGGCTGACGAGGAAGCAGTGGAGATTGATGAGCGTGTCCTTGTATCCGTGGAATATGATGACAAGCTCGGCTTGGATTGACCGCTCCCGGATGGGCTCTTACTGCCGGACAACGGAGACCGCCTCTGCCCCGGCTGGTGTTCCATCGTTGCAGGGGACCGGGGAAGGGACCCCGAGGACAGTGTGCTGTCGGGGCTGGACGGAGATTTGGAACCCAGGGATGCGTTGGGGGTGAGGTGGGAAGGGGAGGTACGCCTGTCGGTGGATGGGCGGTGGGTGGACAGCAACACCTTTGGGCTCGGAGTACGAGGGATGCCCTTGTGGAGGGCAACATCATCACCAGAGCTGTGGAGCCAATTCATCGAGTCCAAACAAAATAAGGTATATTTGCTTGGCCGGTCTTAAAACTTTCATCTAAGATGGGTCAGGATGATGGACATGGTAATGTCCCAAGACACAGGAGAAGGATGGCAAATACAGAAAGTTATCAGTTAAGTTGAATCCCTTGAATTTTATTCCAAATGGATGCTTGTTAACAAACGAGGATAATAAAGTAAGACACAATCCTGCGTCAAACAATTCTTGATTTTATTCAAACAACTCTGACCTTCCAAAGCTTTCCACGGGAGACAAGTCCAACGTGTTGTCGTCGGCCTTTCTGCTCGGAGTCTGCTCAGTGACCCCTGACCTTGATGACCTCTTGCGGTTGCTGGCAGTCCCGTAGCTGGATTTGCTACATGAGGTGGTGGACTTCGACTGAGGTTTGTGGGTCAAAAAACAAAACAAAAAGAGAGGACAGTTATCCAAAGATGAACTTTTAGTTTAATACTGAAACTGATTGGCACAGATTGGCTGAGTCACTGACCTTTGACTTGCTCTTGGTCTTACTGCTGCTGTCGGCAGTGAAGTCGGCCGAGTAAGGGTCATCATCCTCCGGTTTCGACCTGGAGGATTTTGAGGAGGTGGTTGGGCTGCCGGTAAAGTCATCGTTGCAGGAGTAACCAATTATGGAGTCCTTGGGTTTTGCAGAATCTGTTGGGAGTTGGCCGTACAGGACCACTGAAAAGGAAATCAGGTAGAGAAAGATTTGAATAATGCGGTGTTAATACTCAGTCTTGAGTAATAATAAGCACTGCATACTTGGTTGGATTGAATAAAAGCTGGACTGCTGCGTAACAGCGTGTAGAAGCGATGCGTCCGCGCGTAACTTAATAAACAATGAAATTCTTTGTTCGTATTTCTGAATCATTCTGTCTTATCTGTGTAACAGTACAAGTCCGGGAAAAGAAAACCTTCAGGTAAATAGAACAATTTAAAGGAATAATTTCATTTAAGATTGGAATTACACAGATTAAATTGTGCGATACGATTGCATTAGTGATTGCTAATGTAGAAATACATGTAGATTTGCTTGCAATTTACTAGATAATCTCTCATATAGAATATATTCCTGGTTTGTACATTCGATACGGATTAGACTTCATTTTCTCACATCAATGGTTTGAATTTCACTCTGCCTTCTGTTTGTTTTATTCATGATCAGCCCACTAATTCCAGTTCAGCTTCATTCTTATCACAGTAATATCTGGTTTAGCGACTAGTTCAGTTGTATTGGATGCAGTTGATATATTCCAGTAGAGTACAAATTTATGTTAATCTTTGTCACTGGGGAAAGTGAATAGTTTGAAACTTATCAATTTGAGTTAGCTTCCTAATCAAGCCCCCTTTTTGTTTCTGTGTTTCCAGATATGTTGTCGTCGTTCCTGGACGCCCAATAAAAAATATACAGAAGCAACCATTAGAAGATCCATTCCGGAGATGGTGGTCGCTATGCGAAAGCTTGCCCCGAATCACGAGGTATAGCAACAGTGTCTTCAGTCTGGGGAATGCAAACTGTTACGTTTCAGTGCAATCAGATAACACAGTGCACCAGATTTTATTCAAATTTAACTCGCAAGTGGCTTATTGTAATGCCGTGTACCACAAGGCTCAGATGAAGTTTTATTTACAGTCATCTCACCTCGATTTGCATTCTGGTACTTCCTGGTGTAGATGTTGATGACGCTGAGTCCGTCCGCTAGACTCTCCTTCCACCTGTCTGCCCCCTGTACTGGCAAGCTGATTGGCCGACTGGCAGGTGACGTAGGCAAGCCCACCGCTGTGAGCGGACTGTCACTGCTGGTACCCGGCGGGGGCTGGTGACCGTGCGTAGTGGGCAGGCTCTTGAAGATGGGCATGTAGTCCTTGTCCTCAGCTGCAGTGTCTGTCAGCGAGCCCTCACTGAGGGACCCCTCGCTCAGGGAAGCCGAAACATAGACACCCCTATTGTTGAGTGGACTGCTCTGATCAGCCCTTGACACATGAACCTTGCACAAAAATGTCAATAGATATGATTTTTCAATCCATTTGTTTTTATCACAGAATCCCGTATCGGGCCCAGTGTCATGGTCATAGATTCCATAATGCTAGATTCAGCAATTACAGCCTATAATCTTGCACTGAGATAGAAAGGACAGTCCTGTAAGCGCACATACAAAACAGGATCTTTACAAGTACTTAAGTCGAAATTCCTTGCTTAAACCATAAAATAAGCTGTCAGTGCAGAAATTTCTGTTGTTATTCACAATTTTTCACTAATTTTACACCGCAAAGAAAACTGGGTCAAGGACACACACACAAAATTCAAACAAAAATAACCTAAGCAGCTTTTGACGATTACCTCAGGTACAGTGTTTGGAGATTGCCTCTGGACAGCATTGCCGAGTGATGGTCGGCTCCAGTCCAGCTTCTGCCTGACGCTGTGCCCACGGTAGGCGGCCTGGATCCTGGTGGCTGCGTGCTCCTGGTTAGAGGCGTCTTGGGCCAGCCGGGCCTGGGCCGACAGGATCCCTGTACCTTGGTGGACAGGACATCGAACACAGCACGGTTAGAGGGAGAGTGGGCCCAAATCATCCCACTGGTGTGAAACAATGCAGCTGCGGCTCTCAACAGCACACATCTATGGCAAGTGGCTATAGCCACTAACCAGGGGCTTTCATAGTACATATTGTTGTGAAATTACATGACATGTACTGTTTATCAATTATTAGTTAACGATTATTGATTATCTCCGGTATTACTTCATAGTGCGCCCGGCGATGATCAGCACATTCACCCTGTGCTTTCACCACAACTGGAAACTGCATAGACATTGCACATTTTGAATCACCGCTGCGTGTGCGCCATCAGAACCTCATGTAAACAGCACGCACTTGCTAGCTTGGTCGCGCTAGCGCCCTCTTGCAATGGAGCGTGAGAAATTGTCTTCACTAGGCTGTACCCTGTTTCATTTCTTGTTATGTAATTATCTGTAAATGTTATGATCGAATGTTTTGTTCTCTATTCTTCGTAAAAACAAGCCCAACTAGAATAAATAGCTACTCTAGATTGCAAGTTGATTCCAAGTGTTCTGACCTTGGACCATTCGGATCTATGCTTGGAATTAAACCAGTTGTGAAGTATAGATCTGTGTGATTGCCCCTTTGTTTCTCTGTTCCGACAGCGAACCTGCGACAATATGTTATTCATAGCCATAGCCAACTAATTCTGACACAGCCTGACAAGGCTGGCCACAAAGTAAGAAGCCTGACAACTGACTGCTTGAACTAAGGACCAATGGTATTCTTGCACTGATTCTAAATATAATATACACGAGGTGCTGATACGTATGCATTATCTACGAAGCACTTTTGCCAAACGACAGAGATGGATGACTTTGTTTAGATCGTCGCACCTCAGGTGGTCTTGGACAACCCTATTTGATACCACAAAAGGGTTATTCAAAATGGACACAGTCGCTAGCACAGTGAGCAGAGAATACGACAAAATGTGCATTATCATCCTCTATGGGCCTCGAGCTGGACCAAGAGAGGGTGATATTTTCTTAGCAATGGAGGTTCCTTTGGTCAGAACTGAACTTTGCTGGTTCATGAAGAATTAGGAAACGCATGTGACAAGGCTGCATCGCTACCAACAAAATGAACACTCCCCACCAACATGGCTCTTTGCAACCAATGAGGGGGTGCTTCTGCTTGAGGCAGATACAGAAAGAGGGTACATTCATCAGTTGTTTGAAACTGCTCTTATGATTCAGGAAGAGAGAACTTTGTAAAACCGGTCCTTACCAGGCAGAGAACCAGTGAAGACCTTGTGGTCCCTGTCACTTCCTACCATGCGTTGGTACCGCGTCGGCGCTTCAGGACTGTCAGCCTCCCCTACCGGCAATGCAACGGCGCTCCCGCCAAAATGCACAGAGCGGATCGGGGTGGCCATTCTTGAACCAGAGGGATAGGCCCACCTGTCGTTGACGTCCACTGGGGAGGTAACAGCCTGGGGCTGAAAGTCTCCGGTTAGCTTCTTGACTTCACTATCTATTTTACCCTGCAATGCAGCCGCTGTAGCCTTGAGGGCCTGAATCCTGTCTGCTTTACTGCGGGCAGCCCTTGAGATTCCAGTGGAGGGAGGAGCTGCAGAAAACAGAAGAGCTGCATTGCTCACAAGATCTTTAAGGACAAAGAGAGCATTATTTAGAACTCAAACGAGAATTTGAGACATTGTTAACATATTTTGGCTCATCTTCATAGATGAGTATTGAAATTTTAAAGAATTCAAATTCAAAAGAATTCAAAGAAACCTTGAAAAGTAGCAACAGGGCTTAGATGTTCTGAAGATCCTACCTTGTCCAATAATGGATGGCTGCATGACCTCTGCCCTTTGACCTGGGTCAACAGGTACTGCTGACCTCTGACCTCCATCAGGCACACCCCCTGTTATCTGTGTGACCACTACCCCAATGGGAGACCCTGGTCTAGGAGGTGGCTGAACCTCAGTCCTGCCGTTGCTGTCGGCAATCCCTCCCAGGGGGTCACTGTGGGTGGGTGGAGCCTGGTCCAAGGGGCTGTGGGGAGGGTCACTGGGCAGGCTGGACTGGGTGCTGCTGTCGCTGCTGGAAGTGCTCCAGATATTCTTGTTCTCCTTATCTGAGCTGGTCACATCGATCTTTATAAGACAGAAAGATTTTTACAAGCATCCAAATACAGAGAAAAATGTTGTCCAAGACCCTCGAAACCTAGAGTTGAAGTGGATAATTCTAAATAACAAGAATTCTATTAAAATACCATGCTCTGGTTAGCATCTCAAACTTACATGTACGTCAAGTATAATTACCTTTTCTAAAACCTGTATTTGTATAAAAGCAGAGCATCACTATTTGCACGGTTTGACAGCTATCAATAAAGGCTTACAATTCTTCAGCCCGATTTTGAATCAAAAATTACACAAAGAGACTATTAGATCCAGCGTTGGAAATGAAATAATGCTCAACTAAGAGAGTGATTTTGGTATTAAAGGAAGATTGACAGAAAGACAGTGAGACAGATGAAATACTGAGAGTTTTGGAAGACAATTTTGAGATTCATTACCTTCTTGCCATCTTGTCGGAAAGGAATGTGCCGAGGCAGCTGGTCCAAGCCATTGAGTTGACTTCCAATGACTTCTTCGGTGGGATCTTTGGAGAAGGTTTCTCCCAGCTGGCCGTTAGCGACACTACGATTCTTCTGGCTCAGGCGGACGCTGTCCTTCTGCTTCTTGCTCAGCTCTCGCAGCTGTTCCTGTTTTCGCTCCTGGGCCAAGTTGCGAGCTGCCTTTTCCTCCTGTAGCCTACGCCGGCGTTCTGCTTTCTGCTTGGCCATGTATCTGCGGACCTTGTCCGTGTCATAGTGTCGGACCCGCTCAGCGGGAAAGACCGGATCAGGGTTTGGTCTGGGGGGTCTGGCGGACTTCTTCTTGGGGATCTTTGGAGCCTTCTGGCCATCCTTCTGATCCCTGGAGACTGGTTTCTCATCCTCACTGGTGGAAGGGTCGAGATGGAGGTCTTCTAGCACATTCTTGGCTTCCGAGGGGAGCTTCTCTAGGTCGGGGGTGGGACTGGGTACTCGGTCGTTGTCCCCAACCTCCTTTCTTTCGAGAGGATGCTCAGACAGCTCAGCATCTGAGAAGTCATCTTTAGTTCTGTCTTCTACGGAGAGGGGTAAGTCCTGGTGCTTACTTGACGGTGGATCTTCTGTGTCATGAGTTGGGGGTGAATGGGGAGCAGGCTGCTTTGCTGCCATTTTTGGTTTCTCTGGAGGGGGTCCCAGAATCTTTAGAACTGTCTTCTGGCCCTCCCGCCATGCTGCTGCCGAGATGATGTCCTTGTTGCGATCGGGCCGCTTGGGCCTCTTATCCAAAATCTTGGGAGGCCCTTTGTGGACTTTCCGCACGGTTCGACTCGACTTGGAGGATTGCCCTGGTTTATTCTGCTGCTGGAGGGCCATGCTAGGCTTCAAAGCACGGTCTTCCAGAGATGCCACTTTCCCTGTTGTGCGGTTGGTTGACTTGTCACTGGTTTTCCGACTGGTTTTTCGTGTGAGCTGGTCTTCCGTGACAACCTTTCCATCCGGCATCTGGAAGCGAGTCTCCACTTCGCTGAAGCCCTTGTAAGCTGGTGCAGCGGGGGCTGTGGCGACCTTGCGCACCGTGCTCTTGCCTGCGGGGAGTGGATATCCTGCTAGGTGAGAGTCCCCCTCTGTGTCGGGGTCCTGCAGGATGACAGGATCCCCGTCCCGGTGTCGCGTCCTCTCCCCGGTCATCTGCTTGCAGTTGGCCACAGCCGCTTTCTGCTGCTCCACCTTCTCCCTGAGTCTTTCCATGTGGTCGGAAGCGCTTCCCCCCAGCGCCAGCTTCCGGCTCTCATGCGCTCTCAGTCGCGTAGCGTCTCGTTGCAGTGCATCCGATTCCTCTTCCTTGGTAAAAGTTTCCTGTCTCTCGGAAGACCTCTCTCCAAGCAGGGTTCCAAACAACCGCTCGTAAGCGGGGACATAATTCTCCTGATACCTCAGTTTCTGGTTCCTGCCCTGCTCCAATTGCTGTCTTGGGAGTAAATCGTTCAAGACGCGAATGGCTGTGCTATTGTCGACAGACATATTGGTCGAACCCCGGCTGAGTATCTCCTGGCTGGATGGAGACAGAGCATTTGATTTTGGGGATGTCCGGTGGTCATAACTTTCTGCACGAGGGGGCACACCCTCCCAGTCTTTATCCATCAAATGATGATCGTAGGAAGCCTGTGTGGGATGGGTTCTATCAAGGGTCGAAGACTTGAGTGTCCTGGAGAGAGATTTCAGCTGATGCTCCAACCTCTGTACCTGGGCACTGTCAACACTCCTGGTAGGGCTCAGGGAGTCCAGATTCCTGGCTTCGGCCAGTCTGTCTCTCTTGCTTCTTGGTGGGGACAGGTGGTGTGATGAGCCTTGGTCACCCTCAAGGTTGTCTGGCAAAGAAATAAACCACACTCAAAGTTCACAATGTGCATTTTAGAAGTAATTAAATGTTGGATTATGGGAAATACAGCCCGAGCACTGTCACTCTTACAGGCTCGGTGTCCATTCTTTGTTCAAACATGAAGAATGTGTTACGGGTTACTGTTTCAGGTTTGGCTGGATGGACAGAACATTCCTGACCTGTACCATGGTTTTTGGGGTTCGAAAAGCCATGCACAGAAATGGACGCCGGCACTATTTGGAATAATTCTTGATACCTTGAGAAAAGAAATGAGCAAATAGTTGGAAAACTTACCAACTATTGTAACTCTTTTCCTGACTTTATCTCTGCCATAGTTGAGATGGCTGTATCTATTTGAAGCCTAAAAGACAAAAGGAAAAACTGCAGATCACCAGTTGAGACATTTAAAAAATATTTTGAATGCACCATACTGGGTATAAAATAAAAAAATACATCTTTTTCCTAGGAAATTTTTCATTAGGAAAGAGATCGTATATTTCTAATTAGGACTTAATGACTCTGTCATCAGGGTGGACTACCTACAGCAAGTGTATATGTGCACAAGGAGGTAATCCAACATGTGTGTTATGTCGTAACAAACATCCTACTTTTTTTCACGAACAACTAGTCCTTTTTCTCCGGCAGCACGACTTTCATAACCAGCAGTCTCACCTGATGCTTGTGGCTGCCTATCTCTACTGACGGGACTCTCTCGACTGGTACCTGGACCCTTGCCAGGTTTTCCATGCCCGTCAAGTAATGCCTATAGCTGGGGCTCAGCTTGCCCCGGGGGTCCTGGCTACCGGGGCTGTGGGCGGCGTTGGAGTAAAACTCTGCCTCCTCTAGCCTAGCCTCGGTCCTACGGAGCTATATAAGGAAATATCAGGTCTCTTGATAAATGCAGAAATAATATTTTATGACTCTCCATTTCCATAATTAAGTGAACTGTCACAGGTGAAATGACTATACCAAACATACACCCATCTTGGACATTTGTTTCAATTCCTGGGATAATTTTCCAGGACACACCTTGGAATTTTGAGAATTTCCCAGGTACGGTTTGAAATTGAAAGCTTTCATCAGTTTTTTCACAGTATTACAGAAATCTGAATCGACAAAAATGGAGCTTGTCTCACTTTCCCTTTAAACTTTATACAGTAGTATAAGAACATTGGGAAATTCAAAAATTAGAGCAAAGATGTAGTAGATATGTCCTGTCATATCAATACTTTAACGTTTTCTTTTAAATTTAAAAATGCAAAAATGTGTCACATTAGGCATTATGACATATCACCTCAGAGTTAAAGAGTAAACAGCCCTGAATTATGCAATAACCAATAATGAATTAATAACTAGCCTTCATAAAGAGATAAATTCTAAATACACAGAATAATTCAAGGGACTACATTTCACACTTACCACACTTTTTGCTTCAGCGTGATTATTCCATGCTGTCGTCAAATCTAAATATTGGCACGAAAAATGAGGAACCTCGTCATTTTTCTCTCTTGGGCAAAATTTGGATATCATTTTGACGAGACTCCAGAACTAAACCCAGTGTAAACGTACACATTCTTTACATTTCTGGTTTTAGGCTCTTCTTTGTTTTTTTTGCAGAATGGTTACAAAGTATCCTTTTTTCCCTTGAGTAGGTAACAGTCTGCAAAAATGCTAGACGTTAACTCGTAAAATTTTATTGTGCAAACACACTTGAGCGTGTGTTGAATGCAACACAAGAAATGTGCTGGTATCTAATTCAGGCATACTGGACGAGGATATATATATGGGATGTGTATATTCAACACCTGTTAGGTTGAGTTACTTGGGTTAAGGATGAAAAACTGCTGAGTCACAGAAATTAAGTTTGAAAACCGTGAACGGTGTTGTATAAACAGATTCAATTGAGCTCCCTTTCACTTGTCTTGCCAGAAAATCTTTTCAGGTGTGTCATCTATCATGCGGAAAAAGCACCATGCAAACTGTCAGCTTTGTTCAGAAATTTTGGAATCTGCCAAACGGCACTTGTTTTCCCAACAAAACCGAGACGTTACAGCTCCCAAGTAAAGTTTTAACAAACACCATGTGACCAAGGAGCTAAATTTCATCTGAATACTGCACAACAGCTTTGAATCAACTGGCACCTGCCCTAAATCCTCAGTGAATCAAGAGAACCACAGATTTAAATGGGCTGGGTGTTTGGGGGCCAATACTGTGACTACTGGACCAATTACACGACAGAACACCAAGTCTTGACAACTTCCATACAGTACCAAGAAATCTCAGTGGCAAGAGGTTACGGATGCTTTGTCGTTGATAGCGAAAAAGCCACTGCTGAGGCAGGCTTATTCAGTGCCAACACAAAAATGCCCGTCGGCTACTTTTCGAAATTTTCCAGCAGGAACCCAGCTACTCCATTTCAACCGTCAGTGCTGAAGAGCCCTCCCCCCCACAACCAAGACTCTTCAAGCCCACTCACCATCGTATTTGGGGAAGGGTGCTGGCCCCCGCTGAACAGGCGTAGGGTCGGCTACTCGACGCACTCTGATGCTTCCAGACATGACGGTGTGCGCATATTAATGCTGACAGCTACTTGCAGATTCCATTGGCTGCACCTGTTACTGCGAGATACAAATGCAAACAACCAAGTTACTGACGGTCCCTGGATGTCATGTATTAGAAAATACATGTAAATGTGCAATAAAAGAGGTGTTGGTTTAAAACAACCATTTTCAAAGGGTTCCTGTGTGTAGAACATGGCAAAATCAGCAATAAGGTGGGACTGGCTAAAACATTAGTCAAGCCAATATTTTCAGAAGAGCTGACTGAAACCAGATGTGCTTAATAGAAGGCCACAGGCATTGAGCTTAAAAAAACAGAAAAAACTGGATGTGCTGTTGCATTGTTAGATCACATCGTATGTTTTTTGTGTGTATTGTGTCACAATAACTCCTCTGCCTGATTTTGAACTTTTGACATTGTATTTCAGTGGCAACTTGGACAGGATCTCACGCAATAACATAACCAATATAAATTAACACAAACAACTGTACAGGTGCTTTGAACGTCAAAGTGCCGGCAATATTTTACTGTTTTTTTCCATTGTTGATTTTTCTCCCAAGCAACACTGCCGATACAATGATAAAAACCATCCACAAATTGTACATAATTCCCAAATACTGCAGACTTTAAGTACAAATCAAATGGTTTAGAAAAATAGTTTTACCACCTACTACTTTAAACGGATGGTTTGTTTCGATTCTAATGTAAACTGATAAAATAATCAGCAAATAATCCCTCAAAAATAAGCTACAAATAATAGTCCTGAATCCTCCAATTTTAATATGATTTTGCACACACCCTAGGGAGTTAGGGTTAATACCTGCGTCATCGGCAATGAGAAATGTTTGGAAACCATCCATTAACATGACACACCGCTGGAAAAAAAAATCACCTACATGTACATAAATTTCAGTGATGTCATGATATTTTGATGACCCAGAAATATTTACGATTTCAATTTGTTTTCCTTTTGACTACTGCATCTTCACAATTTTTTGAACATCACAATGGCAGGCACTATTTGGACCAATGTGTATGTTCATAAACTCTGAACGCTGTACAGCAGTACACTACATGAACGTGGCCGTACACTACTTGTCCATGTTCTTGTACACTTATTATTTATTACAAGCATGAAACCTGAAACAAAAACGGAAAGCAAAACAACTTTCAAAGAAAAATATTCCCCATGTCAGTTGCTTGGTTCAATTTCGTGGGAATTCTGAGTAAAGACACAACGCCCAAAGCCATGTTTACTTACGTGCGAGGAAAGTTTACTATTTCGAACCCAAGATTTTTCCTAAAGGAAGTGCATATGTGTGTATTTGCAAATACATGTTTCGTATGTGGTTTTTCAACATGGTGCAATTTCAACGGAATCAAGACAAACAAAAGTGTTGCTTGTTGTAAGCCTGCCAATCAGGAAGTGAAATGCTCTGTATTTATTTCTGTCTTTTAATCAAAGAATTTTCTGCTGACTTCATGAATGATACAAAAATTCCGTCTACTCTGATGCACAGTACATACATTGTGCATATCACAGTTGAACATTTCCTGGCATAAAACAACCACCAAGGAAGTCCCTTTTTAATGACAAATTGCAACAAAAACATAAAGTTAGCAAGGGAGAAACAAAGTTTTGTTTGTTGGGTGCCAAGTCACGGCAGCCCTGCAGGATGTGATGTCGCACCAGAGTGACAGGCATCCGGAAGATCGTGCATTTCCTGGCTCCACTGGTGAAACAATTGGGGGGGATGTCCAATGTGTGATGTGGGAGAAAGCACTGCTGGTCGGTCCCAGTGAATGGAAACCTTGTGCAGTACATTTCTGTTTTCCCCGTAGGCCTACGTGACACATTTGTGTACTGTGTGACTCAGGACCGATTTGTCTGAGTTTGGTCTGTTTGGGGAAGGAAAGAGTTTCCCACGGACTGCACACTAGGTTTTGAGGGAGGGGGAAGAGTCTATTCACGATGCCTAACATAATGTATTTGCAGATGTAATGCATTAATCAACACCAAATTTCAGTGACTTTGTAGAAAGTTTCAGTTTACCTAAAGTATACCAATTTGGTTGTTTTGGGTTTTTTTGTATTTTGTCTCTCAGAGAACAAAAGTTTAAGGTCTTGTTTGATTCATGCAGATCTGGATTGCGATCAGTGATCTGACATTGGTTCACTGACACAAGAACCTGCGTAGTAGATTGAGCAAATCAGCGTTGGGATCATTGATCGAGATCTACCAGACTCGTGTGAAACAAACAGGCCCTAAGTGATTTGAGAACAAGAATGTTATTCTGGAAAGTACTAGTAAGGGACTGGTGTTGACAAAAGTTGTTAATGGCCCTTAAGGCAAAAAAAAGGTGCCATTTGCTGATATCATTATCCCACTAAAAAGACAAGCGTCTCACCAGTCATTACCCTCATCACTTTAGATAGCCCTGAATATGCCGAACCTCCAATCCCCTGTACAATTTTGTGGTCAAGTATTCTAATTACGTGTACTTCGAACAGGAACTATTAAATGCACTTGGTAACTCACAAATGGCAAGATGCATTAGTGAAGAAAAAAATTTTTTGCACAGTAAAGGGGCATGATCGTCAGTCTTGAGCTGCATGTAGTCCATTTATTACACGTTGCTGGTTTACACTGAATGTATCGTGGTAGTTTCCTGATTTGAAGTGTGGGCAAGTCTTCTCCTTTAACAATTTCCCCGGTGCCCGATTCAATTTCTGTTCTCACTAACGCAAGCCGGGGCTTAACGGCGTTTGCGGGACCCTGAGCTAACTGTCAATCTCCACAACTTTAGACAGGGTTAACACGGTGGAGACGGCTGCCTGGGTGGTGAGTCATGCACGGGCCTTGGGCAGATCTACTCTCCGCCTTTAATACGACCCACCGCAGACTGTCGTTTCTCCATCCACGCCCATCATTCCGCAGGCAGCTGTCACTGAAACACTCTCGGCTTGCTACGACCACGCAATCGTCAAACACATTGATCTGTTCATGTTGTAATTAATCACTTGGGGGCAATTGATAGGATAAGCCCCATTACACCAGTAGGACATCCAGGCTCAAGTTATGCATGACTTTCGAGGTAGATACATGAAATGCCAATGCAATTAAAATGCAGCTTAATCTAATTACAAACTACACTCCTGCATTAACTGCTCACTCCGCCAGATCCTTTAAAATCCACAGGGGGGGTTTTCAGGATTTTGTAGGATTGGGGAAGCTAGAGTACACTGCCAATACTGTGTGGGAATTCAGACTCTGTCTTTCATCTGTCTGGAACATTTTTGTCAGAACTCTTCCTGATTTCTCAAAATGATATGAACCATGTATCTACTGTACATATACATGTACATTTACTGTGCAGATTTTGTGAACGCTAAAACAAAATGGACAGCAGGGGCAGGATACATTACATGTACATGTACATGTGCTGCAATGCTTTATTAGTCAAGGGCTGTCAGAGCACTGTTTGGACACTCCCCACCCAGGCAATTTTGGACACCTTGCTTTGTTTACACAAATTCCCACGGAGGGAGAAACTGGGATGCTCTGTCTCTCACTTTAAGGTGCCAGTGACAGTAGCTGTCTTTATTTTCCAATGCTGGCTAAAAACAAGATGTGCTGCACATATATACAAACTATGTACACAAGTGCAAGGCGTTCAGCGCCGACAGCAATCCACGGAACTAGCTGTGTGAGCTGGTTCCTGCAGACTTATCAGCGTTTTGAGCTGCATGTACATATGTCATGCATGTGTTGCTGTTGGGCAACTGTCCGGCTTGGTTCACAGCTGCATGTCCGGCAGGCGCGAACACACAACTGGAACTGAAGCACGGGATCAGCTACCCTGGGAAAAAGTACAGTCATCATGATATAAATAGAGAGCGATACTCTGATGTAAAAAAAAAAATGAAATAATTAGAAAGGCATTTGTTTAGGACCACTGTATTGTTAGATCCCCTGACAAGGTGTACTCATGTCCCATGCAACGTGCCAAGTTCTGTGATTCAGAGAAATAACTTATTTCTACAATTTGGACAAAATACTAGGAAATATCATTTTCACTTTGGAAGAAATTCCAATTACTGATTTCATTTTGGGACAGCTCTGCAATGAGCATTAGCTGGTTGCAACAGAGAATGACAGGAAAGATAGTACAGTACACGCATATTGAAAGCACAAAGCACGTATTTTACTAATGAATGTTGCAGTAAATGCACACGACACCTCGCTTTGTGGTGTAACCGAAAGACCAAATGTAAACTGACGCTTCTTCGGGGAAATGGCCGATCAACTTTTCTTTTGACCAGATGCTCACGGCAGGATCTACGCCTCGATAATCAAGTTGGTTCCTGCTGCATGCATACACCATCCTCTGCTATGCCGTTTCTCTTCCAAACACTTTCCTTTCAAATATGTATCCAAGAGCTCATGTAAAAAAAGCCATCAGTGATGGACAGCTCTTGCGATCACAAAAATTTTGAGCGGCGTCCTCTAGGATACAAACTTAGTTTACACTAAGAGTGGAAAAACAGCACGATAGCCTTCAGAGACCTGAGCAATTTCTGAAAGATTTAGATAGTGCTGAGTTTTCATATTCAGAGCTAATCAGTGGCCTCTAATAGGTATGACATCACAGACTGATTTGAATGGTTGAGCGCTTGCTTGTTATGCCTCTGATCGTCCCCTTGGGGTGGGGTGTTACTATAGACAGGCATACAATTCGGACTTCGACAAAAAAAATGAGGAAATTCTTTGCAAGACTTTGTACAGTGTTTGTCAATTTTCAATGACAACAGTGTGAAGTGAAAAACGAGGTAATCGGCTGATCCAAGGAAAAGTTGCATGCACGTGTAGAGCACTTTGTGCTTTTAAGCATGAATGTGAAACATCGCAATGTCTGCACTATACTCGGTTATCGTTCAACTGTGTAAATAGGCCAGAAAGCAAAACAAAACCAAAGTTGTGGAAAACATCATGCAATGACCAGTTTAAACATTCCCCTAATCTGTTAAACAGAACTCAGACATTAAGACAAACAATAAACATGTAAGGCAAGAACAAAACTAAATAAACAAACAGAAACAAAACACAAAAAGCCACAGCCGGCACTGCTCTAAATGCACATACACTGTACCGTACAAATGCTGCCCTGATCTTGCTGGAGCACATTTTACTGATGTGTGATTGCATGCAATATGAACATCTACATGTACTATCTGAAAGAGCTTTCAATGGACACAAAAAAGGCGCTGGAAATTGTATTAGCGTTGTCGTGACCTTTACGTCCTCATCCTTGCATAACGACAATATTAAAGCCCAACGTCTGTGCCAGCTCAGAGTTTACTCAAGTCCAGCTGTAAGAATATTTTTTTTTTCCTCTTTTTTTTTTTTTAACTCTGCAGGGATGAGAGAAAATAGCCTTGAACATCAATGACCTCGTGTTATTGGATTGTGGCAGAATGCTGCGGTATTGATGCTATTCCCTTCTGACTCGTGAGGAAAACTTTCATTCTTCCCCTATCCCTCCCCCCATGATGAAAGGTCTTCATTATTCACAGCCTGGGGACAGGGGCTCTTGTATAGTGGTGAAATCCAATCAAGATTCCAACTTTAGCGGATGGCCATATTTGGCAATCTTTAAATGTACAGAGTATGCCTGCAACAGCATGAGCATTTAAAGCTGTCATTTAATGCAATGTATGTTGTCAATTGCAAAAACAAAATTCAAATATATGTTGCATCCCTTTTCTGTAGAACTCAGTTATATACAGCTACAAAGGAATTGCGTACATTTGATACAAATTTACAAAGGTAAAAATTGCTTTTTTTTCCAATATGAAAGATTAGTATTGACAATGAGCTCAGACATTTCATTTTTTTATGCCGAATTCAATTGGTTTTCCTCATTTAATGCCAGCAATAGACTTCTTTGAGCATTCCAGAATTTTACATACTATCCAAAGCATGATTTCGGATGAAAGACTTTTCTCCTTCCACTCTAATTCAAACAGTGCCCTGCAAAATGTAACCGATCCCATTGCAATAGGTTGTCGATTTCTGTGGTACATTTCTGAATGGCAATTTTGACATCCGTGCACAATTATTTAAGAAGATTGGAGGAAAAACAATCAAACATTAGTTGAAGCAGGACAATACATGTATTTATATCACCACTATCGGCATTTTGATTTTTTGTCACAAGAGGACAAAGTTAGTAAGGAGAGAGATCAGACAAATGTGTCAGGTGACAGGTCAGATGGTCATGGCATTACAATGCCGCTCCTTGATGGCTGAGACAATGCCTGTTAGCATGGATATGGCTTGCTACACGCACAATCTGAAACAGGTGCACAATTTATAAGGTCGGCGTGTGGGTTCCGTGTCCACCTAGCATCTCTTCATACCAGTGAGGAGGGGCTTGGGCCAGAGTTGCAGATCTTCAGTCCACAAGTCAACTCACAAGTCATTTCCCACATGATTTCACAAGTCAGTGAGGAACTAACGAGATGAACAATGACAAGGGAATGCCTCTGTCACAGTTTACTTGAATAGCTTTCGAGTTGACTTGTGGCTGAATGACTTGTGACTGACTTGCGAAGACTTACATTGACTTGTGACTGACTCGATTACAACTCTGGCTTGGGCACAAAGAACATACATGTACATACATGTATGTACCCCGGCAAATGGGCAGATACGGTCAGCCACGAGCATTGCTAAGGTAGAAAAAGGGTAGTTTGAAAACCCTCCTTTTGCTTTAACAGTCACAGACCGTCAAAAATTCCTTCCACTTAATTTGCCACAGTACACGGACACACAGGGGTCATTTGACTCATTTTGACTGATAGGACAACGTTGTCAAGAATGCATCTTTGCATGGGGAAGGGGGCAGAGGGACTGTGCCACTATGGGAAACACAAAGAAGAAACGCCTTGCAAAGTTGTCCAGGTAAAAAAAAAAGGGTATTCTTTTTACCATGGTCTTCATTCTTTCCTCTGGGTTTAAAGCTTTGATTGTGTTTATCTGCTTCAGTGAATTTGTTAAGCAAAAGTCATCATGGTGTTTGAATTAAATCTGTTCAATCAGCCAATCACCACCAAAGGTTACTGGTAGAGGTTTAGGCCGTGCTCGCACTGGACATACACTGTATGTTGGTCAAACATACAGAGATGATAGTTACTTTCCCACCTTACTACATGTACTTGTAAGTCCGCTGCAGACATCCCAGGAAGTTTTCCTGTCAGTTAGTTTTACTCAGCCACCTGGTCATTTCTACCGGCCAACTTCTGCCCGAGAAAGTCTAGTCCATCGGCTCGGTAAAAAACCCAAGGCTTAAAACTGCGAGCATACTGGTAGGTGACGGGTAAAACATATGGGAAGGAGGCTAGGTCTATCTACGCCAACATAGAATGACATTAAAAATGTCAATGAACGGAAATTTAATGTAACTCCATAAATAACATAACATATTTTTTCTCCACAAGAAGCAATGGTATATTTATCCTTTCTCCCCCAAAAGTAACAGTAGTATCTTTAATTGCAGAAACCTGACTTTGGAGGATAATTTAATAAGGAAATGAAACCCCAAATTACACTAAATTCCACCTCAAGTCACACTTGGAATTCAAGTGTGCAAAGTTTTCCAACCTACAGAAGTAGCCTGGTGGCCTACAAAGGTTTGTCTCCCAAAAAATAACCATCAAGCTATCAAATCTTGCCGCCAACTAAGTTTAGCGTTTGGGTGAACAATTTACATTGTGGAAGATTTAATCTTTAGAACACATCACAATCCTGAAAAAGCTGTCTGTGAATGTCTACAATTGCATCAATTTTTAATAAAAAATCCTCCTCAACGACACCAAGAAATGCATGGGACCTGAACTTTTAAAAACAAGAACCCTGTGCAAAGGCTTCAAGTTCACTTCTCCCGACAATTTCAGCATTTTTATCAGTTCCCACCAAGTTTAAACTTCAGAACTTAGGGAACACTGAGTATGGAACCAGACGAAGGTTTGTTGGGAATAAAAAATGTTTTCAGTTTTAAAAAAAGTTACAACAATTGTCAATACTAAGTGCAGTGCCAGTAAAGCAACAAAAAAAAAATCATATTCATGCCAACTTCGCAAAGTGAAATATATTTCAACGTGTAGTTTCTCTGCTTGCATTTATGGAGGTAGCTTGGATTTTTTACCACAGGAAAAATTAGGTAAAAAGAGCAAAATGGCCAACTGATCCACTACCCAAAGGCAACTGAACCTGACCACCATCACTGGAATCTTTCACTCCCACTGAATTCTGCAGGAGGTGCATTAGAGAGTTTAAAAGAGCAAAACGGCCAACTGATCCACTACCCAAAGGCAACTGAACCTGACCACCATCACTGGCATCTTTCACTCCCACTGAATTCTGCAGGAGGTGCATTAGAGAGTTTCAGGACTGTCTTGGTTGTGACATTTGATGATTTTGATTTGGGGCATGAGCCATCTTGAGTGAAACTATACAATGGTACATGAAACCTACCGGTGTGGAAGGTTCTAAGACCTTCCTCTTGCCTGATCATGTCCAAATGTTAGAAAGGGTGATTTGTAGGGTCTTAGTTACTTGGATTACTAAAAAGGTAACTTGTAAAAAGAGATAAATACTTAAAATAGAATTACACATGTCCATAAAACACGATAAAGATAAAAAAGGCTTTGAAAAGAAAAAAACAAATACACAACAGATGAGTAGAACTGCATTGATGGGAATAAAAACCTTCAAAAGGGTAAAATGTGCTGGAACAAAAACACAGTAACAAATTTTTTAAAAGGATTTACACCAGCCTACACACGAGTCCTAGCACCATGATCTGGGGAGACTAAAAAATTATTTGGGGGATTTTGACACTTTGTTGAATGCACTGTAGTTATTCCTGTCTCTCTGCGTAGCACTGAACCATGAATGTTTGCACCATTCATGTTTACCACACGCGCACATAAAGCGGCTTTCACACTAGATAAATTCCCCGGGAATTCACGGGAAATTGTCGAGGAATTTTGGTCGGTCTGTTCACACTACTGAAAAAATTCCAGGGGAAAAGCTTTTCCCTGGTAAATATTGACCCCTACTCGGGAGTGGGGTTAAAGGAGAAAACCCTGGGGTTTTAACACTTTCCCAGGGAAAAACCAACTGGTGTGAACGTCGGCGGGTTTTAACTTATCATACCTTTTTGCGTCCACGGCTAGTGTGTCAAACCGTAATCTCGAAAGGTCACAGGGTCACAAACAGTACGCCAAATAATTCGCACGGTAACTTGGTCTTGCAATGCAGTACCTTTCAACCTTGCAACACCAACTTGGCATTGCACGACATAAACAACAGAGTTTGTGCAAGCACGAGTACGGCATTGTGGGATTAAACTTCCGCCCACAATTCATTTGCTAACATCCAGATGGGCACCCTCTGTTTACACATTTCCTAGGGTTTGATTGCCAATATGAAACGAGTGTGCATATTAACGGGAAATAGTGTCCCCAGGAGTTACCAAATGGGTCTAGTGTGAACGGTTGCTGGGGTTTTGAAGAGGTACATTTGTAAAAAATCATTTTCCCAGGGATTTATTTCCCGGGGATTGGCTCTGCAGTGTGAAAAGGCCTTATGAGACTCTATGGCCTGGACCAGCCAAACTGCAGCACTGGGTTACATGCTGCAGTTGGGACTATCCCAACTATAAATACTGTGGCTAAGTTTACAGAGCCTGGTCTTGACACAGGTTTCTTGTTCTGTAGCTGTATGGTATAGTCGGTGAAGCATCCAGGGACACATCATTCTTGTTCTCACACTTGCATGGCAGGAACCTGACCCAAGAAAACTGCTCTTGGAACAGGATCACGTACCACCTGCTCATCAGGATTTTGCAGGAACACAGGGAAAACTGTATGGGATTTTCATTTTTGAACAGCTGCAAAAAATAGTGAGATGGCCGACAGTGCCGGAGACGATGAAAAAGTTTAGTAAAATTGGGGTTCATTACCTTTAGCACCCTGTTCCTATTATAGGAGAACAAATTCTACTTTTTCAAAACAACTTACATGTTCATGTATCTAAACAAGCTGTTGAAGATGTCCTCTTTCATATCAGAAAGAAAAGAGAACAGGGCTTTTGGTTTTTGAGGGAAATTTTTGGGTAAAACAGCAGTGTACATGACCGCCCTGAAGAGCTGTGAACGACAAACAAACGATCGTAGTTTGGTTCCTTGACCTGGATGGAGATTTGTTTTGATGAAGCCAAAATACCTGAGTCAGGTAACCAGACAAAACATAAAACTACGGAGTCCGGCACTTTTCAGATTTTTTATTTGACCCCCACAACTTTAGTACCATTGGAAAGGTAATTTCAAAAGAAATTGAATGGTATAAAATTTGGCTCAATAGCTGCAAGTATAGTGAAGTTATGAATTTTTTTGTTATTAAAAATAGGTGTGATCAGTCCGTCACTTTTTGGGGTGGGCACAAGTTTTCTTTTCATCAATGTATTTGAACCACATGGAGTCTTCTTCCTCACCGATTCCACTTCCAGACATGCCAGAGGTGGACAAAGATCTGTAGTTAGTTAAGTCACAGAGGAAGTGTAAAGTAAACAATATCTTTTCCTGTGGAGAACTTTATCAATAATAAACACAGGATACATGTACATGCATACAGTAACAGGTTAGTTGAGTTGGGCTTGAAATTTTTAGTGATGTGTGAAAGATCACTGAAGCATAGTTTTAATGTGATATTCATCAATAAATAACTATAAAAATATGGGACCAAGTCTGTCAGGTGTCATAAGTTAAAGTCTGTTCGTGTTTGACAGGATCTTTGGATAACATTTGATTGAAGCAACATGTGTGGTTTATGCGCTCGTTATTTGCATCTTGCTATCCGCACACCATGCACCAATCTGATGCACATACATACACCATCTGTGCACAGTTGCACGACAGCACCCCAATACAAAAGGGCTGTTCGGCACCAGTTTGACATCGATTTTTGACAAAAAACACAACTTCCTTTTCTTCCTGAAATTCCAAGCTTCCAAATAAACACCGTTTCATATATGTTTCATCAACTCCTTACACATGTTTTGGGGGGATTTTTAACGGAAAAATGCACATGTTTTGTTACCTTTTTGTAGTCTCCACAAACCAAAACAAGGCTTGACGGTGCTTTGGTCAAATGTCTTGAGTCATATATCAAATGAAAGAGTAATAAGCTCTATAAGATGATGACATCATTGTTCCAAACTCGTTTGAAATGCGCAAGATATTAGGCTTAGATGAGATATGTCACACGACACTAACAAAGATGGCTGCACACAGTTGTTGACGTACAGTAAGTGGCACCGATCTTACATTATTTTTTATCATACTTTACGGCCAAAACTCGACGTAAACAGACATAAATGGTACTAACACAAATTTCAGTTCTTTTACAAACACAACTGCTTTTTACAATATAGAATTTGATGCACAAAAAGGACAGAAATCACTGATTGAATAGGTCGGGACCAAACCACAAACTAGCGACAACGCCAGACTATGCACATGCCGCTCAAATGTGCAACAATGATGTAATGTTTGAACTATTTTTTGATCACGGTTCGCAGATAACATCAATCTCTTTATCGGCCAGAAACTTCAAAACAAATTCCTCTGATCGATCAACTTTACAGGAAACATGCTACCCAAGATCTAAATGGAACTTTCCTTTCATTTGGTATCTATAAAAGCAGATCAAGGAGATTCTTCAGTCAAATCTTGCACTGGATGTGTCGAATGCAGTGGGCAGGTGAGTCCAACTCTGCCAATAAAAACGTTTACGCGAAAAAATGAAGCTTTGCCGAAGTTTACTTTATGCATGAAAATGTTGCCATTATAAATCTCCATCGATTCACCGTGGAAGGTTTTATGTTTACTGTGGCATTTCTTAAAAATAACAGCCATGCCATGTTGGCTGCCGGTATTTCAAATCTCGTTATTTTCCCAAAATCGTGCGGGAAAATTACATCATTATCACGAGACCTGATGAAAATGACTTCATTGCTGCTTGAACTAGCGACATAAGTAGAAACTAGAGACGTCGCTAGATTGTAATTTGGTCCCCAACCTGTTGAAAACAAACACTTTTACACGCTTTAGAGGTGCCATTTCGCTGGACTCCCCAATAAAACAGCGTGATTCGACTGAGTAGTTGTCTTTTACCCAACTCAGGTAAAAAATTTAGCATTACGTCACTTGACCCCTCATCGTCTCAACGGCTGTTCCATGTCAACACATCTAAACTGCTGCCAAAGTTTTGGAAGAGTCCGTTGGTACATGCAGTATCTTATCGCTCAGTCCGTTTATTACATGTCTTGACATGGAACAGCCGTTGAGACGATGAGGGGTCAAGGTGACGTAATGCTCAACGACCTTATTTTAAAGATGGCGACTGTGAGAGTGGGCCCGTTAGATTGAATGGATGAAGGAAAAAAGACTGCAAAATACCTGAATAACGTGAGTGAAATCATTCAATAAATGGTATTAAGAAAACGGAAAGGTCAAGAATCATATTAGTGTGCAAAAGAAATTGCGCCCACAATTATAAGTTGGTGCGCCAAAAATGTTCATTTCGCCGACACGAAATAGCGCATACGGATGTGTGGCTAAGGATAAATCGGGAGTGATCCGTGCCACACTAGTGGGGCTAGGTGTAACATTACAATTTCATGCCAGAAACACGCATTGCATCGATTAACATGATGAATGAAGCAAACAAATTGAGGCATGGAGGAAGGAATTCACACTAGCATGACTAGGAAGAGCCTGTCGTTGGGTGACCGATGCGATCACGACTGATCAGCAGGTGATCAGTGACAGCCAAAAACGGACATGACGGACGGCAACTTCGTTAGACGTTAGCATCTTGTCGGCAAAACGCAGACTTAAAACAACATGCAAGGAAATAATTCAACCTACCTCAATCCAAAAGGCCCTTGGTAAATCCCGCAGAATAACCCAGGACACTCTTTACTGAGATTTTCTGTCGTTTACTTCCGTAGTTTGATTGTAAATATTCGAAAAGCACAAAGTCTGTCGAAAGACGCCATCTTGCGTACAAACTGCAAATAACAAGTGCATCATGGGAATTAATCATCCAAACAGCGCAAGTTATCGTTGAAGAGCTTGCACGTGATTCAGTATTCTTACCCCGATTCGAAAAATGGATTTTTCAGAGCGCATATTGATTTGATTAAATCGCCATACTAAACTGTAAAAAATTAATTTATATGTATATATTGTTAACTTATTACATTCATTTTGTACAGTATTAGTATTTTGTATTTTTTTAATGAAAATAAGTGTTGTTTAGACTATTCTATTTTTAAAAGAGGGGTGGGCAATAATTCTGTATTTGGACGAGTAGTTTATAACAAACACCCACGATTGATTGCTGAAGGTGGGTTGTCGACAGTCATACTTCAGAAATGTAGGGCGGGTAGGCCAAATATTGCAAAAATAACTTTAGACTCCGGAGTTCCCTTTTTAAATAAGTAGTGTCTGATTAATTCAATGCATATGTTTTGTTCTATAGCTGAA
>NW_019091377.1:839102-871394 GCF_001949145.1 Acanthaster planci | reverse complement strand
GTGTACACATTGAACCTGTGCATGTTTGTGTTGCATGTAGAAAACACATGCTCACCAGTGACTGTGGGCATTTGTGCATATATCGATCTGTGCTATAAAACCAAAGGAGGGTTTTAATTGAAGTCTTAGATGATTGAGTTCATGAGAATGAGACTCATTTGATTTCGCTCAAAACAAGTCCTCTTGGGCAATTGTTGTTTCGCCGAGTAAGCTGGGGATTTTCGCCAGTCTTTATTCTCCCCCTACCAGCCCATGATTGAAAGACCTCCCCTCCCACACGCGCCCCATATATATGCCCAACAGAATCCTGAATCCAAATATTGTGACAGATGTCATGTATTTAACCTTGTACTGAATTGGTATGCCTAGTATTGCATGGGTACTTTGTTTCCAGTTAAAAGCAATAAACACAAGGGCAGATCTAGAGATGAAGTCGAGGGTGAATGATAAACGACACCATGCAGAACCTGTTGGATATACAATTTCTGAACATAATACGATGAGAAATGTGAAGTGAGGAGTATTTCTCTTCCACTCACTTTTTTCCCCTTGCGAAAACTTGTGGTTTTGTACATGAGCCCTGTTTAGCTACACCACTGGGCAGAAGGCTCAGTATATCCTACATGTACATGTATATTGTTCTCTGACAATGTTAACACTCTCCCACAGACTACATGTACAAGGTCTAGGCACATCAGGCACTGTCACCGAGGACAATTGTACCAAGCTCTGAGGACACTAGTGAGACATTTGTTGCCTTCTGTGTCCTGTCCTCAGTGGCAAAATAAAACTGGATGACATTTTCTGCTCAAGGATATCCTCAGTTTCTGTGACTGCTTACACGTGTACACGGTTACTATTAATAAATGCACGATCTTTGCCGCAGATTTTTTTTGGGTAAGTCTTCCCAGGTCAGTTGCTTATCTTTCATTTCAGTCACTAGTTCGTGTGAACTCGATTGTGCATGCAGTTTCCTCATAAAGCCCATGTGTACATGTACAATTGACATTTCTATTTGGCTTAACGTTTTGTTGTCATTAGGGCGCAGTTTCACTTTTTATAGTTGAGGAAAGGAGATGATATTTTGTACCGGAAAGGGTTTTACATCATTTTATTTTTTCAGGTGAAAAAGGCCGGGGGATGTCAAGCTTTTTCTTTTTTGAAGACTTACCTTGCTTATCTGATGGGAATTCATGTAATTCAGTTGGTGTCTGTGGGTTGGGGAATTACCGTAGCTGTTACCGTAGTTTGTATAGGTCAGGTTGGTTGGCATTATCCCGATGAATTTGTTGTGTGCTCAAAATTATTTAAGTCAGCAGTCAAAAAACAGGTCTACACATTTGGCTCATAACTGATATTAGAAAAGACTATTAAACTATTAAAAAAAAGTTAGGAAAAAAACAACCACTTGGTTCTTAGAAAAGCACGGTCACTTTTTTCTCTCTCTTTGTTTTTTTAATTTTTTCATTTGGGACATCCATCAAAACCTTTTTCTTCAGTGGACATTTCTGCAGGGATCATCTTGAATTTCCCCGTGTTGACTCTGCAAATGGAGGGAGAATTGGCTCTAATGCAATTGCTGAACCCTTCTGAATCCTTTCAAATCCTACCAATGGGGATGAATTCTGTTCACACTACTCATGGCTGAGTTCGGCCCTTCTCAATCTTGCCAAATCCAACCCATCATGATCTCATAATAGATACTGAAGGATCCAGGACAAGCTTCATGCCGAGCACACCAGAACTACATGTACACATAAACATGTAGGATTCTAATTGACTTGGATGGATTTGGTGAGGCCTGCACTCGTACTCGTTAAAATGAAATTCTTTGCATTGTTCTGGCAAGCATTTTTATTTTCGACCCACACACCAGTGACTCATTAGAAGATGCCATTTACCCCTACTCTGTGGTATTTATAGTCACTGAAATCAGCCATGCATTGAAGTACATGTACATAAATAAGTGTTCAGTGGTGTACGGCCCCTGCATGTCTCATGTGTCTTATGACATACTGATAACTTGATATCAGTGACTTAAAATTCATGAATATTTCCAGTTTCTAGAGTCCATGTCTGCTTCTGACAGAATTTGAATTTTATGTTCAGAATGAAACTAAAAAGTCAAAATCTTTTCTTCCGTTATCTTTTTAAAAATTACTTGTTTTTGTCATAGAGTACGCGTTTGTGTATTTGTTCTTGTTTTCAATCTTTTGTTTTGATAGGCCAAATTAAGGTTGAACCCTACTGGCCAACCTTCCTGCCCTATTCTAAGACTGCCAGATCTATCAAAATCCCCTAATACTACAGTAGGTTGGTAGAACCAAAGGACATGTACATGTATCAAGAATATAGAGCCTAGCGTTTAAGAGCAAAGACTTTATAGTTAATAGCAGAATATTGTGGCAGGTGATAGAATCCGTGAATTTGGGAAGATTAATTCTTAAGTTTTCTTTTTAGCAAAGTTGTCTAGTAAACTAGATAGGTTTGCGGTAGCACCATGGATATATCTCTTTTTTGAGTACGTGGGGTTCTGAAAAGAACCAGTGGTACTCAAAGTTTCAGACCGTATGCCAAGTTAGCAGTCTCCCGATGACGGACCGAGCGTACTGTCCAAAATGTTGAGTACCACCGGTTCTTTTCAGAACCCCATATACTCAAAAAAGAGATATATCCATGGTGCTACCGCAAACCTATCTAGTTGACTTGCTACCTCCACCTTGAAAAGCTTCAAATCTCATCAAAGTTGTCTAGAATGTTAATTTTGGCGGGTAAAATTTCATGGTTCACATTTTTCTGTAGAGATCCCCTGTTCGTTCATCACCTTTAGGATGATACTAATTATTATGTGCCGGCATGCTACACATAAGCTGGGACATTTATTGTTGGGTGATCATGCACCCATGATTTGTGAATTACACATTACACACAGTCTCTCGTGTAGACTGCTCTACATATTTACATATGCATGTAGGCTTTATTGTACTTAGATGACATTGTTCAATCACAGAGCTTTTTTTTTCCAAGTACATGTACCAATGACCTCATGCAAGTCTGCACCAAATGTGTTTATCAGTGGAGTCTGTTTTCTCTGAAAGGCTTGGCTCAGAGGGAAGCAGGAATTGAATTTGTCAGTTAATCCTGCCCCACAACCTTGGGTTTGTGGTTTGTAAAATCTGACTCACAATTTTAGTTATCTAAAGGAATTATTCAGCCTTAAAGTTGTCCAACTACATGTACATGTAAGCTGACAAAGTGAAAACTTCCTCAGCAATGCTGATTCTGCCCTGATTACTTTATTAGGGGTATTGCCATGAAATAAATTTAGAAAATACAGGTGTACTTGCTTTTATTTTAATCCTGCACATGTATGAATACCGAAGTGTCATATGAGGTGTATAATACATGTACATGTACTTTGGTCATAGTGGATTTTTAATTGGTGCATACAATTGCAACATCTGCCTGAAACAGCACTATAAAGTCTGTCCCAGATCATTTGCTGTTAAATGTTAAATTCATTGCCAAAGCTGTAGGCCTTACTTCTTCTTGTTCTTGATGTGCATCAATACAACCAGCTTTGAAACAAGATCTCACCATGCAGCCCAGCATGCATCCCCTGGGCAAACTGATATGGTATCTCTGACACCAACATGCACTTTCCTTCTGTGATTTTGCCAACAAGACCTGTAGCCAGAGTTCATCAGCAGGCCACTAGGTTTAAATGCCAACATGTCACCACTTCACAGCTGTCTGGCATATCGTGATGTCAAACTCCGTTTGGCACCCAACCCCTTGATATCTGAGATTGTAGGTATCCGAGAATTTTTTTTTTTTTTAATTTGTTTAGAGGTCCTTTTGGATGGCTTTGTAAGTAGAGCTATGGACTGGCAGTTCAGCGTGCATCCTAAAGCCGCGTTCCGGCTGGACTAAAAGTTATATAATGTTACCGTGACTGCCCGGTAACATTCCATGGTGGGTTTTCTTCCGTGTGTCCGCACGTGGATTACTCAGACCTGCAGAATGTCCATGACCATCATGCAGCAGCATGTGCCTTCAGAATCTCACGGGGGCACCTTCCGATGGACCTCATATTATGACACGTGGTGTGGTCTTGGGAAAGCCTGCGCGATTCTTTGAACTTCACACATGTACGTGTACTTTCAGTAGCAAAGTTAGAACTAAATGTGTACATTTTTTCCTGAACCTATTGGAGTGAGACACAAACAGTTCATTACAGGGCAATATGACAGGGCAATATGTCACTCACTTCGTATCATTCTAAATACTTTTTCATACTCAAAAAGTCATATAAACATTTGCATTTAATGTCTGTTTAATAGAAATGAAAATTTGAGATTTCATTTTTAAAAACTGGCCGAAAACTTAATGCTTTTCCCTCAAGTTTTGGATCACACATTAAGTGCGCAGTTGTACAAATAGGTTGCGAACTCAACTACACAGGCATACATGTATGTAGCAGAAATGCATGTGACATAATGGGTTTGTCAACTGTGCGGCATGGGGATAGTAACTGACAAAGTTCAGTTTCAAAGTTGGTTCTCATTTTTATGTCTATGTATGTGTATAGTGATATGCATATACATGTATATATATATATCCCTGCATGAACTCTGCAGACACTCTTTTCAAATGTGTTCTCATTCATGGTCAACCTGGCATATACAGGTATACGTCCCCTTGTCACAGTCAATAAAGATAGCAAATCCTTTCTTATCACTCACAATAAATGTTGACAACTCTGGTGATTGGGCTGGCCAAACACCTTATAAACAGAAAGCATATTTGCAGTGATGTGAGTCCTTGTTTTGGGTAAGGACATCGTTATCTTTTTTTTTCAGCAGTGAAGCTGTTTGACTACAAGGCTGAGTTCGGGCGGCTTGTTCTCGAACAGCTCAATTTGTTGTTTGTGGGTCGGCCGCTCGAACGCCGGGAACAAACAACCGGTTATCCCTGGTAGTTAGTGACAAGCAACATGGCGGCGTCCATGTAGGCTAAGTTATTCAGAGTTAATGTTTGGATGGGCTGAATTCTTTTTTATATAAACAGGAAAATTCATTTCAGTGTTAAGGAAAATAATTAATGTTAATTTTGCAAAACTTTGCAGCTGTTCAAAAATCAAAATCTCATGAGTTTTTCCATGTGTTCCTGTAAAACCCTGATGATTAGGAGGTGGTGTGTGATCCTGTTCCAAGATCAGTGTTCTTGAGTCGTGTTCCTGCCGTTCGAGCGCGAGAACAATAAACCCGTGTCAAGAACAGACCGCCCGAACTCCACCCAAGTTTACAGCGACAACACTGTATTATCTTTACAGCTCAATAATACATGTTGGAACACTGTGTTGCCAAGTTTGTATTGATAGCTAGGGGGCAGAGGAGGGCAGTGTATTGACTCCGCATATGAACGAGAGAGTGTGAGTTTGAACATGGAAATGACGGTCCTTTGGTGGGTTCTCACTGCGTACTCACGCAGATTTATGAGCATCTGACGTGCTAAGTGCATGCAGCCAATTTATGTTGAAATATATACAATCTGTGCATGTGCGCCGGACATGAAAAACATCCCACCAGCCTGTCTTTCCTTTGCCGGTGAGGGTGCCCTTCAAAGCAGAGCAGATACTCTGCACCTTCAAAATATTTAATTCAAAATGTCAACAGTTCTTTCTCGCTTCTTTTTCTGTAGGAAAGTGCAAAAAGTACGATCCATCCTTCCACGGGCCAATAGAAAACAGGTATTGATTTGGAAATTTGACTTCAATTAAACAGTGCATGCTTGTCCAATATGCAGGTAGAAAACTTTTTTATTTAATTTACAGCCTTCTACCGGTACTTTCAGTTCATTGTTGCTGTTAGAGATGACTTCTTTAGAGGAAGATGCTGAAGTTTTCCATTCAAACTTCTCCTTGTATTAAATTATAAAATATTGTCTGGTATTTCTGACTCTGTCCTTCCCCGCCAGGAGCTGTACAGACATAATATGCTGCATCCTCTTCATTGCATTTTTTATCGGCATGATTGTTGTTGGTGGTTTAGGTGAGTCTGATTTTTTTTTTTCATGAAATAGAGTTTGAGGGAGGTCATTCTTGAAGATTTATGAAATGGTCAAGTGTGGCCCATGAAATGGTCAAGTGTGGCCGATTTTATCATTTTGTGACTTATCAGTCTACACGAGGAAGAAGTGAGGAATTGACTTTGGAGGTCTGCATTTTAAAAGTTAGGGATAAATTCTGTTCCCCCACCCCCCCACTCACACGCCCACCCACACACCCCCCTCCCACCCATTGTGTCACTTCAAGTTGCTGTAGTGTGCCCGATGTTCCAGAATTTTGAAACAAGGATCTTGTGTGATGCGAATCCCGGTGCCCGAGAGAGCACAATGAAATGTCGTACCTTTTGTATCAGTTGTACCTTCTACTATCTAGAAGTCCATGATGTATCTGTAGATATAGGGATGCATATTAATGAGGTCAAATGTCACTCGTTCCTGTGTTTTGTTTGTGCCTATGCAGCGTGGTACCAAGGAGACCCTCTGACTCTCATCTATGCGACAGATTCCATGGGGAATGTTTGTGGTCAGTCACCAGGATATGAGTGAGTACAGACCCGAGGCATCGTTAAAGTTGATGCCATGTCCAAATTGACTTGGCTGCTGCTGACAACGCACACGCTTTATGGAAGCCCCCTCCCCTTCAGCTTGTGGCTAGGTCTGGTTCCCATAGGAACCAAGCACTGCCATCAGCTATAGCCAAGAAGTTTGGACGTGACATCAGAGATGCCAGCCAACCTGTCAAGGCGGGTTTTTGGCTCGGTGAAACTCTGACCTGAGGTTCATGTTAATTTAGAATGTTAAGTGCACTCGCCTCACCTAGTACAGCATGTAGGGCCTCAGAACTTGTGGTACTTGCAAGCTTGGCCAATCAGATGACAGAAAAGGAAGAATTGAAGCAGGAGTAACCAATGATGTTTCAGGAGCCAGAGAGCCAGGGCCTGTCCTCATTTCATGAGGTCAGCTTTCCAGTCTTGTACCTTAATCACCATAATTTCATTATCAGTCAAGGATATGCACTTTGATGAGCTCTTACAACTTGCAAAGCTATACAAATTTTCATGTTTAACTGATAACCTTGCATGAATTTTCTTTGACTTTGTGACCCTCTCAGAAATAAGCCCAACCTGTTTTACTTTGATCTGCTGGAGTGTTTCACTAATCCGACAACTACCATACTGGAGTTTGGATGCCCCTCACCCAAGGTTTGTTTGGTGGACTCTATCTACTTGTCTGTTTCTATTTCCCCGTCTCCGACCTATATTCTGTCACCATGTCTTGCATTCTTGAAGTGTGCGACGTTCCAAGTTTCCCAAGAAGACCTCAGAAGTTGCTTAAAATTTCACAGAGCGGATTGTCAAAAATCTGTTGAAGTTAATACCTTTTTAAAGAGAGCCAACTTCCAATCATAATCATGCAACTTGAAACAAGATCCAAATCCAATCTTGGAATCTAGTCACACAGCTCCATATGAGTAATTGCATTAAACAAAAATTGGATGGTGCCTGTAAAAAAGTGGTCAAATGGTTAGGTTCACTTTGACTAAAAGGGTTTAAATGCGATGTTTAAAACTTAATCTGTTCCTGTTGTGTTCATAACTCTACTTTGATACTTCATTTACTGATTCATGAATATAAAGTGGTTGTGTTGGCTGATCAGCTACAGAGAGAGATCGGTTACCATGAATCAGCACGAAGTTTTAAATACTTTGGTCCAAGTGTTTGAAATGTTTCGACCGCCGTTGTGTGTGGTTTGGGTGTTTTAGTGTGGGGTACGTCTTACTAGGCATTTCAAATCACCAGATTTTGTTTCTTTTTTGCCTTCAAAATCTTGCAGTTGGTACGTTTTTCATTTTCAATGACAGGTGTGTTTAGAGATGTGTCCGTCCACAACCTTTGCTCCTTACACACTGTTGTTGGCAGGAAGCTTGCCTGTGTCCATACCCATCGGGGATTCCTTGTGGGACAAGTTCATCTGCCTGGATAACTTTGACCCAATGATGGAGTACAACAAAGATGGAGGACAGTACTCTGTAAGTTGGGTGGTTGGGAGGGATGGGCTGGAGTTGGGGGTAGGGTGGGGTGGGTGGGTTGGAAGAGGTTTGGGTGAGTTAGGCTGTATGGGTTGGAGGGGGATGGGATTGGGTTCCATGTGGTGGGTTGGAGTCGGGATAGGGTTGGGTTGCATGGGTGGGTTGGAGGTGGGCCTGGGATGGAGTTGGGTTGCATAGGGTGGGTTGGAGCTGGGATTAAGTTGGGTTGCTGAGTTGGAGGTGGGATAGGGTTGGAATAGGTACGGGGAGGGTGAATTGGGGTTGCGTTGGGTTATGGGTAGGTTGGAGTTGGAATAAGGTTAAGTTTGGGGGTTGGGTTTGGTTAGGTGGGATTGGGTTGGGCTGGGTCTGGTTTGGTTGGGCAAGGCTATTGCCCTTTGCAAAAGTTCCTGAACACTAAACGGGACTTTCTGTAGCAGTATTCATAGTTCTAATAGATGAAAAGAGAAAAGGTCACAAGTAAGGCATATTCCATACATTTTCCCCCATCTGGAGATAAATTGATCTGCCTTTCCACAAGAGTGTATTTGGTTCATTCTTTGTCAATTTCTGTACTTCATTGCTGATCATCAGCCGCAATTGACACACTGTAAATCTGTGCAGACGACAAACACAAACCCTCACTGTGAAGACATCTGCAGAAAGATGCCCTCAGAGCACAGTTTGCTTCAAAGAAAGTCCACATCGAGAGACAGACAGAAACTATTCATGGTGTGTCCTCTTTTTTCAGGGTCCAGAAGGTTTGCAGAGGATGTTTGAAGACAAGAAATGTGCAGCTTATTACATTCAGAGCGAACCATGTAAGTCTAGAGTTATTGCGGTTGAGGGCTTGGAAAACTCCCAAGATGTCCTGTTCCTTTCTTTGTGTTGACAAATTTATGACAGTCAGTGTATAGATGTGGAATTTCGTGGCATGTTAATCAGACGGAGAGATGATCATAAGGAGGAGAGCGGTCATTTGTACAGCATGACCGTTCCTGCTTACCGGCATTTGTTCCAGTATGGAACAACTTGCCATGTGTCATTATGGGTCAGCCTCTGACAACGAGACCCAAGGTCAGTCTTAGCTGGCACATAATGTTCCAAACAAAGTTGTACCTTTTTTATCTGGGTCATTCCATGACGTTGGGGCACAATTTGTGATGGTGTGAATTGTTACATGGGTTCTGTAAAAATGAACAGTTATTTCCCTGCAGGTGGATTCCAAATTGACATTGTTATAGGTCTTGCAAGGCTGAATACAGAGGTGGGTGTTATGTTTACAGAGCAAATGACCTACTCTACAGGTCATGACAGGTGGTAAAAGTTCCCTACAGTATGTAACAGGGACACTGTCACAAACTGTGCCCCAACCTCGTGGACTGACCCATCTCTACTGTGTACCATGTCCATAGTTTTTATCCAACCTTTGTACAATTGGGTGCATGCTTTTCATTGCTCATGGGAGGTATATCAGCATTCTGTGATTGTCTCACGGTCGACTTTTTGTACAAAATTTGAGCTAAGAAATTTGTGACCAGTGGCCATTTTCCTCTGTCTTGCAGATGCGGACAGATGTATCCCAGCATTCCTGGTCAACAGCAACGCATCGGCTGGCGACATCCTGTCCCAGGGGCTGGACCTGATCAGAATGGTGGGCGGAGACAGCCTGACAAATGACACCCTTGTCAGCAGGTTGCTGACGTGAGTGGTTTTACATTGTATATTCAGGGGTTGGACCTAGAGGTCCGTCCTGGGGTTAATGTCCCCGCAGTTTCACCACTGTGCAGAAACATGAGAGTGTCAGAGTAGGTCATTTTTCAACTGTGCTCCCGTTACCGGCAGAGCTAGACATTTATCCTTACTCTTCCGCTTATTAAATTTTGACTTTCAGGGCTGCTGAAAACTTCTTGGACCTGCGTTCCCTGCTGAGTGTGGTGTACCAAGACTTTGTGTCCTCATGGTACATCATCTTAATGTAAGTTCTATTCCAGTTCCGTAAAAAGGGGGCTTGGTGTGTTTTTAGTTTGGAATGCAAGCGAGTGGATTGCTTCACATTACCCAAATACGGAGAAGGTTAAAAAGAAGTCTTCTTGTTTGCATTGGTAGCACTCAAACTAGGGTAGAAATATCAAAGTTAACGATAAAACAGACGCTTTACTTTTCATTGCGCAGTGCAAAAGAGACGCAGTGTATCAACTTGTTCGCACTCGGTTTGATTCGAACCTGGGTCGCCAGCTTGGAACTGACAGCGAGATTGTTTTGAGTTAGGACTTCTTGTGTCTTTATTTTCTTGCTTTTTTCATTTGTTAGTGGCTTGTCGGTGGGCATGGTTCTGGCCTTGCTGTGGATCATTATCATGCGTTGGCTGGCTGGCGTCCTGACCTGGCTCAGCATCTTGGCTCTCTGGGCAATCCTTGGTGCAGGTAACGTTTTTCTTCCTGGCTTCTAGGCCTGCATTTGTTCCAAGTTTGACCAGAATAGCTGCACTGACCTGACTAGTTTGAATCCCACCTCAGTCAGTTGTCATCCAATTATCATTTGACTGCTGTTTGGAGCAGCTGGTAGGTAGAACTGCCAGCGCTGTATTCAGAAGGTCACTGGTTCGAATCCTAGTTCAGTTGGTTTTCATTGTTCACTTGTGAATTCTTTTCATTCCTCTGTTGGCGGCATCAGCTCGTTGGGTAGAACTATTAGTACTGCAGATGGAAAGTTGCTGGTTCAAATCCCAGTCAGGGAACTGTTCTTGGCTCAACCAGCATTATTAATTATGTTTGCCAGGAATCTACTGTTGCTGGCAGCAGTACGTGTTTCTGGAGGATGTGAAGTCCGGGAGCACGACCATGTCGATGTCGGGGAGCGGTACTCAGACCGGTGCCCTGAGCAGCAGCGACGTGTCGCTCTTCATCTCCAGCCTGTCGGGCTTCCTGCGCCTGCAGACGACATGGCTCGCATTTGGTGAGTCTTAAATCATTTGGGGCATACAAGTTAATCCAGCACACGTCCTCCACAAGTTGTGGTAATTGTAACTCCATCGGTAGTCCTCCCTCTTCAAGTCAAAAGCCGATCGAGTGAACAATCAAGGAACAACATTTCTCGTTTCTTGAATGGTTACCAACTGTTGCCCGTGAAAATGACTGAAGGAGCAACAGTTTTGTAAAGTGATGTTTCTTATGTTTCCAGAAATTTGTAAGTAACAAATTAGACGGCATATTCACTATTTGATCTTAATCAAAAGGCTTGTATACTAGTCAAAGACGCATTTTCTTGTGGTCTGGCAGAAGTTGTGAATTGAATTGAAGAAATTCTTGGTCTTCTTTTGCAGGTATCGCTTTATCCATTCTTCTGCTAATCATTGTCCTGGTGACGCTGTGTTTGTGTAACCGCATCCGCATTGCTGTACAATTGATTAAGGAGTCTAGCAGGTAAGCAGCGCCTACGATTGAAACGTCTGCCCCGCCTCACTCTGCTCTTATACTGCCCCGCCTCACCCTGCCTTATCCTGCTCCGCCCTGTTCCTTTGGCCCAGCCTTGTGCTTGTCCTTTCCAGCCTGTCTCCACCCCACCCTGCCTTGCCTTTGGCACCCTATCTTTCCATGCATTGGCCCCCACTTTGCGCAGCCCCACCTTACTCTACCCAGCCCTGCCCATTCTGCCTAGCCCCACCCTGTTCTCCCCTTTCCTGTCATCCATATGTCCTACCCTACCCCTCCCCGTCTTGCCACACCCTTTTTCTCTGCTCTTCATAAACCATGCCCTACCTCTTTCCCAAAACGCTTCCTAAATTCTGCAGTTTATAAAATATTGTCATTTTAGTTCTCTCAAAGGTAGATGCTTCTGTGAATTCATTTACCATTCGTAGATGTAACCATTTTCTTTGGTCTGTTTCCTTGAAGGGCCGTGGGCTCCATGTTGTCGACGTTGTTCTGGCCGATCGTTCCCTTTCTCCTACAAGTCCTCATCATTGCCCTGTGGGCCACAATCGCTGTGTATCCTTTGGAAGACAAGCTGCATTAAGAATTTTCTGGGCCACACGACCCAACCATTGGTGTGCTCAAGGCACATCTTTATTACCCCTGTAGACATTCCTGAACCATCTCAGCTGGGGGGGGCAGCTTAATTTAGCCATGTCAGGTGCAAATGGTTTCAAATCCAAGTCGAGGTGAAATGACTTGCCCAAGGTCGCAAGGTTGACCATTTGCTAAATTCAACCTCCTGGCCCCGTTATCAGGAGCTTCAAAGCCTACTCGACAGGTCACATACCACCCACCAGACGCTCTTGAGATTTTCCTTGACCAGTGATTTCTCTGCCAGTTTCTTGGCGACCTCCCACCAAGCCAAGTATGTCGTGTACAATGCGCCGTCAAATTTTGCATTGGCAAACGATTCAGATTGTAAGCCCGACGTAAGTGAAATGCATTAATTTTTCGGGTGTAACTTGTAAAATCAAAAGTGATTCTAATCACATTTAGCCACTCACCCTGCATTTGGGTGTCTCTTGGTGTCCTGTAGAAGCCTATGGATGTTGGACTTTGTAGGTCAAAGGTCAGGAGTAACTTGCTTAAACCAAAAGAAATGGTTTTCCCACCATTGCTACCTAAACACAGGACAAATTAATTCCACACTCGGTGTGTGGGTTGGTGTCTGTGATGTGCTTCAGAGTCTTAGTGATTTTGGATCCCATAGGTCAGAGGTCAAGATCATTATTTTTAAAACAAAGTAACTTTTCCCCAAGAGGTATGGTTTTGTGATCACAAATTTAAGTCAGGGGTTAAGGCTTGAGCTGCAGCACATTTGTGTATTAAAATATCGTTAAAAAAAGAATTTATTGACAATTCTTTGTGCTACGCCTGCTTCAGGATTTTCTGCCGGATGGCAAGTACTTCAACATGACAGCATCCTGCATGTTCGTGTCCTACATGCTCCCCGCCTATGTCACCTACTTGCAGTTCTACAACCTCTTTGGCCTCTTCTGGCTCACCGAGTTTGTGGCAGCCTTGGGCCAGGTCACCTTGGCCGGGGCCTTTGCCTCGTACTACTGGGCCTACCACAAGCCTCAGGACATCCCCACACTGCCCTTGTGGGGTGGGTTCTACCGCGCTTTCAGGTACACTCCCCCCTCCTCGGTCCAAATCTGTCCTCATTCTAGGCCACGTCCAAATTTCCATGGCTACGATGTGCCGTGATGCAGGTCTTTATGGAGATCCACTTGGTAGTGGCTGCAGTCACTTCTCATGGGCTCACGCACTGTTGCTTGCCGTAGCCAAGTAATTTGGACAAGGCTTTGGCCGAGGAGAAAACAAATCCATTGCTGTTGATGCAACATCTAATGTAAGGTTGTTTCATTGAGATCTATACTATGCACAAATAGAGATTTTGATGTTGTACGTTTAGATTGGCCAATCAGAAGATAGTTAGGAAGGTGGTTTGTTTTGATCGGCTGTGACCGTGCCCAGCAACCAAACTTAAACTCTTCACATTAGAAACCATGAAGGGTCATGGTAGGGCTCTCCATGTCACTTTAGTATACTCGGTTAAAAGGAGGAAAGTGTAAGTATTGATTTCATGATCGATAATATTGATTTTGAGTTCCTGTATTGATCAACTTTGAATCAACCATCTATCAATCAGTTGTACCATAACTTCTATCTGTTGATTGTTGGTCAACGGTCATTTTAAAATTTTTCCAATTATCATTCAGGTATCATCTTGGCTCCATCGCGTTTGGGGCTCTCATCATTGCAATCATTAAGATAATCCGAGTCCTGCTGGAGTACGCTGAAGTACAGCTTAAAAAAGGTAATACAGATTTTTCATAAGTGAACTTTTTATCAAAATTTGCCGAATTTCAATTCCACCTTGTAAAATGCTTATCAGGCCCCCCGCTGCTCATTCGACTTAGAAAGCCATAGTCGACCCCAAGCGCTGGATGGTCGAGTGGTGAGAATTCTACACTAGAAAGTGGCAAGTGATGGGTTAAAGTCCCACCAGAGTGAACTCGTGATTTTTTTTCCCACAAGCCATCACCCAACACTAAGTGTACTTACTCAGGTTGGCGAAGTGGTTCTTTCCTCGCCTTCCAACTCTGCGGTCCAGGTTTGAATCCCGGCCCGGTCCACATGTGGACTTGGTTTTCAGTCTCTACCTGATTCCCTGGGTTTTACCCAGAACATTCCTCTGGGATTTTCCTCCCACCTCTAAAACTGTGACTGCTTCTCATTGTATGCTCTCTACAGGTTTCTTCAAGGCTTGCAAACTTACAGTGCCTAAGGCTCTCAGCTGAGGAATCCTTGGTGTCGTTCCCAGAAATGAAATAATAGCAATAATAATATAATATAGAAATTGCAAATGCACAAAGATGAAGGGCAAAGTGCCATTTTTGACAAAAATTGGCATCTCTGTGATGCCGACTCACATCTCATAAAATACATTTGTGTGAGGTTTATTCACTCTTGGTCTATGGTGCTGTATTTTAAAAAAAAAATTTGTATTTATTTATTTTTTTTTGGGTTATTTGGTAGGCAAGGAGAACAAGATCGTCCTCTTCATCCTGAAGTGTCTCAAGTGTTGCTTCTGGTGTCTGGAGAAGTTCATGAAATTCCTGAACAAGAACGCCTACATCATGGTCAGTAGAACGTCGGCAATATCATGGAATCAAATAAACAGACCGAGTGTGTCCCAGAGCGATGCCATTTGTTACTCGCCACTTGAAGCTTCTCATATTTTTCAGCATTGCCAACTTGTATAAGACTTTCGGTTTGATATCTGGAGCTATTTGAGTTTGTTTCTGGTGCCGCAGTCATGGATGGCTCATTTTCAAGTTGGCACCATTCATTTTTACGACACTACCTTTTGCAAGAGAGGGTGCACTCAAGCCAGCCCTGTAGCTGTTACCAACCCCAGTGCTTCGTACCTGTTACGTTACCACACTTGAGACATCTCAATTCACGGTACGACCAATTCAAAGCGTATATAGATCTCAGCTGGGTATCAAGTGAATGATGGCAAAGAGCTATGAGCAGCTTTGTTGACTGTCGGTTTTTTTTCTTTTGGGCTCGTTTGACAGATTGCCATTTACGGCAAGAATTTCTGCCGCTCGGCACGGGAGGCATTCTTCCTACTCATGAGGAACATCATCAGGTGAGCGTGATATTGCAGCATTGGGGATGAAGTCACTTTTCCTTGCTGGACAGTAAAAAGTTTGCCCTTAACCTTCCGATGTTGGACTTGCTGCTTCCCCATGTGCCATGTTGGAGACCCAGAAACCTGAGGCCCGCAATGTCATATCACCACTTGCTATCTGTTAAGCGGAAACATTTTCGCTAATTTAAAATAGGTCACCAGCCAAAATGTCAGGCAGTGTGTATCTTGTGGCTGGTTCCCAGCTGAATTTTGCTCATCGCAAAGATTGTACCCTGCGACATCTCACGGCTCTGTGAAATAAAGTTCCAGTCATTGATAGTCTAATGTAGTGATTGTTCATCCTGCCCAGGGTTGCTGTCATCAATAAGATCACCGACTTCTTGATCCTGCTGGGTATCCTCTGCATCACGGCCGGCGTCTCCGTAGCAGCATTCTTCTTCTTTACCAACCAGATCACCTGGGCGTCGAACATCCTGGACGTGCCTGATGTCAATTACTACTGGATCGTTATCATCGTGAGTAGACTGTTCCATTCTAGCATCCTTCACCTGTTGGGAAATCATTGTATTGAAATTCATTTTCTCTGTTAGTTTAATCAGGTCTGGTAACACATGCAGCCATCACCATCATACATACACTAATGTCAGGTACAGTGCACTGTGTGGTAATGTTGTAGTGAAGTCCTTCACTAGTACTTCACATTATCTTAGGTGCTACACAAATAATCAGTCCTAGTACCCACAATTTCAGGTACAGTGCACGGTGTGGTAATGTTGTAGTCAAGTCCTTGACTAGTACTTCACATTATCTTAGGTACTACACAAATAATCAGTCCTAGTACCCACAAGCTGTACTCTTGTGTGAATTGTAACAAAGGCATATCTTTGTGATTGTTCAGCCTCAGTTAGTAGTTAGAATTCTTGTGAAACTATTTGTGACAACTATAGTGGAGACCCTGGTCAGGTACTAGTGGAGTACTGGACTGGATTGAACACTGCTGTACCCCCAGCTTATGGTACAGTATGGTGGCAGGATCTAATGTGGATTTGAGAGGTGGGAGGGCGCAGGTTGAAGTTCAGGAAATCTCAGAGTGCCAACCCACCCCTCATCCCCGATTTTTCTCTTCCTCCCCTCCTCGCAGGTGATTGGGCTGGGCGTGTACGTCATCGCCAAGTGCTTCTTCAACGTCTTCGACATGGCGGTGGACACCCTCTTCCTCTGCTTCCTGGAGGACCTGGAGCGGCACGATGGCTCGGCAGAGAAGCCCTACTACATGTCCAAGGCCATGATGAAGATCTGTGGCAAGAAGAACAAGTCCAAGCCCGTGACGGACAATGAGGACGAGGACGAATGCGAGTGGTAGGACCTCTTTGCAAAACACAGGCAGTGATGTAACTACGGGGGCTACGTACCCCCCAACAAGGTCCATTACCCCCCCAAGGTGCCTCTTCCCCATCTGAAAGTCTGAAATGTACACAACCTCATGTACACTCCGTAGTTCATCAACTTTGGGGTGCCCTCAGGGAAAAATGTGTGTACCTTGGGTTCCCCCTTCAAGTAAAACCACTGAGAGCAAAAATAATTTCTTAGAAAAAAAAAAGTAACCGGCTAGTAGGCCACAGCATATTGCTCATGACTGGTGCCGTGCTAATTGTTTGCTCGGAATCCATGTCGCGTCAGTCCAAGTAGGGAGTATTTTTGTTGGATATGTCCTTTTTGTCCTAAAGTTAGGGCTCAAGCTGACTTTTCTTAATTGTTCTTGGAAGCAAGTGTTTTACACATTGGTTTGTTTTATTTAAAAAGAGCTTCTGTACTGTTTTTAGGCTTGTTTGTAACAGGATTTTTGAGTCAGGAGCCTTGTTTTTGTTTTGCTTGGAACTCGTTCAAAGGGATGGGGGACATAGGTAGAGAACTGTTTACATGTATATGTTGGATATATTGGCCACTTATCATTTTGCTGTAAAAATTGTAGTTTGTAAACATGTGTATTTGTATTGTTTTGTGTTGAGCAATGAGTAGATTGTAAGTTCTTTTAACAGTATGACTTTTTTAGTCAAAGGTGTCTATTTTTATATCACGTAATTTAAATTTGGTATTTTTCACAGTTAATTCGTATGGGTTTACGGTGGGAGGAAATTTTTTAAAAGGAGACGAAATTCTTTTGGGTGATTTGGGTGATCTGTGCACTACAGATGTTGGAAATCTGAAATGTCATCATGGATTCACCAAAATCTTTAAATGAAACAATCAATTGAAATCAGTTGAAATTCCTCTCCAACTGTAAAAGTATCAGGTTATTATGTAACATATTTGAACATCTTTCTTGCTGTTTTACATGGAACTGTTGACATATTCCTGATTCTAAAACTGGCATTTCTAACGTTCATGCAATGGTATTTTTCAACCTTTTGAGCTTGTAAAGAACATTTCAGCATTCTGTCTCCTTCCTTGAGGCAAAATGAAAACCTGCCATAACACGTCTTTAATGTTTCATTCTGGAAGATAGTACCTGAAAAAGGCGTTCTCAGATAGCAGGAATAATATATTTGCAGTGCTTTCATTCATTATCAGAATGTCTGTAAATTCAGCAATTAGGCATTGTTGGTGTAGAAATGCATGCATTTTGAGCTGAGAAGAATCTGTCAAACTTTCCTTAAGTACAAAAATGTGAGTGCAAACTGAATGTAGAGAATTTTAGCTCAGGTGAATGGGTGACGTGAGGCAGTTTGGAAAGGCGTTTTTTTTTTATCAATGCCGGGAGGGAGTGTGTCATGTAACCATTACCACGTAATTGCCTGTATTTTAACACTGATATCTGTTGTGTATGGCAGTTGGTCAGTTCAATTCAATACATGTACCTGAGAATGAAATTCGCAATAAGAAAAATTGCCTCGGCTGAAATTAGGGAAGGATGACCAACTGTTGTGAACATTCATCAAGTATCGTGCAATTCAAGCACATTTTTTCCTTATTTGACTTGCTTTGCACTTTCATGTTTACTCTTGGGTAAATTTCTGGGGATGTCTGTTGCATCAAGTAAACCACTTCACTTTTCATGGGAAAAATTTCTCCACCCCTGAAAACCCATCATATGCCCACAAATCTCATAAACATCCATAAGGTGATCTTAAAAGTGTTGATTTGAGATGTATGTTGCTCTCTGTTGTGCTCCAGGCTTGACTATTGCCTCTCTATCAAAATCCAAGTCAGAAAGCAACCAACAATTTCCAGCAAAACCCTTCTAACTCTTCCATCCCCCAACTGATCCCACCAGAAACCTTATCTTCACTAGAAGATATCAGTGGAGCGATTGCTTACTCTACCAAGATCTATCAGAAACTCCAGAACTGAACTAGCTTCCTACCATTATGCACTTATTCTTGAGTAAATCAGGGGAATTTCAATGCAATGTAATTACCGTTTTTGTCAATTTCTGTGTCGTATGGCGGTAGCGTTTGTCTCTGTAGATTGTTAACAAAGGGTTCAAGAAAGGCTGATGTTTTATCATTTTGTGTTGCGTATTTCAATCACACATGTACATGTATTTGTCAATGTTCTCAGGTGTTTAAATACAATATCGTATGTGGAGCCAGTTTATACATACCAACTCGTGCCTTTGCCAATGCATGCTTTTGTCAACCCTTAAAAAATCCTCAGAATTTACTCCGTTATTTGTGCTTCAGCAGACACCAGATATTTAGGCTGCATTTTCCGATTTTTTTTTTGTTCCACTATTTCATGCTTTTTATCCTTGGATTATAGAAACAAATTGTTGACAAAAATGAAGGCGACTTGTACTAATTAAAACTCTGGAAAGTTCCATGCACTCAGTTATACCGTATTTGTGTTTAGTCTTCTTCAAAGACATGTTAAAAACCAGACAGATCTTGTATCAAATTCATCCCAAATTGCGTGGGATTTCAGTATCATCAGTGGCAATAAACATTTCCAATTAGCAAAGCTGCGAGTGAGCACTGGCAGAGATGGCCTTTTCCCCCGTATGTAATCAAATCTATATTTTCACATTTCGTATAATCTATGTATATTTTAGTCAATCCAATCTGTCTATATCATATGCTGTAGCACCAGTGTCGTCTGTGTATTTTGTGATCGGCTTTTTAAATTTCAGTACTTAAAAATGTCTTCTGTTCTCACAGATATTTATAAATATGAACAATAAAGCAACGAAAACTTCAAATGTGGTTGGTGTTGGCACGTGAACTTTTTAAAGTCGTAAAACCGCGGCCTTCCAAATACTTGTTTTGTCGTTACGCAAATTTTATGATACCAAACGGTGAGGTGTCATCAGCTATTGCAGTCTTGGCTTCTACAAAAAGGAGTTAAACCACGCCACGGTGATTAGCAGTGGTTAACTTGTACTAAATTTGGGTAAGTTGGTTATCAGGAAAATTCTCCGTATGGCTGATTTCGATTATAATTTTCGTTTTATTTCACTGTTATTTTTAACGAATACAGCCTAGTTCCTACACATAGTGCATCCTGTGTAAATGCTGCGGGCGCTTCGCATCCCGCCCCGGTTGTTAGCGAGGCGATATAATGTCCATTATTTTAAGGCGTTGGCAATATCAGATTGCCCACGTGAACTGTGCCCAGAGTTAAATCCGTTTTGTAGCTTTTTTTATTTCTTGGCTTCGTGTATTATTATTGCACGCTGTGATTCGCCTTAGAGAGAATGAGTCGATCATGCAGAATATTATCGCAAGAAAACATTTTTCACACTTCTAAAAGTCACAAATTCCTTGACGGGATTTTTCCCCTCCGGATAGTAGTCTAATGGTTTCACGTTAGAAATAATTGTGACTGGGCTTATCTTCTGGACTCTGCCTTTCACTTTGCGCTAATTGGAGGGAAACTTGAAATTTTAGAAGATTTTGTTCACTCCCCGCATTCTTCTTTCGTCATTGGATAAAAAGTTAGACGGGTTTCTACAGCGGTGACATTTTTTTCCCCTGCGGTCGACGAGCGTTGCTGTTTGTGTTTAAAAACGCATATTTGCACTAAATTAACACGCAGTGAGTTTGCAGTGAACTCGGATCCAATATTTGATTTTGGAGCTGAGTCACCCCAAATCACTCATACGTGTTCTCTGCTCTGACAAAGGCATAGGCCTATTGTGTAAGCCTACACTGAACGTTTTTCTTGGCGATTGTTGTATCCGCTATTGTCTGGTTTTCGTTGAATACCAACTTCCCGATTAGCTGTAATCCCTGAACCCGGAATATTTAACCAGAGAGACAGCGCCGTCACAACCCTTAATAAATGTATTTGCTGTGCGTTGCTTCCTCGAAGGACCGAGTTGGAGAATTTTGAAACGTCGCAATTTTGGAGCGCTGTTGTTGTTTTTTTCGTCAATCTTATACGACGCCAATTCACCTACGACGACTGGAAATGACTCAAGTAACAGCCTTGGACGGTGGAGACGAAGTGGAAGTGAAGTCGAAGTATGGTAAGTCCAGATTTGAATGTTCAGAATTATTGGGGCCCGGCAGGTGTTTGTAAGACCCCCAGAAAAGGCATGAAGTAAATAAGAATCTCGAAAGGTGTAAATGTTGAAACGGGCCTGGGTCTTTGGGAAGTGTTGTTTGGAGTTACCAGTTTAGGAAAACTGGAATAATGCTGAAAGATTAAAATTCCATTCACTCAAAAGTACCCCCGACCACTAACAGCCGAGGCAGATTCCTCTCCATTGCATCTTATGTGCCGGATCGGATATTTTATCGAAACTCCAGATGGATTTTGAAAAGTTTCTTTTATCTGCCTGTTAGGTTTCGTCTCATTTGGACAAAAGATTTCATAATTATATACATGTACATGGTAAATCAAGATTACCGTACCTTCGCTCGTTTGGCCTGAACAGCACCTTTGCATTAGTGGAAAACTAATGTGATAAGGTTTGTCAGTCAAACATTCAAACATTTAACTTGCCGTAGGAAACTGATGTCTCATGATTGCTAGTGAGAGGATCAATTCCCAAGTCGAATAAGACAGTACCTTGTCTTTTTAACTGGGAAAAAAGTGGGCGATGATCAAGTGTTGACTTTTCATGTGTGATATTTTTGTTGATTGTCAAAGTATGAGGACGTGAGGAATCATCGACGTAATTGCTCGCACATACCAAATTTATTATTATATTTTCCTCATATTGCCTTTTAAAAACCATATGTCTGGGTTTCCATCCAATCCACAAATTACAAATGGTCGCAAGTCAACACGATAATTTCAATGATAGGTCATGTCAAAACGTGCTTTCTGTTCTATTATTCTCGGCTCCGCTCCCTGTTGATGACGATCTAAATAATAGAATAGGCCTTCAGATCGGATTTCACATTTCAATCCGTCAAGGTCTATCTAAAAACAAACTGACTATTTGAACAGCGCCCCCACTAAAGAACATTGTTTTATGAAAACTAATTTTCATTTCAAAATATTTATCGCTTCCAATAATGAATTACTGAATTTAAATTAAACCTATAAACGTCTAATTAAATCGACCTGCATGTACTTGGACACTGCTGGGTAGCGGGAGGTGTTAAGTTTACTACTTTCGTTTGTAGCCTGTTTTCTTTTGTAGCAAAAGCTAAAAAAAAGTCCTAAAAACTTCCCGGCATCGACATCTGAAATTGCAGTCGTCCTTGGCTCCAGTATCATGACTTGAAGGAAGGTTGCCGATTGCTGGAAAGTGCGCCCCTGTCAGTCACGTGCCGCCAAGCAACTGTTGTTGTATACGTTTTGACGTCATGCATTTGTAATGTAAATTAAGCAGAAAATCGATGCCCAGCCGATCCGAGAAAGTGTTGATTTGCCGAGAAGTGGTGGAATATTCGTGACCAGCAATTTGCGAGGAAAAGTTGCCGTTTTGGACTTACTCACACTGAAATATCAGGGAACATGGGAAAGAAAGGGAAGGTGGAAGACGGGCAAGCCCTGACGGAAGGTGAAGAAAAGCCAAAATACGGTGAGTTTGGAGTTGGAGAAAGTGGCAGACAATAACTGCTGTGACCGCTTGTCCGTATGCCACTGCAGCCTAGTGTGTCGATCCTCGGTCTTGAGGCCTGTAAATTTTGTCTTCGCGTTGGCCTGCTCGCCGATCAAATTTCCTGCGGGGATTGCCTTTGTTGAACGCCACATTCATGTGTAATTTTTAAAGTAGAAATCACCTGTTGACACTTAATAACATCATGGAGGTGCAGTTTATAATTTTCTGAACGTCTTTCTACACTTTTTTGTATTTGTTAAATGGACAATAACTATTTCTGTTTGTTACCTTGCCCAGTTGTCAAGCCTTTTTCACGTGAAGGTTCACCCAAGGATCTTAACTGTCCGGCGATCACACACAACAATGATCGATTTTATTCATTTGGTTTTCTCATAACCTGTCAAGTGTCACCTGTTTTCAATGGCTTTAATTACTAATTAGAAGAAAACATAGGTGTAGTCAGCCCAGGTAAAAATAACGCATTTCTCGTTTGTTTATTAAGCATGATCTTTTCTGTGCGCGTTACGTGTTTATTTGTCCCCGCTGACTTGATTGACCTGAACAAGAGATCATAAATTGGCACAGTTTCTGAGTCATAGTTTTGAAACGCTCTTCCTTACTTTCATGATTGTATGAGGCCAAAGTTTATTTTCCTACCATGCAATACAGTAGCTTGGTGCATGACGTAACCTCAAAATTTACATTTGCCTTGTTACTTTAAAAGAGGATGGTATTTTTAGATAGTATTTTGTGTAGTTGGTGTTTCTTATTTGGTATTTAGACAGCTTGGCAACTTTGTCTTTTGCTTTTTGTACTAAGGGCCAGGCAGTTTCCTGTCTCCCTGCTGTTTGGTTTTTCAGCCCCAAAAAGCTAACATTGTACGATTGTGACATATAATTCCTCAATTTGGCTTGCTAAAGCAGACTGAATTCCATCAGTGAATTTAAAAAAAAAAAAAATTTACAACTCTTGTTTCTTTATCACATTGGGTTTGGTACTAAAATACCCATTTTTTTCCCAGCTGTGTTATTTGCAGTGAAGTAGCCTATATGTAACAAGGTTTATTTACCACTTTATGCGGTATTATATGACACTGCTTTTGAAGCTACATGAAAATGTATATTTTTTGTGTGCCTGGTGTTAACCATACCAAGCTGTTATCAAAATAACGTTGATTATGTTTTCATAAAATCTTCTCCATGTAGGGTAAATTTAATCATTGTTTATGGCAGTTCTTTTGGTCATAGCTCTCTCAGCCATTTTGTCCGAGTTTAAAATATCCATGTCTGAAGATGCACTAAAAATAACATGACAGTGATGTCCCCTGCAGTGTCCAGTGCACACGAGTAGCATGCCTCATTTCGTTGAGGTCAGTTATTTAACAGCCGGCTTGTCCGGAGTCTTGTACCAGACACTAATTGGCTCATTTTTTACCCAATACAGGAGATGCATGGTTACCATAGAAACCATTAATGTTGTTGCCCACTGTCATAGATTAAAGAAATAGGGGACACTTCCTTGACAATATTTGAAAAAAAAAGTTTTCCGGAGAAACATCTATCGTACATGTGTACAGTCGGATTACCATTTGGATGAACAAGATCAAGTTAAAAACCTGACATTTTCACACTGATAATTACTAGCCTGCACTGTAATTGCACGTTAATTACATGTATATATTCCACGTTATTAACATTAAGCTCCCCCCCCCCAAAAAAAACTGTAAAGGTGAATTGTATCCTTGATGACGAAAGCTCATTGCTTATTGTCAATGTGCACAGAACGGCTCCAATGTAGAAAGTGCTTTTGCTGACCATGTAACCTTTAACTTGGAGTAATTGGAGCATTAGTGTTTTTGCTTCAGTGATGGTGCATCATTGGAGCCTTCAACAATTAAATCATACACGTACATGTACATGTGTTTCTACCAGAAATCTATTTCAGGAACGCTGTAAGATCGAATACAATCACACTTACAGTATTGCAAGTCAAATCAGACCAAGTCAATGATGTGTACAGGTCGGATCAAAATGAACAGTTACGACAGAAATTTCTGTTTCAATTGTTGTCCCAAATTGTCATCAATGTTCCATTTCGCTTCGTTTGAATGGCTTGCTGTGGGGACTGGGGGACTCGTTATGGGCTGAGACACTTGTAGGATGCCAACATACAAATTTGGTGGCCAAATACATGTGAAGCTACAGCGAGTTCTGATCACAGTTTATGTCAGGGTCACTGTCATTTTGTTGCTTGCAGAGATGCCGGGAAAAAATGACTGAGGTACGGGGCTCTCGGAGAAACTGGAGGATTCAGGGACTTTCTGAAAAAGAAAATTTGAAAATGTTGGGAAGTAATTGACAAAAATGAGTGGACTTATTCAATTTATATACATGTACAATTTAAGGATTCGTATAGCATTTGCTTTCCCCATCACAGGAAATTAAACAACAAGTGACAACAACTTTCTTGGATTCGTACTGTGTATTCGTACTGTGTATGCTTTAGCGATAGGGGTACGGTGCAATATACTTTGAATAGGTAATTTTTATCTTAAAAATACCGGTACACAAAGTCAAATGTCCTTCTAGTTCTTTTACCTATTATTGTGTGTTGTTCTCAGTCACATTCCCAGCAGGGGCACATACATGTCAGAATTTTTTTTGTTCATTTGCATAAAAGAACAAAACAGACTTAGTTTTGAGTAGGAGCTCGGATTGTTCTTGTAATGAATGTTTCCTCACATTTTGGTATATATTCAAAGCAAAACCATAAATTTTGTCTGGTGTCTTCCAACACTTTTTTTTGTACATTAATCTCATACAACCAACCATTTCTAAGTGCAGGGTTTTTCCCTTACACTGACATTAATTAATTACCACTGTATACTCAGTGCTTTTGAAAATCATACTGTTCTTATTCACCAGATTACTAAAACTTTTCTGAGAACCAGGTTTTAGAAATCTGATCAGTTCAAATATTGTTTGTCTGACCCTCAGCTAATTCAGTTGTTCAGTTCAGAGCCACCTATGGCCCCCCTATAATCCTTAGTTTATTTGACTTGCAGTATTTTTATTGTCTCTCTGCTTGGCAATGGCTGCCAGTGTTTATCCCTGTTGTCAGTTACTGTTCAGAGGTGATCCGGTACTCATTGTAGTGCAGTGCAAGCACCTGGCCTAGTGCTATTGTCAAGCGTCACAGTTGCCTAGCAACAGAGAAATGAAGGTAAACGGAGGGAGCTGGCCACATGCTCTTGCCTGCTGAGGGTCAATACCTACACTGTTGTGTGTGCCCTTCAGTGCTCATAAATGGCTCAATGGCCAGCGTGTTGTGTTGTGCAATGTAGGCTACATTGTAATGCTGCAGAAAGACATGTGTTAACAGATATGTGGGATCATTGATTGAAATATAATGCTTTTTGTTTGATTTTTCATCAGATCAAACAGTGTGACATATCTGTTTTAACCTATTCTTTACAACGTCACAATTTTAACCCTTCAGTGGCATTGTATAGGCCTACATTTCACAAATGACCAATAGATGTAAGGCAAGACACCGTGATAAATACATGCAACTATTTTTCATGTCATGACAAAAATCAGTTTGTGCAGATTTGTACAATTACTGCAAATTTGTCAGAAAAATGCCACAGTTTCCCATGTTCATACATGTACGTATTAAATCCGAATTTTGTCCAGAAATGGAAAATAAAATATAACAAGAACTACAGAAAATGCACAAAGGAATTTAGCAATTTGAGATGTAGTGTATGCAGTGGTATATTGCTGCCAATTTGTCGATGTGAGCCATTCCCCTTAATACCAAAGTACATGTATATGAAACTTTACAGATTACCTCATCATGAGGAGGACATAGTGTTATCAATATCTTAAAAATATGAACCCTCGGGAATGAATGTTTATCTTTGTATTAACAGTGCTCTTATTTGTGGCGTTCAACTGTTTGTATGGTGGTGTGTTTAAAAAACTTACCCCCTCATATACCGGTTGGTTACAGTTGTAAAACACGAAACATTTAAATGAACAAATAAATTAAATTTTTAAGATCACAATGATTTCATCTTTGAAGTGTAAATTGCTACGGATGTTTTTTAGTAGTATTCTTATATGCGTGTTGGTCATTAGTCATGTTATATGTTTTATTTTTTGTGAGTGTGAACTGTAATGGTAAATGTTGAATATTTTTTGTAATTATATAATTATGATTTTTTTTAAATTCTTATTTTAATTGCTTTTTTTTCATTATTTGATTGTTAAATCCATTGTAATTCAGTTTTCTTTTAACTGCAAAAATGGATTTTTAATAAACCAATATGAAATGAAACAACCAATATGAAATAAAAACCAGTTAGAGCTTACAGCTCCCGAGAATAGAAGATCAGTGAAATGTACATATAAAGCTACATGTAGTAGAGCCCAGTTGGTAATGGAATATGCCAGGTAATCAACCCCCCGCTAATAACATTTGTTCTGAGTAGGTCCCTTCCCTTCTTGCTTGTTTTTGAACTAGCTCGTCCATTATGGACATGAATATCCAGTCACCGTTAAATTCTGATACTCTGCTGGATAAGGTTGGACAACCTTTGTCTCAGGTCCATAGTGAAAGAGAAAATTTAATGATCTTTTCAAGCACACACGGTTCGTTTGGGAGTCATTCTATAAATACATGTTTGGGGGTTCAATGTTTGTGTGTTTCTGTCACGTCTGGTTTGTGATTGTACATGAGTTGAGAATGCATTGTTTAATTTCCAAGAGTGATTAAGTGATGCCAATTACTTTTCAATTAGGTAAAAATAGTTTGGAGTTATCTCCATGTCAAATTACCCAGGTTAGGTGCAACAGAGGTGCAAAATGTCAGGCTTTTGGAGCCCGAATTGATAGAATGACCATGTGGTCCTTGCATTGATTGCGAGGAAAATTCATTCCATTTATGTAGTTATAATGTTTCCTAACTGTGAGAGGACGAGACATTTCTAGCCTAGCAGAATCTTACCTTTGTGAGAGCTGCCGACACTTCATGTAGAATTGAAACAGCAGGCTCTCTACTCTATTGAAATGTCCCTGTTCCAACTTGCAGTGAAAGAAGTTAGCATAGTGTACTGCTTTTCTGATTATTATCATTATTATTATTTTTTTAAATTTTGTTTTCCAACAGGAACACCAAAGAAATTTGACCCAACTTTTAAGGGGCCTATTGCAAAAAGGTTAGTGAAATTTTCACGTTGGGATTTTGTTCATCCTCGACAATACATTATGTTTGGACATAGAGTATGGATGTTTTGGGACTTCATCTCAAAAAGATGCCGTAGTTTTGTGTGGTGGCTAATTTCTGTTTTGTGTTGCCTCTGTTTCTACAGGAGTTGCACAGATGTCATCTGTTGTATTATATTCATTGCCTTCCTGGTCGGTATGGGCGTGGTTGGCTATTTTGGTGAGTTCTTAGAAGAAAAAATGTCCAACCCTGTTTTGTTTTTCCTTAAAAGAAAGAGATTGACTCCTAAATATCTGTACCTGTCAACAAGAACACCATTTTGAAACAAAGAATTTTATTGACGAGAGTCTGATGTGCTGAATTGGCGAAGTACTTTTAATTATAGTTTACGAACTGTGTATGAGACTCTCATTAAATGGCAAAATTTTCATTGACTTCTCTTTTTTTTCGGCTTGTAGGCACCCGTCTCTTCCTCTTCAGAGGTAGTGACCATGCCAAGAAATGTTTGTTTTCTGACAATTGTAATTGATTGCCTTCACAAGTTTAAATTCCAATGTAGGCTGAAATATTTGAAAAGAAAAAAATCCTGAAATAATTTGTTTGTCAAACATGAAAGGAAGAAATAACTGAATGTCAGTATAGATTTTTTTCAGTTTAGAAATAGGAGACCTTTATCGAGTAGCAACTGGGGGAAAGCATTGTTCATCCCTATCAATATTAATATAGTAATTTCCACTAGCATTTTGTTGACCTCGGGAAGGGACAAAATGTCATATGTATAATTGGATTCTGTTCAAGGACTGTTAACGTCCAAGATGTTCAGGGATGATCTGAATATTTATCTGTTTTGGGTTTTTCACAGCTTACAGAGATGGGGATCCTCTGTCTCTGGTCTATCCCACCGACTCCAGAGGACAGATCTGTGGAGTTTCAGAGGCCGTCAAGTAAGTAATACCGGTAACAGTAGGTCGTCATTAGTCTTCAGTCTCAGATACTGGAGAATAGTCTGCATTTTGGGGAAAAAGTCTTTGAATCCGGCTTGCTTACAGCTGGATGAAATTCATTCCATCACTGTGCAGAAAAAGAATTGAAACCCCCCCATAAAAATCCCAAAAGTACAAGAACTTGCATTTTGATGTGGTGCCGTCATAAGAATCATTGGTTGAAAAATTCAAATCTTGTGAAAAACCATTTGTGCAAAACACTGATAGAAAACTACTCGAAACAAGGATTCAAAGATGATATTTCAATGCCAAACACCACCACAGGTAGTTTACAGTAAAAGAGCAAAATACATTTGACATTGTACTCGTGGTTATGAAGTAGACATTATTGTTTTCTGTAACTCCAGTGCTTTGCTTTCAAATAATTGCACAGGTGTATCAGGGGTGCAGTTTTCAATGCACTAGTAATACATGTACACGTACATACTTTTTAAATGAATGCTGTACATCATTATGGGGATATGCCCAAATCAATATCAAGCTGAATGCTTACCATTCAGATGAACATTGACCAGAATGCATTTACCATAACCCAAGAATCAATAATGAATTGAATGAACAACACCAATTGCCCGAGGTTAATTTATATGTTGGTACACATAGCTGTTATGAGAGCTTGATGATATAAGTTCGTCTGTACATGTTGCATATGTATACAATTTTACAATAATTTTACAATATCTTCAGTGGTAGAAATCGGGTCTGATTTTCTTATACAAAACTGAAGTTGGTAATGCTTTTCCTTTAAAAGAAAAACAAAATGTCTTCTGATATTGTATTTAATAGAGTATCAACAGCATAATGATTACTACATATTCATCATAAGAATCCTCATAAGATTTAACATTTCAGCACCAACAATTCAAAATTACTGACAGCTTTGTAATAATACAAGCATGCAAAATCCGCCATGTAACCAGGAAGTTTTCCCTCAGCCTTTTGAAAAAGAAAAAATGCAAACAGTGCTGTTGAATTTTAACAGGACATAACCACCCGTCACTATGTTTACTCTCACACTTCAAAGAACCAATGACGTTTTCCACTATTGGCTGACATCTGCTCGACATTATCACCAACAATAGACTCGTCAAACAACACGGTTCACACTTCATAACCCGTGGTGTCTGTTATTTTCCCTCGTCAGAGATAAGCCCTATCTGATGTTTTTTGACCTCTTGTCTTGCGTGGCATCGCCCTATACCACTCTACTCGAGTTCAAGTGCCCAACGACACAGGTACAAGCAGACATCTTTAGAACTTTACGATAAATTGTGAATATGACTGGTTTGAGGGCCATGGGATAAATTCAACCCCAAAAAAACCTGACACAAAATGAGAACTCTTGTATATCTTTGGAAGATTTGTATTAATATTCTGCACACCGTAGTTGTGAAGAAAATATATCAAATTTGGTTTCTAATAACCTTGCTCCCGAGTTCTGCTACAGCCCTAACAGTCCCAAATCCTCTGATTTGAGTATGATTTTACACACGCCCTGATGGGTTAGGGTTAAACCATGGAGGTTGGTAATGGAAACTTTACCGATCTCATTTTATATCATCAGATATTATTTTAAGAGGTGATATAAATCCTGTAAATTCATGAATGAAAAACTGAGCGTCCTTAATTTTGAGTCAACCTTTTTTCTGAGGATGTACTTGTTTGGTGGATGCAACATGTCACTACCACAATGTCAATTTTTATTTGAAAGTTTGGAAAGAATCATTGGATGAAATCATAGAGGAATGATGAAAGTAAGAAAACAAAAGGAAAAGAAATAAAGCCTGACCATTTCTTCCATAACAACACGGTTCTGTATTCATTTCATAAACTTGTCTCATTTCCCACTTTTCAGATTTGCGTAACTGCGTGCCCCAACGAGACCTTTGCCCCATACTCGCAGTTATTCCTCGGGGCGGTATCGCCGTCGCTGGTGGATTGGGACAAGTTTATCTGTGACTACGGCTTCAACCCACAGTCTGAGTACACCACCGGCTCCTACGTAAGTCATGCGGACCAAAAAGTGGGGCTTTTCTGGAAAGTTGAGCTTCATTTTCAACTTTGACTTTTTCTCTGGCTCTGCAACTTTTTGCCGGCCTTTGACATTTTTAGCAAATTAAATCTCATCTGTGGTGTCACATCAGATGGTTTAATCCCCCCCTCCCAAAAATATCATTGACTGACACCGACACAGGATCTCCAAACTCAGGGACCCATGGGGCCAAGATGTAAACAGAGACAAATATGAAGGTTGAGAATGGTCGTAGAGAATTATCAAAACCACTGCAACCTGTTTCATTACGACAGAAGTACATATTTCAACCTAGAGCTTGTCATTTGTTGATTAATTGGTTGAATTCCCCTTTGTCAACTTGAAACAAACCTCACTTTAACCAGTACTTTCTGACTGCTTGTTAACGAGAAATTCCCTCACTTTCCTGGGTGCTCCTCCTACAAGCCCGCAGAAAGCACTGACCATGCCGTGGTTTATAAAAATCAACACGTCCAACAACAAACCAAATATATTTAAATGTACCTCCTCCGCACAAATGTCCATCAGATTCTTCAGTCGCTTGGATATTTGCCAAAACTATGTCATGTAAATTCTCCTCTCCTTATTAACCTTATAGCAAGGGACCGATGGCTTGGCAGCCATTTTCAGTGATGACAAGTGTGCATCCTACTACCTAGAAAGCACTGCATGTAAGTAATCAGACCGGTGTCATTTCATAAATATTCCCCCTCCCCGAGAAAAATAATAGCAATAAATGAATGGGTAAAAAACCCAAAATTCCCACCTTGTTGAAGTGTTTTGTGTACACTACTGCTGCTTGCTATTGCGCGCTACTGTGATCATTGTTTAAATCCAGTGATACGTATGTGGTCAACTCCCCTTACAACGGAGTGACAGGGGACCAGACAAATTACTTCGTTATAACCAGGATTTTCGTGATAAAAGGTGTGAAAAAATAAGGAAAACACAAGAATCCAAGGAATCAGGTTCTCAGAATTTGCTTTTTATGAGAGAATTTGGTTATAACAGTGTTTTTTTTACTGTATCGAGAATCGACTGTATGCATGGTGTGAGAAACGAACCACTGTGATGGACTTGAGATTGTTTTACTCGTCAGATGCCTCCCGTTGTCTCCCGTCCTTCCTCGTCGATTCGGCCAGCGACGTAGCCAGCGCCTTCTCCTCCCAAGAAACCATTAACACTGCTAATGGGGAATCTTTCAACAGCTCGACAGCCTACCAACTCTTCTCAAAGTAAGTGGAAAAACAATTATTTTGTGTTTTATGATTTCTCGCCCATCTTTCTGTGGCCTTGTGGCTTCTAAGGCAGTAGAGATGATTGCCTCGTTATGTACCAGCCCTCGGCAACAATACCCCTTGAAACCAGTTACAAGCAAATCCAGATCTTTTTTTAAACAATTGGTGAATCACAATATGTGTGCACTTTAACATGAGAGTATTCCTCAAAGGAAGGAAGCAATTACTTTTCTTTAAATAAACCAGATCATGGATATAACAGGCCAACAGGTTGAAGGAACTCATATGAGGTGATGCAATGTACAATTTCATTGGGATCGTTCTGGACATCAGTTGTCATATCATGGCCTTTAAGAAAAAAGTACTTTCTTGGAAAATGTTTGTTCTCTTCTCGTTACACTTTCAGTGATGGCTTGATGTAAAACGACAGTTGTCTGTTGTGTGGGGTCACGGTGTTTCTGTGCAGTTTTTCAATGCAAAACAAATTTTTGGGAAAATGAGAGCATTCTGTGGACTCACTTGTTTGGAAAGTGAGAGCATTCTGTGGACTC
>NW_019091377.1:822260-838646 GCF_001949145.1 Acanthaster planci | reverse complement strand
ACACCACCTCTAGTGTTTACAACAGTTTCCACTGTGCGTAGAATGGCAGTTTAGCTGACAAATTTAGAAACTGCTCTCTTGCAATGGAGTCCAAGCGCATGATTTCATGAAATTCTCTCTTTTTGTTTCAATGTGTGGAGGAGTATGTTGTTTTAAAAATGGATTCTTTCTCTTTTTCTGCAGTGCCGCCAGCCTTGTATTGACCTTCACGTCCTTAGTTGAAATCATTTTCGAAGATGTTGTTGCCTCTTGGTACCTCATTGTGGGGTAGGTTGCAAATGTTGACAGGTCATTAATTATTATATTGAGAATTGACAAAAACAAATTGCCTCAAAACACTAATAAGATTTGTTAAATATCTACTTTAGTATAAAGGTCAACTATTGCAACATTGTGAAAAAATAATTACTTTGAATAAATACAATTATCAATCAAATTCACATATTTAAAAAAAATGTTTGAAGATGTTGATGGATTTTTTATTTTTGAAAAAGTCCAAATTCACATCAAGTTAGCTTTAACATTTGAAATGTCATCTGAATATGTGTATACTTTTTGTTTAAACTCAGAAGCACTCCGTTTACCTAAACAAAAATGATGACCCACACAGCAACAGGAAACTCTGTAACTAGCCAAGAGTTCAACCTTGCTAGTACTCTGAGTCGCTAAAAAGTACTAAAGTTCCTAAAAACTCCTTCAATCTTTTGTTAATGGTGCACCAATTGATGTTGGTCTGACGTTGAATTTCCACCCTCCCAGTGGACTCGGCATTGCCATGCTACTGTCTCTCCTGTTCATCATCTTGATGCGTTGGCTGGCGGGCATCATCGTCTGGCTGACGTTACTCGGACTGCACGTCCTGCTGGGTCTTGGTAAGTCCGGCATCCCCTCTGTAGCTTTCCCACAGCTTAACTTCAGTGACAAGACCCAACTTTGCTGTTCTTTTCTGCCTGGTTTATAAAATTGGCTGTGATCCAGTTGAATATTCTATCAAGAAGAATTTGTTTATGTCCTCAGACACATGCTGACATTTTTTAGAACGGGTCTTTTCAAACTCCTTCCTGTGCTTCGATTCCCCACACCCAGAACTTGTTAATTATTTGTCTTTTGAGATTTTATTTTCCATCAAGAATTGACATCCTTACTTTTCTTTTGGTAGTTCATGACTTGTAATCTCATTCTGCAAGATTGCACAAAGGAAAAGAAAATCGAGGGACAGGTGTCTGAGATGAAAAAAAAAACCTTTTCCATGCACATTCTTTTTGGCTCAAACGCTCTTGGCATTGGAGACCAGAAAGACACATTTTTTACATGCTTAAGATAAGTATCCCCATTTTTCAAGCATTGAGGCATCATTTCCTTTCGAAATCTTGCATCTTCGATTTCATTTGAAGAATTACAGATCTGATTTTTTCAGTTGTCAATTGTTTTGGTGCAGGTCTGTATTCCTGCTGGCAACAGTACACCAGTCTAGCTGGGGTGGATGGGGCCGATGCGGCCCTCACGTTCACCAGTGATCTCTCCAGCTATCTACGACTACAGCAGACGTGGCTCATTTTCGGTAAGTTAATTTGGGATTTAGTAGCAGGTACTGTGGTCAAACACCTAACTTTGCTTGTGTGCATCACTGCATTGCCCAAAAAGTTGTTTCTCATTGGTTGCGTCACTGTTGTTTGCAGGTATCATCCTGGCCGTCCTATTGGCCATTTTGCTGCTGACGACGCTGTGTCTCTGCAATCGTATCCGAATTGCAATCTCCCTCATCAAAGAGGGAAGCAGGTGAGAAAAAAACAAACAAATCAACAACAACAACAGCATTGCCATAATTTGGCAGGACACTTAAATAATATCCAATAGTCAGGGATTCAAATCTTCCTCCAATATCCTTATTTGAGGCTATTTCAATCATTCAATAAGATGCAGTTTCCTCTATGCCTAGAAACCTAGAATGACAGTTGAAATTGTCCCAGCCTACAGACATCCCTGACTCCGTGTCTTAAGCCTTCCTCTGTACCGACTTATTGATCCCTTAACGAATACAAGTCATCAAATTTGCCCCAGAAGTAATGCACATCTATGGCAAGTGGCTGTAGCAACAAGCCATGGGCTTTCATAGGCACACTTGTTCCTTCTGGCTGCAGCTGTAACTTTTGGACACAGCTTCAAGCTCAGTGGTAGACTGCACAGCGCCCTCTGCTGTTAATGCACTGACCTTATGGACTTTCAGTTGTCATATACTCCGTCAGTCTTAAGGGATAAAGATGTTTCTCCAACATTCTTACTAGTAGAAACTTGTAACCAGTAATGGTGTTAAGTTAGAGGGCCTGGTCATTTGGAACCCAGCAGAATCTTCACATTAATTGCTTTAATTTCTTTCCACCTTGCAGGGCCGTCGGAAAGATGATGTCCACTCTACTGTGGCCTTTGTTTCCCTACATCCTGCAGGCTGGTTTCTTCGCCATCTGGGCCACCATCGCTGTGTATCCTTTTGTATTTCCACTGCTAATAACGGTGCCGGATTGATATTGAATCTTGTTGGAGTTTGTACCTTGTTGGCAGGTTTCTTGAGAAAAACTCTTGTCTCCTCCCTCCAAACAAAAGATGCCATATCACACTGGTGCTTGTTCACAGATGTTTCTCCAGGACTTGAAGTCGACATTATGTTGAGAACTCTTGGAGTGTGGTAACAAATGTTGCACAAGATTCCATATTGAGCTTGCAAGCAGATTTTCTCGTTAGCTGATTCTGTGATTTGCTTAGTTATGAAAAAATAATTCCCTATGAGATGAACTTACATCCCCCCTCTTAAAGGTGTATTTTTTATAATGTACATCAGTTCATCAAGACTGTTCCTTGACTCAGCGATGAAACAGCTTCTTGGCCACGTCTCATCAGGCCGTCTACACAGTTTCTAACGACAATGACACAGTGCCACCAGCTAATAATGATTCCTGTGACATCACTGTAAGTATTCACGGTTGTGAAAACAAAGTTGGTGAAGGAAGAGAGTATGAATTACTCTACGCCACGGCAACCATTAAATCGATCAAGTTGGATAGCCCCCTTGCTCATTTTTTGACTGAATGGAAGCATTTTTGATTTGTCGGCACGTTGACTGCCCACGGTAATTGTGTAGGACACCCTCCATTTACCAGGCGACGGCCGCATGCGCTCAGCTTTATGGGGGTGCCCGCTGGCCACTACACGTTTATACTCCAAGTTGCTCAATAAGCCTTTTATGAGATAAATTTGAATAAAATCTGGTACACTGTGCTATCTTATTTCCCTTAAACATAACATTTAAAATTCCCCAGACTAAGGTATAGCAACATTTTTTGTATGGAGAATTCAATTTGTGATATTCACGTGAATTTGGAGAACTCGGTATACCAGATTTTATTCAAAGGTTACTCGCAAGTGGCTTATTGTGCTCTCCAAACCGCCGGAAGTTTATTTGTTGAATTACCAGCATTGCAAGTCTCTTCAGTTAACAATACTAAGGCGTTTTAAGTACTGCAAGGATACTCATTACGGCAGAATCCCGAGACACCTGTCGGTACGCATTTCGTGGTGGTAGGCATGTCAACGTGCTGGTAAGCACTCACAATGCTGTCTCAAATGGTGACAGCCTACTGTTTTGATACGAGTAATAATTTGGGTGCTAGTGCAATGCTGAAATGGAAATCACAGGAGGCAAACAGTGCCTCTCAAATGATTTATTTTAGAGAGCCTGAATTCTTATGGAAATGCTGGAAATTTTTGGAAAATTGTGGTTTGAAAAAAAACAATTGAGGAAGTTTTCAGGAAAATGGGAACATTTGGGTATATTTTCAAACTAATTAAATAGACACAGGAAAATATTCAGACATTAAAAAAAAACTGATTATGTACAGATTTTGTAAAAAAAATTATCTACTAAAAAGAGAAAAAAATTGTCAAGTTACATTCTTATTCGCTGATGTCGTTTCTTCTGTGTCCTCAATGCAGACATTTGCCACGGAATTCCCCAACACCACTGCCGTCTGCACCTTCCAGTCCTATGCCCTGGCTGACTACGTCCTCTACCTCCAGATCTACAACCTCTTTGGCCTGTTCTGGCTGGTCAACTTCGCCATCGCCCTGGGCCAGGTCACCTTGGCCGGGGCCTTCGCCTCTTACTACTGGGCCTTCACCAAGCCCCAGGACATCCCGGCATTCCCTCTCATTAAATCTTTCTACCGAGCTATCAGGTAACGGGTCCCACAGCCAAATCTTTTTTTTTCTCCCCAAAACTGATTTTTTTTTTTATGTGACTGTTTCGTGACTCCTCTTTTTGCCTCAAAAGAGCAGAACACCTTAACTACTCGCACCTGATCGACAAATTATAAACTTTGCATCTTATTTCAAAATTTGAAAATAAACAAGGAAAGGGAAAGAAGATACAGAGAATCGAGGAACTGAGAAACATGCTTTATGCCAGAAGGAAAAGTAAATTAGATTTGCATGAAGCGTACAACATTCATGTGATTTGGCTTCAAAATTGACATCAACAAGGGATTCAAAATCAAAGCAATTAGCAGAAAAGGCAACATAAAACAAACCAAAATACTGGAACAAAAGATGGGGAAAAAAATGAACAGAAGTCTGGACCCTGTGAAAGAAAACGAAAAAGTGGAAATGTCCATTGTATTAGTAACTGCAGAAATTCGACACTGTCTATCCTTCTTACTCTTCTGATTTTAGATACCATCTTGGCTCCATAGCCTTTGGTTCCCTCATCATAGCACTCATCCAGATCGTACGAACCATGCTGGAGTACGTCGAAGCGAAACTCAAGGGTAAAACATCAAGTACTTGGTATTCAAGATGAAGGAAATCGAGGAAAAGAATGAACAGACCATAAGAAACAGCAGCACCTGCTAAGATTTCATAGTCCACTCACTTAGCTGTCGCTGCAGGTGGGAAAATCAGGTGGTAAGACACCTGTGCTTATAGGTCAGGGGTTGTAGGTTCGAGTCCAAACCCAGGCAAACCCGTGAAGATTTTTTTTTGGACAATCTCAGAAAGCACTAAGGTAGTGTTGAGTGCGTAACTAACAATGCCAAAGAAAAGCTTGATCTGCCGTCATCCTGTTACTGAATATACTGTCACAAATACAGTAATTAGAAATGCTTCTCTAAGCTGTGCAGTTCAAGTGATCTGTAACCAAGGATGGTATTGATGCACCATCTCGCCATCCATCCATCAAACGTAGGCAGAATTTTCCCTTGATCCCTCAAATTGTACATAACTGGAATCACTGGTGCTTTTCCCACCACAACCCGTCTCCCCAGTGCTCTGCTGCTGCTCAGTGTGAGCAACGTGAAGACAGTCCGAAGGCTGAAATAAATTGACGTTTTTGTCGTCTCTACAGGGAAGGAGAACCAGGTGGTGAAGTTTTTACTGAAGTGCCTGAAATGTTGCTTCTGGTGTCTGGAGAAGTTCATGAGATTCCTGAACAAGAACGCCTACATCCTGGTAAGGAGGACAAACTCTGGGTTCTGTGGACTGATCCAGTGGCCAAAATTAGAAGCCATCACTGCGATGGTGCCACAGTCGCTCTCAGCGTTGTTTGAAGCGATGCTTCCTTCACCAAGAAGATGTTTTGCATCGATATGCCAAAATGGTTGTGTCAAAAGTTTAAGAATGAGTGTGATACGCGCTTGAGTGCGTTGCCTTTGTGGTATAGTGGTATCCCCTGGATAAGTCAATAGAACTTGGTATATAGCAGTCTTGTTCTCGAAAAAATGTTTTAAGAATTATAATTGCTCAGAGTTTTAGTTCATGAAGGAGGACGCGGGTGAAAAAATGTTCTCGGTTCCTTCACACTGTCAACAGATTGCCGTGTACGGCGAAAATTTCTGCACGTCGGCGAAGAACGCGTTCTTCCTGCTACTCAGAAATATTGCGAGGTGAGTTATCCTAAAAAGTTCTGTTTTGATCAATAAAAACATCCCCATCAAAGATGAAAGCGGTTTTCACATGCACAGGAGGAATTGATCGCAGCACTGTGCGTTAGTTGTATGCATGTACCCTGTATGCACACGCTGCCTTGTTGTCAGGGAAGAACAATGAGTATTGTTCCCAGATCATGCGTAATGACTATCTGCAGTAACGGTCAATACTAGCTTTATCCCAAAAGGCACCATTCTATTTAGTTAAAGTCCGTTATTGTGCAACGAGTGTGAAGTACCGATGTGTGGCATCATTTTAACCATGAAGTGTTGTGTAAATGAATGGAGTATGCGCATATTAGTTCACACAAAGGTTCTCACGCTAATACCTTTTACACATGCAACTGTGGCACAAGACGTATGCACTTTGATCTCTGTACAGGTTTTTTCCCCTGACGTAACACGACGGGCAAAGGCATTTCAGGAAGCGTACCAAGTCCTTGGAGACGCATGCATTTTCAAATCTGTGTATTTCTATTGGCAGTTTCACGTACGCTACAAGGTGCCATGTTTTGCAAATATCCGTGCACGTTGAACGCTGACTGTCCAAAATCATGTGACTGAAAATCTTGTATACCAGTTGTTGATTTCTCCCGTGGTTCTGGGTTGCAGGGTGGCTGTCATCAACAAGCTGACCGACTTCTTGATCTTCCTGGGTGAGCTGTTCGTCGTCGGTGCGCTAGCCGTCACGTCCTTCTTCTATTTCACCAACCAGATCACCTGGGTCTCCAACTACATCACCGTCCCCTCTCTCAACTACTACTGGGTTCCCATCATTGTAAGTCTCGCTGGAGTCGTTCCAGTCGTGTATCGCTCATCCAAAATACTCGGGTCAAAAGAAAAGTGCTGCTGGATATGTTGGACTGCCTACATTACAGGCCCATGTAACGATTGCTCAAACGAGGGCGCTATCCAGGGCTGGAAAAACTGTCAAAGTGTCTTTTAGTGTATCTCCAAAATGGGCTTACAAGGGCAAGAAAGAATAAAACAATCTGCCCTGCTTGTAACAAGCTAGCAGTGTTAAACTGTATCCAACAGTCATGGCTGTGGCTAAGAGAAGCACACGTGCCCATGGGAAGTGGGCGTAGCCGCTAGCCAGTGGCTTTGCGTGGGTGGATGGGTCTTTACTGCAGGCAGGCAGGCAGGCAGAGGCAGCTTTGGCACACAAGTTTGGACACAAGGGGAAATGTCCCCTTTGCAACCTGGGCCAAGTCCCACGGAGTGACTTGAATGGTTAGCGCAAAACTGTTGCCAGATCAGGAGAAAGAAAAATTTGAAGCATATTTGGGGCCGAAGGTTGCAACTTCCTTCCAGCATACAAGGTGGTGTTGCATAGTGGAGGGGTTTCACATTTCAGGCTTTACGAATGCCAAGTCACAGTTTTTCCTCCTTGATTCTTTTCAGATTATCACCATTGGGACCTACTTCATCGCCAAGTGTTTCTTCAGTGTCTATGACATGGCCATCGACACTCTCTTCCTGTGCTTCCGTAAGTCGCAGATTGATTCAACGTCCAAAGTTCACTTTCCATTCAAACATCTGGACTTTGTTCTGGCTATTCTGAGTGGCAGTTTTATGCAAGGGTTTCTTGAATCTGTTGCAAGCAAAGCTAACCTTTGGGGTTTTTTTGGTACCTTTTTTTCCCTGAAACAGTGGAGGATTTGGAACGGCACGATGGCTCGCCCGAAAAGCCTTACTATATGTCCAAGGAGTTGATGGGAATCGTGGGCAAGCAGAACAAGTTCAAAGACGAATAATGGATCGCCATGGAGGTGCCTTTCCAACTTAAAAGAGTTGTCCGCCTAATGGCAAAAAAGTAGTTGAGAACTAATGGCAATGTTATTATTTTTCTTGTAAATGAACCCCCTTCAACTTCAGGATGGACGTCGGTTCATTGGAGTGTTCTGAAGCTTTTTTAAAAAGTTATGAACACATGAGAGAAGAAACAGAGGCTGGATTATTTTATTTTGGGAGAGAGATCGAAGTGAGAAATTGTGGAAAAGGGGAATAGTAAATCCTGGCTGAGTTCGAATAGTTCAGAGAAATTTGTCAAGAATGCTGGAGAATTGTGGATGTTGGAGCTTCTATACAGTTACATGTGCTGAAATGCTAAGAGGTTTTTACAAATTAAAAAAAAAATTCCAGCATATGATTCAATATTTGGACAAGCTGCAGAAACTTGTAAGAGTTTTGAATATCAACTGTTCCCTAAATTGAATTCCAAACCTGTATTCAATTTGAAATTTGCTGAAAAGAGAACTTGTTCAAGTTGAACGTCTGAAATGTTATGACAATCATTGGGAGGGAGATTGAGTTTCTCAACACATGCTCTTGGCGAGTGCCTTAACCAATCTAGAGGGATTCTGTTTAACGTACTCTACCTCTCTTTTCTAAAAACTTTTATCTACACACAGAGAATTTCTGATGTCGAGTATTTTGACGGACAGTATGGCGGCATATTTTGTCACTTTTATGGAATGAAATTTGTTGCAGATAAGGGAAAAACCTTGAAAGATGTTAACTTCCTCTTCACTTTCAAAAAAAAAAGCATTGGTTGAGGAAAAAACTTGCAACGCAAATGAAATTTATGTATTTGTTGGAGTAAGATTCTTTAGAATGTAATGTTTTATATTTTTTTCCTAAGTTTTGGAGTGTTGGAAGATTCTTTTAATAGTGTAAACTCAATATTTGAAATGAATATTTCTGGGGCTTTACCCAGAGGCATAATATACTATTTAAGAACAGATAGTATATAAAACAAATACCTTCAGGTGTGTCCTGAGAGAAATTTTAGCCTTTTATCACTCTGAATAAAAAGTTCTTATTTTTCTACTCGTTTTACACTAGGCTCGGTAGAAAGGATTTAAACATGTTTTGTTTTCTTGAGGTAGAAATTTTCTGCCTTGCTGCTTCAGTGTGTACATATTTTCTCTGAAATTTAGATGCACTTAAGAAAAAAATCCAGATTTGTCAAAACTTTGGTTTTAACCAAAGCAGACTTTCAAGTAGAGAATTTCTCCTAAGAGGTTTCCTATATGCCAACAATTTTTTGTAAAAATGTGGAAGTCTGTTTATTTTTCATGTTACACAAATGGACTGCGAATATACTGTAAAGATAACCCAGGTCTTCAGATTTAGAGTTTTGAGGCAAGAATTTGTGTTGGGGGTTACTGAATAGTGACCCAAGAACATGTTCCGCTCTTCGTTTTTACCTTTTCCATGTCACTTGAACAAAGCATTATGAGTAGAAATCTTTGCAAAGTTGGACTATAATAATAGAGGGATTTCACATTAGCGCCGTATGCGCATATCTTCATCGAAACCGAGGCTCTCTGTGTTGAATTTCGTCGTGCGCGCCCGCAGAGTCCACACAGTACATGGAGTATCCGGTTCGTCGGTGTGACGTCACTTCAGTTTAAACCACGCCCACTGCACAAGATACACGACCATCGCAGGTACGTTAGTTCGCGGTCAATTGTCGTTATTTTTCTTTTGATTTTACGTGTCGAGTCATCCTGAAAGACTCTTCCAGCCTGAAAAGTCTGAATTTAACATACCGTTATGTAATTTGTGTCTTGACTCCTTACTTTTAATCCTCTGATCGTATTAAGAATTGAAGCTGACACGTACAGCCTCATTTTCAAACGCGGAAGTGCGCAGATCGACGCTAAAAGCATTGTATTGGGATCCATTTATTGTCTGGGTGTTTTTTGGGGGGAAGTCGACGGTTGAGTAATCTTTGATCGTTATAGGATAGCATTTTGTATTGCATGGTTTATCTATCCAAATTGTGAAGAAAATTGAAGTAAAAAGTCGGAAAAGTTACATGCTTGCAAGAACACCTGGACTCTAAAAGCCTGATGACATAGATTATTATATATAAGATTATTCCTTTACTTTACCGTGCCTGAGAGTGATGGAACGAAGACTCCACCTTGTGTATATAATTTACAGTATAACTATTCTGTATAGTTGTCAAGGATTAAAGATTTAAACAGTGTGAGAAGTGTCTATGTTTTCTTGGGCCTTTTACTGTAGCAGTGGTGACACGTGTATAACGTTTGTACATTCCTATAAATCTCTTTTAACTTTTCCCCAGATTGTAAGACACGTATATCGTATGTGGGCGAGTGGTATTTCTTTTCAAATACCAGACAGTTGGAACATTTGTAGTAGCAGCTATTAAATATATATTTTAATAGGCAAAATACAGTGATTGTACAATACATTTTAAATATATATCGGGTATATTTCTTACAGATATACATGTATATAGATATATTATGTAAATATTCACACATTAACATTTCGGCCATCTGCAAAAAACAAACAAAACAAGAGAATTTCATAAAGCTAAATCAATATTCGAAACTTTAAAATAGAGACTTAATACAAAAATACAACCACTCCCTCCAGAAAGCACTGGTCAATTTTTGCTAAGTTTCCAATCGGACAAACTCCATCAAATACTACAAAAGACATAAAACATTTTAATCATAGCAATGAAAACTCTATTTACCCATTACTTTTAATACAGTTTTGTTGGGGGACAAAAAGAAGCGTTGTTTAAATTGCAGTAATTATTCAAATCCCTGCTTCCTGAACAGAGAAATGTTTCTGACAAACATCACAAATTCATTAGAAGCTGCCAAAAATGTCACCATCTGCTTTTGGAAAGAGTTTTCAGTTGCTCTAAAACGGATAACAAAAGTCAAGTACTTGACTCCGAGGGAAAAAATTCTCTCTCAATTAAAAAAACTGACAGGAAAATATTGTAAACCATGCAACAAGCTGTCAAGTCCCGACAATGTATAAGAAGTAATATCATGGAGCTTTGGTAAGATACACTTGACTTGTAATGTACACTGTACCCTTCCAAATTGAAGTGTTCCAATAGTTTGAAAATCCTATTTCTGAGTAAATATACAATACTGAGACCCACTGGTCTCCACTGGACTGAATCTCGGGTTTCTAGTGTAACAAACAGTAAGGTCTATGGTGTTTCCACATTATCAAGGGTAGCATCAACTGTCAGTTGTACGAAATACCCTCCCTTCGTACACACTGTGTCATAAGAAACTAATTATCTATGTGCAGTTGACATTCAAAAGGCAATTTTGTAAAATCATAATGTGATTCCGTTCTCCAATTCAGCTATATTTTAGGCACATAATACACACACACACAGGTTTAAGTTCTCAGTTATTTGAAATTGAATACAATACAGCTGATAGGTAAAATGCTTTTTAACCTTTGTGAAATTTCCATAAACTTACGAACTAAAAGAACCACATTTTTATTAAATAATTTGGGGTTCCAAGTGGGTGTCAGGCGTGGCATAAAACGCATAACACAAATTTCTGTCACTGATGAGAATTGGACTGATTTAAATGCACATCTATCTACCCATCCCGTGTGTCAAATGATATTAAAATCAGTGGCATTAAATTTCACGAGGACTTGATTGGCAGATAAACTGTAAATAGATCTGACATTTTAGGTGGTTAAAGGCAATATCTTCCCGACCCAGAATTCGGTGCAACTCTACAAAGCATCTCCCCTTGTAAGTTATTATTTGGCCAAATTACACGATACTTTCCAATCTTTTACCAATAGCCCGGGATTAGGAAGATTTTGAATTTGGAAGTGGAATCAACAGCTAATCAATAAAGAAGACAGAAGAATTTGAGTTTAAAGAGAATTTAGTTCAAGAAAGTTTTAGAAGGGTTGGTTCAAAATATGGGGTTAATGGAATGTCTCAGGAGAAAACTGGCAAAGATGACTGTTTCTTTTTTCGCACAGCTTTCTTAAAAAGGAAGGAAGATGCATTTAAAAAGTAGACAACTGAATTCCTGAAACTGCTTGCATTTCATCTCTTCTGAACAAAAAAATTGCAACATAAACAGAAACTGACGGCATTGGGGAAGAAATTCTATGAAGAGCGTACTGTGGAGTATCAAGGTTTGCTTGCGCTGGTCCTGAGTCTTATAAAAGAATACTGACATTCACAATGTCTGAATTAAACTACATAACAGAGTCACAGGAGTACTTGTGCAAGAGGAATGTATAGTCATGTGACGAACAATACCCGAGATATGAGTTTATAATATGTTACTCAACAAGAAGTCTAGTACTTAAGTTGGAGTGTGCAAACCTTCTACTCATTTTGGTAACCACATTAATTAAACATGTAGATGTATGTGAATACTTCCAAATCGAGCAATTGTCCTATGATGTTTCGAGCTTCACAAATAACATACCAAATACTCAGGACGTATTGTACATGAGAGGACATTACTCAGCTACTGAGGACATGCTGGGAACATGTGCAATCATTGGGGACCTATTCCTTTAATGACTGAGAACATACATCTCCATCATTGAGGACATATACCTCAACCACCGAGGACATATATTCCTTAACTACTGAGGCCGTATGCCATAACTATTGGGACCACATACCTCAACCTACTCAGGACATGTACACCCAATCCACCAAGGATGTACCGTAACTGTCAAGGAACATCCATCACTGCCAATGATGATGAAAAATCACAAAAACAACTTCTGTCACTCATTCTGGACCTTGATTTGAACGAAACAGGCCATTCTCGGGCATAATTTTGGTAAGATTCATCTCAATCAAATGAGGCATGAGACAGTAACTGCACACACAAGTCCTCAAGGCCAGCACATGAAGTGATGAGTGAATCGGATTCCTCCTAAATGTGCTTACGTTACAGATACATGTAACACATACTTGACTATTACACGTCTGTGCTCTAAAAGGCCTGCAATTAAATGATCCTGTGGACAGCACAAGCTAGATCTTTGCTTACTTCCAAGATATGCTTAGCAAATGACAAATGCTTCCTGCTAAGTATAAACTGGAAATAGAAACTCAAATTAGGTTTGCTTCAAATTGATAATCCACTCAAAACAAAACAATAGATTATCTGATACCGTACAACAGCAAGAGTGTATCAAGTCCATGGACTTATTATAAAACTGACCGTCATACTTTTCAAATTTGCTGATATATTGTTTAAGACCCACCTCCAGTGCCGAGAATCTGTGACCGGTAGTCATTGATTGGGTAGAATGTGGCCAGCAGGGGCTTGCCGTCAAAATGGCGCCCGACCAGCGCCCTCTGGGCTGTCTCGCAGTCCACTGCATCTTCAAATTCAACAAACGCCTGAAGGATGATTGCGTATGGAGGAAAATGGAGAACCATTTGTCAATTCCTTTGTTACCGATGACGTTTCACTAGACTGTGTACATTTTAGTTGATGGTTATATTTGAAAAGGGCTTGAGCCTTCGCAAGCATTGTGTCAAATAAGAACTGGCAACCCAATCGAGAACACAGGCTGGTTGAGTGAATCGGACGTCAGCAAGAGTAAGGAAGATAATGTGGGTTTGAGTCATGCCTGAGTAAAAACCCTGCAAAAGGTGGCGAGGGGTTGGGGTTGCAAGAACTTACCTTGTCTTTCTTCTCCTTGTCTGTTGGCATGACGACCTTCTTCACAATGCCATACTTCTCGCATTCCTGCCTAAGGTCGGTCAGGATGTCTGCAGAGAACCGTTATAAAACATCAGCTTGTTACCAAACATAATTAGCGGATGACAAAGTATGCAAACACATCCATGGATGGGTGCAGACAGTTCTCTATTTCACAGAGCTGATGAGCCCAAAAAATATGCTAAGGACAGAAGATATTTGCTCAACAAAAGCTGGTTGCTAACCGCAATGTAATGCACTGCACACTGCCCTAGACTGATTTCCCCCTGATTTTCTCCTTACCAAATATTTTCTCTCAGCAACATCTGCTGTTAAGCAGTTCTACAAAATGTGGCTTTGGAAACAGAGGAGGCAGATTAGATTTTGGACCCTCAGTGATGACGTAACATATTTGTGGTCCTCACCAGTGAATTCGTCTTGGGTCCCGTCCTCGCCGGCATCGTCCATCACGTTGATGAGTCTCAGGACGCGGGTGGGCAAGAGCAGGAGGTCCTTGTAGCTGGGCTGGAGCTTGTGGGAGAAGAAGGGATGCTGGAGACAGGAAGCTGCCGTGGGCCGCACCTTGGGAGTGCATTGAAGCATCCTGCGGCAAGAGGTATACATTAACCCTAGCTTTCCTGGATCTTACAAAATCCATCAAGGATTCTGAAGGATTGCAGAAGGTAGGCACATCTTCTGTGACTTGACTTCTCAAGTTGGAGTAGAAAAGAATGTAAAACTGGTTTCCCGCACAGTAGAAGATTCAGAATGTTCCAGGCAAACTACCAACCAAGTTGGATACGCTATGTTAGTGAGTTCATGTGACAAAGACTGTTTTGAAAGTACTAAGTACACGGAAGAAAGTTGGAGCAACCAGGTCTGAGACAGTGGCCCAGTCGAAAAGCTGATCTTTGGCTCCAAGAAAGACTTGGTGGGAACTTAACAAGAATTCACACCTTGGCCTGATATCAGAGGATAGTTTGATAGCTGAGAAATGGAGCTGGGTTGAGCTTTAAGGTCAACTGTGGATCTCAATTGTGTAAAACCAAAGCCAGGGATAGAGATGAGATCAAGGATTTGAAAAAAAAAACCTTCTCTTGAACTCACTGAATGAGGAGGTCTCTCAGGTCAACTATGACGTCCTTGATCTTGGGAATGTGGTTGTCGATTGGTCGTTGCTTGATGATGGCTTCTATCAGGGGTTCGCACTCGCATTTCAGAGTTTCACAGTCTTTCTGCTTGGAAAATTTGCAGTTATCAAAGATCTGTTAATCATTCTACAAAGAGCGAGCAAACAAGAAAGGCCGTGAATGGACTCATGAAGAAAGATTGGAATTTATTTGATGCAGTGAAATCAGGGATTCCTCAAAATAGCTGCAGCAAGGTAGCTCAAAACTTGGTGACAAAACAAAAAAATACAAAGAGTTGAGATTTACAGTTAGAAAAGACCCAAGGCATCTAATTTAGAGAAAACTTGTGGAAAATTCTCTCCTGTAAATGTGGAAAGATGGATCATAGGATGACTGAAGATCTAATGAATCTTCAACAAGATTATTCAGTTGAAATAACCCTTCCTAAACATTTCCTTAATATAAAAACCATGAAATTCTTTCAAAATCCACGTTTGAGGGATTTAGCCTGGACAACACTGCCATAATTACTTTACTTGGGGCTTGATGGCCTGGTTTTGNTATATAATGAGTTGACTTTTGACTTTACGTTGACTTTAAGTTGAGTTGGGCTTTAAATGATTTAGGGGGCTTCGGAAATTAAACAATGGTCTCCTTACAGACTTTGTTCAACCTCCACTCTGGACGAGCTGATGCTCTTTCCAGAGCTGTGCGTGAACTTACCTGACACTGCTGGCATCCGCCAGGTGTGACATCCCCTTGCTCGTACAGCTTGATCCCCGTGAATGCTCCTGCCACGATGCAGCCGACGCTCCAGACGTCCACCGCCGAGGTGCAGGAGGGCGGCTTGTCCTGGAGTTTGCGGCCCCGTGGGGTGTTGCTGTGCTGCAGAATGAAGGCGTTCCAGGTCTTGGCCTCGGGTGACTGGTAGCAGAAACTCTGGATCTGGCTGAAATCCTGGATTAAGGGAGAAAAGATTTAAAACCCCGTGAAATGCCTAGATGGACATAGCTCTTGCTACAGTAGATTTGATTTTGGCAGCCGACTGCTTGCTTGGTAGTGTAAAAGTAAGCATATATGTGGATAGTGCCCATGTAACCCTGCGAAGAGAGTGTGATTCAAGAAAGCATTTGGTGAGATCTATGGTGTTCTGAAGCAAGGCATCTTACAAGAATAATTAGTTGAATCATACCAGTGGCACTGGAATGGTTACATTGTATGAGCCTAATTACATAACGATGCCACATTGGGGTACGTTGAAAAGTGGGAATGGGTGTAGCTGAGATTACAAATGCTATACTTTTTATGAAGTGGGTGGGGCATGTCCTGTCTTCTCCCCTGCAGGTGTGGCAGCCTTGCATTACCTGATGGCCCTCCTGGAAGCTGTGCCCAAAGTCAATGACCTTCCAGCAGCCCTCCTGGGCGCACCACATGACATTGGCCGGCTTCAGGTCGGCGTGGACCCAACCCCGGGCGTGCACGTGCTGCAGGCACTTCAGGATGTCATCCAGGAGGTTCTGGATTAGGTATAAGGAGAGGCAGTTGGGCTCGTCTGGCTCGGCCCCCGCCGCGTTCTTGAGGTGGAGCTCCTTGAGATTGTGCTCCAGGAGCTCAAAGAGGAGGCACGGGTGACCCTTGTGGGTAAAACTGCCCAGCACGGATGCTGTCACGGAAAAACACATACAAATAAAACTTCCACCAAAATTCTATTTCCGGTATGCCAAGTTGTGAAAAAAGTATTAACCCTAACCTTCCCCAACCACAAAGAATTAAACAGTAGTAAAG
>NW_019091377.1:791651-822153 GCF_001949145.1 Acanthaster planci | reverse complement strand
CCATATGGGTGTTTACCTTTGTGAATGGGGAAGGTTAGGGCCAGCAACCCTTGGGGAGTTAGGGTTAAAAGATACATGTAATTGCTTTCTTGACAGTCCTGAAAGTGACAACTTGCTTTTAGTTTAACCGTAACCTTCTAGCCTACTTTGGCTAGAAATCCTGCTTGACACATCAGTCTGCATCATTTCTCAACGTGGCTTGTTTGCTCAGTGTAACAAAATCCAACAGGTCAACTCTCCCTAAGACCAAACAGCCTGGGAGTCTGTGGTTGCCGACAGTGTCACTGTTCAATGGGACTAGCTCCCATTGTATCCACATGACCAGTTTGTTCGGCTGCTGTTGATGCGCTGTGCTGCGACTGGCAGGGTGGGGTTAATGAATGGCCATTAAGCATGGAATTGTACAATTTTACTGGGACAGTAACTTAGAGCGGACTTCAATGTAAGAATATTAAGTTGAGATTAGTTTCAAAGACCTTGTGAGAACAATTTAAGAGCTTTACTCATCCAATTCACTTTGAAATGTTCAAAGCAGCATCACTACAATGATATCCTTTTGACACAGAGATGTCAAATCACATTTTGTCCCAAGGGGTGGGGTCGGAAGGCGGGTGAAAGAAAAGGACTAGAGGGAGGAAAGTGGGAGGTTGATTAGTTAGAGTGGTGAAGGGGTAGCAAAGGGTAAGGGAACACGTGGCGAAGGGGTTGGGGAAGGGGGAGTGGGGTTGGAAAGGAGGCTGGGGACCTCTGAGTCTCACCAATATGCCTGCTCATATAGACGGCATCCAGGTTCCGGATCTCCTTGATGAAGACCAACCTATACTTCTCTTCTCTGCGGAAGGCCTTAATGGCCACCTGTGCACCGCCCTCACTCGACACAGCATGGTAAACCTTCGCACAACGGCCCATGCCGCGACAACTGACGATACGCCAGCTCTGTCCCATGAAGGAGAGCACGTCACCCTCGCTCAGGTCAAGAAAGAGCTCTGGTATATGTTTCTCCATTTCTTTTTCCCAACAGTCTTGGTTTGGGTGTTTTACATGTCTGGCTGGCTCTTTGAAGTCAAAGTGTAGCTTGCTATGACCTTCTTTGGTTGTGGCCTATGTAGCATTTCTGCAAATAAAAACACATGTAACTTAAGTCAATGGTTGTTCATTGTGATGTTAGTTTAGCCCAGGCAGGGATAGTGTCAAGACAAACTTCAGAACATGTTACAACATGTAATTTCAATTGTGCTAAACCTATAACATTTGATAACCCATTGACGTATAAGAACATATCCTTCATGCCATGGATAAACTAGGACCCAATAACAGGCTTCAATCTTTATAGCAGCCACCAGCGGCCACTGCCGTGATGCCCCAGTGAATTGCCGTGATGCCCTTTAAAAATAGCATGTACTTTTCAGCCACTTGGCCAATGTGCCCCTCTTCAATGATCAGTAGGCCTTCATGTATTTAAAGTTGTATTCAACTTTCAAGTTACCGTTTAGTGCTAGCATTTCTTTCAAGGGCCGGTCAGCTGCACCAAGATCTTTTTTTTTTCACGGACTGGTTTTGCATCGCCCTGTAGACAACATGGTATGGCAACCATATCAAATGGGTGAGTTTTGTGACTCTAAAAATGTGGCACCAGACTACTTTCACACATAGACTGGTTACAAATCGCGGCACAGGAATACACATTCTGCACCGATTGGATTATGTACGTTGCACATATTGAGACCGAGTCACTATTATCTTGGGATTGCGGACGGGAGTTTTTTCCTCGCTATTTTACTGGTATTCACGCGGGCCCTGGGCATGACAGTGGGCTTCTATTGGGTAAATGTTTGTGACCAAGTGATCGACTTGCTTGAATTGCATTGTTTGTAATTACATTGATTTTCGAAATACAGTGTTGCCTTTATAGCATCATGTAAAGTAATTAGACAAAACACAAAATGGTAAGTTAAAAGATAGTGCAGTATTATTTATTTTTATTTCTACAATTCAAGCACACTGCTCACAATGTGAACAGAAACAATAAAAATTGCAGGTTGAAAGTTTAACACTGTGTTGAAATTGAAGGAAAATCTGTTAAAGTCACCAACAAACATTTCAAAGTGGCCTTGGTGCCCTTTCAGTTGGCCTTGGTGCCCTTTGGTTTTTGGGAGCATTAAAGGCCAAGTGGCCTTGACCCCCTGAAGCTTAAGGTTGAAGCCTGCAATAACCAGCAATGGATATGAAGCCTGGATAAATTGATGGATACTTAGTCAGACTTCAAGATTAAGCATATCAAGATGTGAGGGAATTTGCACAATCAGTATTTGAACATAACACAAAAGGAATTCCTTCCACTATCTACTCCTCAACAGGGCCCCACGCCCATTTGGATTCAGTGGCAGATTGGGTGCGCCTGTGACAGCCCGTGTGTGAGCCTGGGAAGCAAACAGCATCGGATGATCAATTTTATAATGCGCAGCAACATATCATGCCTGCATACATGACACTGACGCCAATTCATGCTGCAACTAAATTAACGTCTCCTGTTCACATGATTCAAATTCATGTAGCATATTCTCTGACTTATAAATCTTTATTAACAGAACTTTCGAATCTTACCTCTTGATCACAAAGCTTTCCTGCGATTCAGTTCTCTCGCGTGAAAAAACACAGGAGAAACTTGGCCGGGTTTTCCACCATGTCGACACAATCTGCTTAAATTTCGGATTGCGCCAGACTAATTTTCAACGTTTCTCCACACGAGGGCGCTGTCCATCATCAGGCGATTATTTAATCCGAACTAGACCTCGATTAGATTTCCTACGCGTATGCATGACGATCAAGCTTACTGACAAAAGTAAGTCCTTTTAACGGAGAATTTGAGCGCTTTCTGTATATCGAACGAAGTGTTGAGCCTATTTATATGGTTAAAACATGTTTTGAAAGACAGAGAGGAAATGCTGGTGCCCCCCTTTTTTCTTTAATCTGACTTCTGTTCTGAGGTATTTTTGATAAAACATGTAGAATGCATTCAGCATAGGCCTATCCATCATTTCAACTCACTCAGCCCACACAACTTCTTGCAAATACTGCATGGGTGATTGTGTACAGTGGCAGAAACGAATTGTGGGAAGGAAAAAGGGGCAATGTTTGCTCCTTTTTCTCTCCCACAATGCGTTTCTATCATTGTGTAAAATCACCCATGCAGTATTTGCAAGAAGTTATGTGGGCTGAGTGAGTTGAAATGATGCAGTATTTGCAATAAGGCTTATGGTCGGAGCATGGAGGAAGGATTAGATGAGGTTGTTCCATTTATTGCACTCACGCCTGGGCTAAGGGGCAACTCTCCATTCACTTTGTACAGGGATCTGCATGTTTTCTTCCTTTTTTGCTGCAACATGATTCATAGCTCTAGTCGTAGTGCAGTTTGGGACATAGGCCTTGATGTGAAGGTTAAGAGTTCAGATTTTCCCTGTAGACTGCAACACTATTTTTGCCCCTTTGAGTTTCGAGTGTGAAATATGGAATAGCCACCAACTGACCAATCAGAGAGAAGAACCAAGACTCAGTGACGTCATCCCGACTGTTAAAACGGTATAGAGAGTTGGATCACTGAAGCCGGCAATGTCATGAAACATCGCATGTTACTTCATTACTTCATGTGCATTCATGTGCCCCAGTAAATTAATCAAATACATGTATTGATGTGTGGTCGTTTCGTGTGGTCGTTTATCTGCTCTGCCATGTCTGCTGGTCCGTCATGCCTGTCTAAATTTTGTTTGCCCCAAGGCTAGTCTACGTGTAGATTATGAAACTTGATTGGCTTAATCAAACATGAATGTGAATTTCTAAAATGAGTTCAAGTATTGGCACTGCAAGTTTGTGAAAGCTGAACGTACTTTAACTCAATTGCAGCCACATATGGGACCCACTCTGCAAAAATGAGTCTTAAGTAGCCAGAGCTACTTTGGAGTAAAAAGTGTTTTAGAGTAATTTTGCACTGTGTAAATCAATAGGAACCCACAGCGTTTGTCACCGTGGAGTATCCACTTTCATTAGGATGCCAAACTGAGTGATACTTCAAAACAAAAAACTGAGTTAGCTCTTTCTAGTACAAATGAAAACTCAAAAAGTGGCTCTGGTGACTTAAGACTTATTTTCACAGAGTGGGTCACATGTGGGATGAGAATTACGGAGCATGTACCGGTATGTGTGCATTCTACATACATGAGAGCATAACCTGCAGGAGACTGGGAACAGGATAGGGCTGAGTCAATTCGAATAATTCACTATTTGAATATTCGACCTTCAATTTGATCGAATATCCGAATATTCGGTTCCACCGAGTGGCAGATTGATGATGAACAAACCATATACAAATCAGTTGCAATAACACACACAATTGTACATTATGATTAATATAATAGCTTCTTACATCCGGGAGTATCTCCAGCCATGGTTTAGCAAGATTTAAGAGATGAACAAGACTTCTTGCCCCATTGAAAATTTCTACTTCTTTTAAATTGTTTAATGAAAAATTTATTTTTATATGGTTGTAGGATTTCTGTTGCTTTTCAGTTGAATCTGCTTGAAACAAGCCTCCATAGTGCAATTTTTTTCATTTAAAGCAAAAGAATATTTTCCCTTCCTTTTCATGAATTTTGCATTCGAATATTAATTATATATAACAGGTTTTGCCCTTACCCAACGTATATTATTAAGCACTGTATGCTCAGTGCTTGTCCGAGAGCTTGTGAAAAAAACCTCATAAGCTTACTCGGGTGGGACTCGAGCCCATGACCTGCTGCTTACTAGTGCAGATGTCTTAACCACTCGACAGCCGAGCTTGCCGGGGTCGGCTGGCCGGTCCGAATCAAATGAAGCAGCGGGTACATGTACATGTACATGTACCTACCAGTGATGCAAATTGAATGTATTAAGATAATGGTCACCAATGAGATACAAGCCTCGTTATCTGTCCTTCGTTTACTCGGTGCTTGGAACCACACTATGCAATTACCAGCAATGCACAGCGATGCATTTTTGGTTCCAAACAGAATCAGCAGAAATTGCCACGTCCAACAGCAGCACGTGCATTTTGCCAACCTAATTGCATCCAGTCCTTATAATGAATTTTGTCTCCTCTCCGTTTTCTTCTTTGTTCCCATTTGTTTTGACCCGCTTCTGCGTTTCCTTGCTGTTAGTGTGCGTTGTGCCAAGTCAAAAAAGTGGAGGTTACAGGTAGATGTTTGTTCAATTTTTGAAAGATCTATGGCGAGCCGATTGTGCAATGCAGACGTATTTGTCAGCCAGGACTGCTAGTACTACAATCAGCACCAACTGCCAATGTTAATACTCTTTTGACTGATGACAAACTGTCTCTTTTATTCGCCAAATGAAGTTTATCGTGTAAAGAAAGCTTTCCTGGACAACGAGGTTGTAATTTCACAAGGTGTATCTGCAGACCTTGAGTTATGTCAAGCTCTGTGCACCATCACCCACGAAGACCCCAGGCCCACTACTTCCACCGGTGCATACTTCCAGCGCGAGTAGTTTGCGGTGCTCAACATCCAGCTCTGGGAACATCTTGTTTGCACCACCAGTGCCACGTTGCATCGATTGTGGAAGTCAACTCACCAGACACCATGAAATTACAGTTGTCAAATATTTCACATTGAATGGTGTACGCTTTGGTAAAGTTTGTTGGTCCCCTATCTTGCCGGGTTTATTGTAACTCACATCCAAAAAACGCTGCTGTAGATGTTTTGTGTCTAATTTACTCTGCGTTTGCCTGAAATATGAACTAGGCTAGACTTCAGACAGTAGAATGGTTTGCAGTGTAAAAATTATAGAAGGAGGCAACATTGCTGTTTTCTCTGCCCACAGTGCAATGATACAATGAACGAAATCACCTGTGGTGCTCCTTTAATCTCATCCCACGATGTCAGCAGCAGCAGGTAGTCTAGGCAGAGCGACGGTCCGCGCCATGCAAGGCCGCAAACGCCTCATCCCACAAAGGGCAGCCCTGGTCCTGGTAGGTTTACCTCCGCTTTGTTCCTCTGGCTTGGTAGAGATGGCCCACCCAGATATGCCTCGTTGGTCCAGACTGGTTCTTCTGGCCTTGTGAAGGAGACGCATCCTTGATTCCCCCTCCCAGCCCCGCCTGCCCTCTCTCTGATTCAGAATGTGGACAAGATAAAAAGAGCCATGTACTTGTGGAAACTGTGACTAAACATGTTCAGTTTCCCTCAAAAAAATAACTCACAAGTTCTCTTCCTCAAGGTTTTACTTTCAGTTTTGTAGCTTGATAATGTCTTTGACACAATTTGACACATCTTTAATGTGTCAAATTCCCAGAAACCCCTGACCAAAATGAAAGCATTAGAGAAATAATTTTCTTTTGTGTACTAGACCAACAGTGCAGTTGAAAAGATCCAAGGACTTCTACGAGAGAAGCCCGATGTTGTCGGTTTGCGAGTTGGCGTAAAGACGAGAGGCTGCAACGGCCTGACCTACACACTGGATTACGCGACGGAGAAGGGAAAGTTTGATGAGGAAGTGGTGCAGGATGGTGAGTAGTGGTCTGGATCAGACCTTGTCCAAATCAGCTGCCTACGGCTGAGCAAAACGCACATCTATGGGAAGTGGCTTAAGCCTCCAGCCAGTGGCTTCCATAGGCACACATTTTGATTCCAGCTGCAGCCACAAGTTTGAGACAAGGTCTCATTTCAAAGCGACACAGGAACAGCACACAAAATACAGGCTTAGAAAAAACGTGTTACCAACCGAAGTGTTATGCGAGGTATGTTATTTGAGACTGGCTCTCTGCTTATTTTTTCTGCGCATAGTGTCTAAGTGTCTCGAGATTTAAGTCACTACAAAACAACAGTGGCATCTGTAAGACATCACTCGGGGTGCCGATGGTCATGGAAAATCCTAGAAAAATTGTCCTTGAAAGTCTTGGAAAAACCGTTGAAAATTGGGGGGAAAAATATTGTGAAGAGGAATCATATGGACAGAGGAAATGAGTCTTGGAAAAGCCATGGATTTCAAGATCATGCGAGGGTTGTTTTTTTCACGGACTGCTTTTAATGTGACAACGGAATAATGATAAATTTACAGGCTATCTTTGTTAGTAAGCAGTAGTGGTTTAATATGGCAGTTTTGCAGTTCATAATACCAAACAACTTTTCTCAGCAAAATGACGTGAAATGTCATGGAGATTGTCAGATTCTAATCCTGGAAGGTCCTGCATAAGTCCTGGAAATTGGTCTTCAGATTTCTTGGGGAAGTTCCCCTGAAGCTTTTTCTCTCCACATGGTTCCCTGTCTCATCTCCTTGCCCATTTTTTTTTCCCAGGTGTGAGGGTCTTTGTCGACTCCAAGGCCCAACTGACGCTCCTGGGCACGGAGATGGACTACGTGCAGACCAGGCTCAGCGCCGAGTTTGTTTTCAACAACCCAAACATCAAGGGGGTCTGCGGATGCGGGGAGAGCTTTAACGTCTGACGGACTGGACGTCTCAAGGCTGTGTACAGAGAACTGTTTTTGGGGGGGTAGGTGGGGACCCATAATTGGAGAGAGGGCGGGGCAACTGTTTGGGGAAGGATAAGGCAACTTTATCAGGAAGGGTCAGCAGCCGGGAAGTTAATGATGAGAATGATTGCCCTATCTTGACTTGGGGCTTTCCGTACAGCCCTCAAACCAACAGTTCAAATACTTCTGAACTGACAGCGAAGTAGTGGATATTGTCTAATGGTAATTAAACCTATGTGCCATTTACTCATTACTCTTTTGTAATATAGGTCACCTTAGAAATATACAGTGGTTACTCCATGGTTGTACTTGTGGTGCTCTAGCCATGGACTGTAATATGCTCGGGGCATTTTTAGGAGGGACTCTCCAGAATTTGTCACAATCCTATACTTCGGGGGAAAACCATTCCACATTCTCTGTACTTCAACTTTCAGTGGGCATCAAACCCCATTTAATGTAATAGTGGCTGGGTTCCATCTTCCCAAATCCTACAAAATCCTCTAGAACCTCACAAGGGATTTTGCAAGATCTGGGAGGATTTATAGGGTCATGCATGTTCGTGTAGAACGCTGATCCCCAGTCCATAGTGATTCAAGGCTGTAGAAACCAGCCGCTGTTATGTTACATTAAGCTCCTTGTTTTCCAAGTTTTGTCTTGCAGTTAGTTGATGTGGGATTGAGGATGCATTCTGGCCAAACTATCAAGGGGCTAATAGCCAAACTATCAAGGAGCTAATAGTCAAACTATCAAGGGGCTAATAGCCAAACTATCAAGGGGCTAATAGCCAAACTATCAAAGGGTTAATAGCCAAACTATCAAAGGGTTAATAGCCAAACTATCAAGGGGCTAATGGACACGTAGGATTCCAGTATTTGAAAGATGTTGTATGTAATTGTATCAAAAGTAAAATTGAACTGTGCCAGAACACTCGTGTTATTTGCCAGTGGCAATTTGGTAAGAATGATGACAGAAGTACCAGAATTTTTATTTTATAAAGCACGCACAATTGTTGATAATGGTTGACCGCTGTACGAGAATCATCTTTCCATTTAACGAATGGAAATTTTCACTGCTATGATGTTGAAGTTCCAAGTAGAATCAGTGAATAATATTTGGCAAATTTGCCTTGGTGCTACTGCTGTGAGGTTGTGGCCGCGGCACAAATCCATGATGTGAAAAAGTCAAGTTGGAAGGTAAATTGCAGTTTGAATTGTAGTGAAGTGTTGAGTAATTTACTGGTTCTTCTGAGTGGGCAAGTTTTAATAGACCATTCCCAAATGCAGATTGTAGAGCATTAACCCATGTTGGCTAATATCGAGGGAGCAGTAATCAACTAGTTTCCAGATATGCACCCCATAATAGTGCTGTATGCCACGTCCTGTAACATTTACTGTGTATAAATTTTGCCCTCAAGTTCATAGTCTCTCAGGTTCCTTAATGTTCATGTGCACCTCATTAAAAGTTCTTAGTCAGCTCACCAATTGCTTCAGTCAGCATCAGCAAGGCTTAGAGTCTGGGAACACAACTATTGTGTACTACCACTACTGAAACATTGTGTACTATCAAAAAGTTCTACCAAGCAGGGAGTTTCTGAAGAAAGTGCATATATTTGGGAGTCATTTAATATGTACCTCTGTAATGCGCTAGAGTACTGACCAATAGTAGAGGTGCATTTGCTTATAAATATGCATGAGGTGTACTTTCGCTCTGTTTATCCAGTGTTTCACAACAGTGGTTCAAAAGTGTTCCTTTATTTAAATAAAAGGCTAGAAACTTTGTTGCCTTTTGTTTATCTGCAAAACCACCTAAATGTATGGCAGTGTAGATGTCTCAATATTCTGGAAACAAATCCACATACACGTCAATTACAGCATATGTACATTTTTAACTTTTACTCTGGGTGGAAGCTTTTTACAAATGGCTGAAGCAGCACGGGCGTTTTTGTCAAATATTGGATTTTTTAAATGGTGATTTGTGGCATTGCCGAGTGGAGGAATTTAGTTGTACAGTATTTTTGACGATGAAGTATTTAATTTGACTGGAATGTTGCAAAGAAATAAAATGTTTTACTTGCTAACAATGGCAAAGGCATTTGCTTTGATGAATCTCAGAACCAACTTCCACAAGTTGCAAGGAAGGCATTATAAAAATGAAGTACATAAAATTTACATATTTGTCACAAACGATTCAGTGAAATTATCGATGGATTAGTTCACTTAAAAATGAAATAGAATACTCAAGAAAATATAAATTAGATATTCAATTCTTGCAAATTTCAAGGTCATTCAAAGCTAGACATCTTTCTAAAAATATACTTATTTCTGTCAAACTATCGTTCATTTTCCAAAGTATATACAAACATATATCTAATATTATTTAACATTATAAAGTGAAAGCGTTAAGTTAACAGTGCAAAAATATACCGATTACAAAACTGCACTGTGTAATTACTTTACTGGAGAGTCTATCTATAGCTGGTACGGAAAATACAGAAAGACTTCAAAATTGTAAAATGCACTGATAATGTCACTACAAACGTCTCTGGTCGACAATGAACAAAACCAACATGAAGTGGGAAGTTTTGGATGTAGGTTCCTGTCACAAACACTACACATTTGTCAACAGTCTTAGAAATCAAGCAACATGCTTCAACGCCTGAAGTACTTTTGTTCATATGGATTACACAAGAGAAATGACGATTTTCTGAAAATGTTTTCAATTCCGTAAACAAGTCAAAATGCAAATTTAGTCTCTCCTGGAATCATGTTGTGTATTATGATGTCAAACTATGGCATTGTTAACAAAACTGACAGTTGTCAAAATCTTGAGAGGTGTTGCTTGAAATAATTAAGTTTCTTCAAATTAAAAGGGTGTTTTGAAAATATTTAACGCCCCTTTGGAAAAGAAGACAGAAATGTTGAATCTGTACATGTAATTGCATTTGCGTGTCCGTGTTTGACAAATCACCGCAGCATGGAGATTTCCACATATTTTTCCGCTATCTCCCGTTCCACATTGAACCTGGTCTTGCTGTAGACAATGTTGTTCCACTCGATCACCTCGCGCCGTTGGTTCCTGGTCAGGTCTGACGTTTGAAAGATAGGCCCTCCGAGCTCGCTCTGAGAAAAAAAGACAACGGGGGGAAAAAAAGCAAAAAACAGCATTTGATGAAAAAAAATGAAATGAAGGTGGAATTTGATGCCTAGCGGGGAACGTTAATTGTATATTCAAGTAGCTGGTAATCAAACCATGAAAATAATCTCGTTTGCAAGCAGTGTAAGTGGATCACAGAACGACTGAACACATCTGATGTCGCAGTACACACTGATCTAGTAAGCCATGTCTACTCTCTACATGCGCACTTTGTACAAGTTGCCCCTATGTCACACTGCACGCTAGAGCCGTGAAAGTCATCCACATTGTGCAAACACATTGGACTGCTATACGCTCACGTCAGACACAACTCACTGCGGTGATTGGTCTGAACACCACTGGACAAGGCTCCAGATTGGTTGATTTGTATGTTAAGATAATCATCCCTGAAATCTTACAGTCTCTGGGGACAAAGCTGTGATTTGGAGACTCCCCCTCCTGTTTACCTGAAGTCCTTTAATCATCTCCATGGTAGCTGCTAGCAGGTACTTGGCTTGCAAGGTCTGTATGCAAAGGCCGCCAAAGTCATCACTTGGCACGGAATAAACGTCATACATCACCAGGCATTCGTCCCTCTCGGTTTTTCTCCATCTTTGAGATGAACAAACAACAAAATTTATAAAAAACAAATTTTAAATATTTTTTTCAGAATTCGAGTGTGGGCAAGGTTAACTCTGACATTCTTGCTGGCTTTAAACTCTTCACAACACACAGGTGGAAGCATTCAAATAGACATAATCTTTTATTGGAAATCAACGATCAATGAGTCTCGTGATTTCAAACAGGCGAGGCAAAATCAAACACAATGCACACGCGCGACAGCATGCACGTGTATTGGTGTTCTTGAATGACCTACGACGCTCTTCATTTTGAGTATGCATCTCAGTCATTTAAGAATTTCAAGAAAAAAAATGGATGAAGGCATTTTCAAGTCTTGACCTTTGGATCTTCCTCCAGGAGATGAAATACTCCTCCTCTCGGTCGCTACAGTCGACCCTTAGCACCATCCCTCGCTGGAGCAGGGTGAGTGTGACAATGCTGTCCGCTGGAATGTGTGGCAGCAGCCAGAACTCCTTGTCAAGCCGGCAGTCCGGGAGATGGATGCTATTATAGTCCGGGATGCTTTGGCACAACTTCACGAACTTTGCAGCAGTGGAAGGGTCCTTGTTTTCTGTTTAAAAGGTAATTATAGCATATTATTTGAAAATCTGTCCCTTTCCGTAAGTTACTATCCTTGCTGGAATTAAGTCAGTTTGCCCTATTACGAGACGGTTGTCCAGTAACATCTTTGTTTGTTGTTTGTTCTTACTTCCTCTTTGAAATGCAAGTTCAAGATTTAAAAATCATATTTCTTTAAGAAGGTCCAAAATAAGGCCAAATTTTATCAGTGACCATTTGATGGCCACTGGTCAAGTTTGCCTGGTATCCTTGATATACTGTGTACATAGATTGTAGATTACTGGGCGAAATGGACTAGTGACTAACAAATAATTTCGGATCCATCTTGGCAGTGATCTCTCTGAGCCAACAGTGGGATTTGAACCTGTGACCCCAGGAGTGCAGTACCGGAACTCTCTTGATTGAGTAACAATGCGCCATGTTGTAAGTCTTAGTTGATAACTTTGTTTTGAGGTGTGCTAGTCTGAACTTTGGAAGCATTTCAAATGCCGTGCTGCTAGCAACAAAGGCAATGCTACAGAAATCAAGGAAATGGTGGTCAGAGATACTACAGGCCAGAGATTGGAATCCTATATCAGTTAACGGTATCTGCGAGGGACTACAGAAAACTACAACTTCCAGCTCACCTTCAAGCTCTGCCAAAAATTCATCAGGTGGTTTCAATAAACCTGCCAAGGAGAACAGTCATTCACCAGTTGAAACCTTTTGTCAGGACATTTACATTTTACAATTGTACACAATTTAGAAAGGTATTTTCTCTGAGAATCTGATGACTTTACCAACCCTCCCTGATGTAAGCCTTTGACTGGGCACAAATGAGTTGAGTCGCGATGGGATCACTCAGTATTTGGCTCTCTTTTCTGGTATCAAAACACCACTTCTGGAATGTCAGGCCTGAGGAGAAAAAAAAATCAACTCTAACCAGAATTCTGTTTCAGATACGAGCACCTGGTACTAAATTACCTTTCTGTGGGGTTACTTTGAACAGAGATTGCGAGCAAATTTTATGTCGGGAGGTTTAAAATGTGTACGGTTGATTCCATTTCAATGCAACGAAAATGTGAATTATAAATGGAGCAACAAGAAAAAAGCCTGTAAATAAAAGTCAGAGTAACTTGGACTTTACAAATCACCTTTTTTAATATTTGGACATAGTCGGGCAATAGCGACTAGTAAATAAATAGGCAGCAAAGAATAAACACGTGGAAAAATTAACAAACCAGCACACCAACTACCAAACAACTGATGGAAATGTAAAAACCTGAATACAGTACCTTTCACATTCATTGGCACTGCATCAATACTCTTGAACTTTATTGTAGGATGAAGTAAACCTTGGAATAGCCCAAAGAACTGAATGCTGCTTGTTTTCAACCCTTAAAGTAAAAGAAAACAAAAAGGCACACATCACATATAGGTATGAATTTCGTTTTTTTAATCAGAGAAACTGCAGATATGATTTATGAGGTTGAACTAATAATTTTTACCAAGAGACTTTCCGACTGTCAATATGAAATCTTCTGCTAAGACTGTTTCTTCTTTCACAGGAATCTGTGTATTGGATTACAAAATAGGGATAACGACATAAGTATGTAGCATCACATGTACAGGCATATCTATTAATATGATTCTTGTCGTGTTTGTAAAAAAGCAGGCTAACCATGCTAACAGAAAACCCAATTAAAAGCTAGAATTTAAACCAAGTACTTACCTGAGCAAAAATCGTTGCATCAAATGTTGTCACGGCAACGGTAGATGCCATCTCCACGCCATTTCCATTTTCCATTTTAAGGCTTAAACAATTTTTGTCAGCAGAATTGTTTCACTGGCATTCTTCCACGGCCAGTTCGATCAGACTACTTTGTGGCGTATCTCAATCGGTCGACATACCGTTCGCAGACCAGCTGCACAGGCTGAGGAATTCGAACGGACCCGCTGAAAATCACGAAGTCAAACCGGACAAACGGAACAGCGAAACGGTTACCAGACTATTTCACACGCTGGTAACCAATGTCAAATGGAGTGGAAAACGATCGAAGTAGAAAGCAGACTACCAATTTAACTAGCAGATTCACGTCGGTTCTTCAAAAATGGAGCTCGAAGACGTGGACGTCGTTCAAATCCTCATCGTTTCTGTGCTAATATTTCTGCCGCTCCTTTATGAGTTGAGCAGCACGTTCAAGTACTATGCCAAGATGTGGCTTCTGTACGTTATTCTGGCCTTTGGGTCGCTTCTTACAATCATTCTGGGGCTGCATAGGTGGCGCGACCCAGAAAATGCGAAGTGAGTTTTTACAATGCTAGCTACTTCACGTACATAATAACACAGGCCTACACGAGTTGACCTATGCTATGTTTTGAATGTGAATTACCTTTTCCATTGAGGGCGCTTTTATTTTAAGTTTCAGAGACTACCATGGCATTTGGCAAATGGAATTGTATTTGTAAAGATTTAAAAATGAATTATGATCTTGTACTGGAATTTGCCCGCCTTGTTACATTGTAATTAGTATTCTTGCAGAGTCAAACTCAAACTTTCAAGGGCAGTCTAGGCAGAAGAAAAATTTTGATGTAAATTATGCATGAACTTCAGCTTCAAGTAACAAGTTGAAGGAACATAATTCAATTTGCCCCAATTTCTCACGTGTATCCACACGGTGTTCCATTTGTACATCATGTACAAAGTTACGCTGAAGTCTGCGACTGAATCATGACACCCGCCCACTTTGGAATGTACGAGTTAGCACTACATTTCCTTTCTCCTTGTGCATGGAGGATCAGGACAGTACAGAGATGTTTGACAGTTTTTACATTCACAGTAGCTGAATTGTGGCAGTCAGGACAATATTTCCAAAACGTTATACAGTAGTTATGGCATTGCACATCAAGCACTGCTGGTAATGTTATAAACATTTGGATTCCATTTTATTCTAGTGATATGTTTCGGAGCCTCAATGATACACACAAACAGCTTGTCAAGCATAACTGCTTGTTTATTTAGATCAGAATCCTGTGTTTACTGTCCACAGATGCTTTCTTTTCTTTCTTTAGTAGATTCATGCCCTCGGGAAGATTTTTCGAAAAGGGTAATATAAGGTCTGAGATCCATTTGTAACAGATTATAGTGTGGTTTTGTGTCCAGTGGAGAGACTGGTGGAGTGGAAGTAGATAACCAGTCTAAAGAGCTGTCACTATAGCCATAGTGTTTTATATTTGCAGTGGTACATGCAGTAGGCCCAAGGAATAATGCGGGCCAACATGCACATTCACAAATCATGGCTGCATCCCCGGTGACCCGTAACCGATAAACTTTACTTTATCAGTACCAAAAATCAGTGACCTTCTGTATATTTGTGGCTGAATGTGAGCACTAGAGATCTGTGGATTCTAAGTTTGTTTTGTCTCAAATCATTTGTCCCAATTGTCACAGATTGATTTGCTGGATTCTGTCCTACACATCCAAGCTCTTTGGCATCCGGGCGGAGATACGGGGCTCAGAGAATCTAAGGCTTGACAAACCTTGTGTGGTGGTGGCCAACCATCAGTCATCGCTGGACTTATTTGGTAAAGAACTGCTCGAGAATTTCTTTGTCCCAAACCCCATAGATCCTTCAAAATCAACTAGGAAGCTATGAAAGATTTGATGGATTTAGGATGGTACAGCCAAGTCAGTGTGAGGCTGTTTTAAATGACTTGGCTAGGGCTGCCAATAATATGGAAGCTGCCAGTAGCTGTAGCCATTTACCATAGACTTGTGTGTTGTTCCAAGCCATAGTCACATTATTCGGACATGACCTGGCTGTACTTAACGCAAGTGGGAGTTGAAAAAAAGAATGGGCCATTGGTTCTTGCGCAGTTTAGGAATTTGGAGGAATCAGGTAGGTTCCTTGACTACATGTAAATGCCTCAGGGTTACCCTTATCCAACGTTGTTCACTGGCACATCCATTAGTTAAACTTAACATTCTATTAGCACCCAAATCTTTCTAAATCCTCCATATTCTAATCACACCTGGTGAGTGTCCTGTCACTTTTACTTTATGTGGGGTTTCAAGCCCTTTGAAAGTTGATGTGCAAAGAATGTGTCATTGTTCTCCTGCACATTGGAGGATTTTTTGGAGGATTCAGGAAGGTTCATAACAAGGAGCTGACGGAGTGAGGGTCACTCACGATATCCGTGTTAATTCTGTGTAGTTCTGAATCCAAATCCTAAGAATAAGGGCTTGTTGAATTCGCTGTGAATTGTGCTAAGATGAAAGGCAAGTTTCATAGAAACTCTGCAAAGCATAGAAATCTGCTGAGCAAAATAAATTTCTGCTCAGCAGAAGCAGATTACCAACCAAGATGTGCCTTTCACAACTGGTTAACTTTAACTGGTTTAGGGCTAATTTTGAGCTGACCAGATTAATTTGAGGAGCACATTTTCTGCTGAGAGGTGTGAATCCAAACTCCCCAAATGTTAAAGAAGCGGGCTGCTCAGTTTGAAAGAAAAAAAGCTCCCATCCCCACAAAAGCAGCAAACAACAAAGCCATTTGAAATCTACCTCCACAGATCTTATTGCGTGAACAGTGCACTGTTATGGTAACAGAATTGTTTGACAGCTGCACCTGCGCATTTAATCATATGTTTACAATTTATCATAAATCTTCAAAATAAATATATTTTAAAAACAGTGGCCTATTTTGCAAAAATAGAAAACACTTTGACCTAATACAATTGCAGTTAGAAATGATAGAGGCATGTGTAAACACACAGACTGTTTGCGTGATCTTTGCTCTCTTATATAAATAGAAGTTTCTTTTTCTCAACCTGTCAATCAGCGAACTTTTGTAGACCTTGTGTAGTTTTGCAGACCTTGAACCCTATTAATTGTAAATAATAAAGTCTCAGCTACACGCCCTGCCACTGCCGTGCTGAAGTCAAATAATGTCTTTCTTTTAAGTTTGGCAAGGCAGTAGCACTGCCTTTAGCACAGTTTAGCTCGGCATATTGAATTCGGCATCGCAAGCCCTTGAGCTCGACCGGGTATGCTGCCTTAACATCGTTCCAAATGGCAGTGACATGACATTGTTCTATTTAAGTGTGGGGTTTAGCGCAACTGCCGCGCTGTTGCCGCACTCATTTGAAATAAGTTCGGCACAGCAGTAGCACGGCATGCAGTCTTAGCCTAGGAGGGAAAACCAAACCAACATTGAATAATCTGCTGAAGATGATATGTTCATTGTGAAATGTCTGTATACATATTCCCAAGGCCACCTTTAAAGAAGATTTTTTTTCCGTTTGAGGTTAGCTCAATGTAGGGTCTCCATTGTTACCACTTAGTATAGAGAGCTGCCTGTATGCACCACACAGACTTTTGTCGCACCCGAAACCCCATTTCGAGCACCATGGGTTTATATGCAGGGCCAGGGTGCCCGAAATGGGACAAAAGAGCTGGTTCGTGTAATAAAAGACTGTACTTGGAACAAAAGACCTGCTGCTGGGAATTACCATCATTTTTCGGCTTGCATTTTTCGAAGGTAATCCGTCACTGTTTTTAAACCAATATACCGCTGTTTCAGCTATAGCACGCCAACGGATTAGCACCGTGGACAAAAGTGCTCCAGGGCCCCATTGATGAGCGACACAGCACCGCTGCATGCTAATGCAGCCTTGCTTGAAAAGATGCCACTCGCATTTACTGGGGACAAAGGAAATTATGCAACACCTCAAATTTCTGGGCGGTCTTTACAGGGCAGCAGTCCTGGCTGAAATATTCAGGAGTCAATGAAGGTTACCTGTCAGCTTAGAGTAGCCACCAAAGAGTCATTCGTGTGGGTGTATACGTTCATTAAATGAAATGATGTATTGCTGCAAATTTACAGGCCAGTCCAAAGCAGATGGATTAAAGCCCATCATCTTTTGTGGGAGCATGTAGAATGTGATCGTAAAACCCAATATTAAAACAAAAATCACAAGTTTGCTGAGGTGAGGCCTTTATAACACATGACTTCCTTCTAATCTTTGCCAGAAGATAATATGTGGAGAATTTCTGAGGTCACAACACCAGCATTGCAGTGTTAACCACATCGCGCCGGGGGCATTTATGAATGTTGATGATGAGATAATTTTCATTTTTTTCCTGTTTTCATTTACTGCACACTTACACCCACACGAAGGACTGTCTGGTTTCTACTCTAATCTGACAGACAACATCTTTTGATGCTGGAATATTTCAGCCAGGCCTGCTGCCTTGTAAAAAGAGCCCAGATTGTGCGGTGCTATGTAATTTCCTTTTGTTCACAAAACTGGCACAGTGCAATGCTGAATAGGGGCCAGATTAGCGTGCAGAGGTACTGTGTGGCTCATGGTGGAGCGTTTTTGTCCCCGGTGGTAATCCGCTCGTGCTGAATGCCCCAAACCGTGGTATACAGTTTCAAAACAAGGCTGGATTATCTCCACTATTGACAGTGAAAAAATGTTGGTAATTCCCAGCGGCCTGGTCTTTTGTTACGAATACATGTACCGTCTTTTGTTACGAGGCCCAGTTCCCTATGTCCGATTTCAGAGACCCTGGCCACACGTATAAAGAATACGTTTCGGTAACCGGAATCCCCTATGGCAAGTCGATAATGGTTGTAATTTACATATGTGTAAATGACCTGACATTTGAAGTCAGTTGTAATCATTTTTTATGAACTATTAAAAAAAAAAAAAAATCCACAAAAATTTAGGTCTGTTGTAAAATTTATTTATGTTATCCAGATGAGTCTTACCTTACCTTCCACCTCTGTGGCTCAGCTTCAAATCCCACCCGGGCCAACATATGGACTGGGTTTTCTGGCCCTACGTGATTCCATGTACATATATATTCCATGGAATATATGGAATATTTGTCCGGGGCTTTTCCTCCCACTTCTAAAACTGAAGTTTCTTTATTGAATTCTCCACCAAGACCCCAAGGGAGAACAGTTCATTGGCAACTGACAGGGCTACCCGTGATAAATAAAAGTGACACCATGAATGAATCAGTCTTTCTGTATTCCATAGGAATGTACATGAACGGTGTGTGGCCAGACAGGTGCGTCCCCTTGGCAAAGAAAGAGCTTCGGATGGTTCCATTCTATGGCTGGGTGGCGTGGCTGACGGGGGCCATCTTCATCGACAGACTGAATCCAGAGAGTGCCAAGGGAACGATCGACGCCACTGTCAAGGTCCTGAGGGAACAGAACGTAAGTTAGGAAATTGTGAATGCCATTGAATCTCGCCAGTGTGTGTGCAGACACTTAAAGGAAGCTGTTGCCTATTCACTGCTCGGGTTTGTAACTTTGTGGTGTTTTTGTCCCTTCGAAAGTAATCCTGCCTGCTATGTCAAGTTAGATTTTCAAAAAGTTTGCTTTTTCAGAAGTAGTGAGATGAGGTCTGATGTTTGGTTACTATTTGGTACTTTTTGGATTGGTGGTAATAAATATCCACCATTTTAGATAAATCCAAAATTCACCCACGGGTCTGGTTTTGCCCTCTACTTTACTGTTGTTAATTTAAATTTTTTACAGCTGAAAGTCTGGGTTTTCCCAGAGGGAACAAGAAACCACGATGCCGGCCTGCTGCCATTCAAGAAAGGTGCCTTCCATTTAGCAATCACAGCTCAGGTGAGCACAGTTATGATTAGAGCACCCTCATTTGTCTACAAACAGAAAGTGGCAGGCAAAAGAATATAGCCTTAATTCTAATGTGTGAATTTTAATGTTTTTTTTTTTAAAAAGCAGGTTGGTAAATCTTTAGTTTTGTTTTTTTTTTGTAGGTGCCAGTGTGTCCAGTTGTTTTTTCATCATACTCAGAATTTTACAGCAAAAAAGAAAAACGTTTTGGAACTGGTAAGTTATGTAAGGTTAATTTTCTGAAGTCTTTACCTTGTGAAAAGGGGCGTCTGTTGAAAAGACTTCATTTTGAAGAAGCTATCACTTCAGGAAGAGTGTGACCAATTGTGGGATCCACTTTTCATTTGAATGTGCACAAAGTTGTGTCCTCATGTGAATGCCAGTTGTAATGTGCAGGTAGTCTGTGATATCTCTTTTGGGAGTGTAGAATTTTGATCTGTTTGAATCCAAAAAAGGGATAAAGCTCTGGTTTTCTTTGACGGAACAGGAAAGTTTACGATCACAGTCCTGCCTCCAATCATGACAGACGGGAAAACGACAGAGGATGTCACAGAACTGACCGAACAAGTGCGGAAACAGATGCTGAACGTGTACAATGAGAGCTCTATGCAGAGACTAGAGAGCAATGGGGTCAATTGATCTGGGGTCACGACCCTTCAACCTCCACCTTTTAACAGCCATCTTGGTCTTTTTCCCTGAATGCTTGTCCGTCAATTCCTGATTCAACTTGGGCACCAGTCTTTTTTTTGCATGGAGCTGGATCTAATACCCCAGGGCTGCGTATAAAGTCCACACCTTCTGTTTGCAACCAATAAAGATGTGGACCTAGCTTTAGGCACAAGATTGCCCACAGCCTCCTTTCCGGGAACAACTACTTCCCCAGCTGGTAATTTTGGAAGGTCACCACTGTTATAAGTTCATACATTTCTTGGCCTGTGGACGAGACACAAGATCTTTCTAATGTGGAATGCTCTTGGATGTTCTTGGAAATCACAATCAAGTGAAATGTGAAGCTTGCATTGTCTCTGAAGTCAACTTCCACAAATAAATGTCCTCATTCTGGGCGTCACTGACTAGTCTCGTTTGGCCTGACTGATACAGCAACCATGGATGGCAGCCATTTTGAACATGAGAAACTTTATGAATGGTTTTGCCTAACGTCTATGAGACATGGAAGTAATTTTTGGTACAGGAATATATCAACACAATGTTGCTACTGCTCTCTTTGGATGGGATAGCGATTTGATCAACGATTCAACAATTAATCTCAACGTTCAAGGTTCAGCTGTATCAGCAAAAGAGAGAGGATGGTAGTTTTTAATTCACCATCTCTATTTTCAACGACAAATATTGATCAGGAGTTAGTTTGCTCTCTTCTAGCAGCTGCAGTGTCACAGGGAACCGATGATTGATCTTTGGAATTGGGATAGACAAGTCCAAACCACAAAAATATTTGTGTCTCAGCTTTGCAACGGAAGTCACAAGTTGTCAGAATGTTTGAATACCTGGCCTTTGCATATATGTCCTGTACATTGGAAATCAATAGGAATCTTGAACATTATCACTAGTCTTGGTTTCAAGACCTTCCTGTTGATTTCGCAACAGGAACCATCACCAGACAAATCGCTAAAACAGGAAGCTTGTACTCCTCAAAAGAGGGTGCTGTCACGGTGAATCGCATTATGAATCGCACTGCACATGTATTGGATCGCAGCATTGCGAAAGGCATCCTGGACCCAAGACTATATTATCACCTACATACAGTCTGCATTTATTAGGAGGTCAGACTGAGTGATGCCAAAGTAAGGAGGCCAAGCCGTTACTTTTACTGCATGTAGAAACAAATAAAAAATAAGTTGCTCTGACTTTTTCTGTGGAATCTGTTTGCATTTCCGATGGAGTTGAATTTTTGTCCAGTGATCTTAATGCATTTGGTGCACAAACTCAAGAGGGCGCTCTGTAGCCTAGAGTGATGAGGGTAAATGTCACCAGTGCACATGCACTTTGCTGTCATTTAAACTGAAGAGTGAGTACAGACTAGCATGGAAGGTTGAATTCAACCTAAGGCCGTTTTTCAACTTGGGCTCTGTCTCAGGCTTCAACTTGTTGTTTCCCTGACTTTGAGATTATAAGCTCAATAGTGAGTCTGATAGTGCCACAAAAGATCTAGTAAAGATGCAAAAGAGCCAAGCATTACAATATTTCAATTTAAGTTAAATGCTTCAGGCCCACAATTGGGGATTGGTTTCCTACACGAAGACGGAGACGAAGTTGAGTATTGGAAAACGGCCTAACAATCAGAGAAAGGCTGGTTCCCATATCCCAAGTTACACAGTAGACTGCAGAAGAACTGCAAAGTGGGAACCAGACAAGAACAGAAGACCATATATGCACTATCTGTGACTACTTAAAATTCATAATGGAGTATTGATTATTGTTTTTCTTTTTCTCTCTCAAAATATTGATTTTCACTGAAGGGTTAATCCTGTAGGGAGGGTAAACTCGAGTGTTATTCTGTTTTTGACGAGCACACAGAACAAAGCAAAACAGTACTAGCTACACATTTCCTTTGTATACAATGTATAGAGAATTTGAATAATGGACTCTGTGTGAAGGTGCAGAAGGGGTGTGACCACTTTTTGTAATAGGGGCATGATTCACTCTTTGGGTTGGCTACTTTGCTTATTGAAATAAGAGTAAAGACATTGATGCTTTTTGCTCAAATTTGATGGCATCCAAAACTTCATGGTTTACATGCTTACTTAATGTCCTGGCCCAGAAAATTTAAAGAAAGTTTCTAATGCTGCACCAGAACTTGGGCTAAGATGTTGGCTTTTTTTTAGCTTTTAAGAATTTGTCTTTGAATTTTGTCCATTTTTATTGTTTCTTTTGGTATGTTTTTCTCATACCCCTGCCATTTTCAAGAGTGCTGGTCATGGCTTATTTTTTAATGAGCTGTCATTGGATAGATTCTGTTTGAAAACAGAAGCTGCATAAATAGATCATAATACCTACAGTGCTTTGTGCTTGACATTATTATGAGAAAGACATTACCAGTCACCAGTATCCCTGGGCACGGGGATGGGTTTGTGCATTTTAGCAGAGGGGCTCATCTTTTTTTGTAGTTGACTTGCCCAGTAGTTGAGGATTGAACACACTGACTGTTAAGCAAGGTCAAGCGCCCAGACTGAATGGCCCTTGCAAATATTAGTTGCTATGGCAATATGCAAGTCCTTACATTGATGGGTTTAATGGTTGTCCGGGCTGCTGGCAAATCTGTACAATCTGTAGTTGGTTTTCCATTGTTACAAAAACTGTAGAGGCTGTTGGATACTGTCAAATGAAAATTTTGCTTACATCTAGCTGATGGACTTTAATAAGAGAATTCTCGGAACGGCTTTTCTTGATGAAGAAATTAGACTATTTTGTTCACAGTTGCTTTAGAGAATTACGCTTCAAAGGTCACAAAATGGTTCAGCTCTATGTTTAGGCCTTTTCGCGCTTTAATTTTTTTTATTGTGGAGCATATAAGTAGCATTGGAGTTCTGCTTCTAGATTAAGTTCCGGCACTGGTTCTGGTTGTGTTGCCACTTCTGTTCTGGTTCTGAGCTTAGCTCTGTTCAGGGATGTGGTTCTAGGTCTGGTTCTGTGGGTAGTCCTACCTCTAAGTCTTGCTCTACTTGTAGTTCTATCTCAGGTTATGGTTCCAGTTCTAGCTCTGGTTTTGGTTCTAGTTTTGATTGCAGGTTTGTTATGGTTTGGGTTATGGTTCCAGCTCTGGTAGACTTGTTCTGGGTCTAGCCGTGGTTCTACTAGTCATTCTCCACACGGTTAACATGTTCACCAGGAACTCTTGGCTTATTAACGAATTTGTAGCTTGATTGAAGAGTATCAGAGGGGCAAAGCATCAGTTGTCTGGTTGGAAATGTTCTGAATGGGAGTTCAATAAAAGTCTGATTTTTCGTCCAAGCGGTCCTTTTAATAAATATTGCAAACAAATTAGGGTATTTTATCAAGTTTTACAGTTTAGTTCAGGGGATGATTGCAAAAGTCACAGCGAGATTTTTTTCCCCATTTTTTTTAAGGATGCTCGTCGATATTTTTCTCTTTGTAATTAATAGATGTCAAATGTAGTTGCCATTTTCCTTCATACTTCTTTGCTCTTAAAGCCTATAATTGGGTTAGAAATGTAAAGACAGGAAAACATTCCAGGGACCTTTAGTTAGTTGTCGAGAAGAGTTGGACTTGCGGAACCAAAAAGTGCCATTGAAATTCTTTCTTTAAAAGGAGAATTGTAAATTCGGGGGGTTGGGTAAACTTCATATATATGTAAGTGAAGTAGTTTCCTGTGTTAAACACAAGCCCTGTTTGCGTGTGATCAAATTTTGGACTTTCTATTTCATTGTTTATATTCTAATGCATGTTATATTCTGTCATAATTTATTGAAACGTGATTCTCGATGCACCAATATGTAACTTGAGTCATGTTGTGTTAATGTGCGGCCATCTTGGTCAGGTATCCGGAGTGCATGGCAGCGGTCCTCGATTGAGCTGAGTGTGATAGGCACCAGACTATATTGTTTGAGCCTCATAGGCTTGTATTTAAATGTGCCGAAAAGTACACCTGTTCATGTGGGTATACGTACATAACGTGGTTATTGACCATAAACAAAACTGTACTTGGAGAGCTACCTAAATCCTTCCATCCATTCGAGCGCTTTAAATTGCCCAGTGTGTTAAAATCGAAGATGCTGTTCTTTTAGGAATTTGTTATAAGAATTCAAACTACCCGTTTCCAGTGCCAAACCGAAAATCACCCTTTCTGGATCGTTTAAGTAAAAAATCGTAAAACCATGGAGATCATAATTCTGAAATGGAAACCTGGAGCAACGGCTTCTTCGGTCACAACGTAACTTTATTCCTGCAACAGTTTAAAAACTGGTGTTTGGGGTTATAATGTGGACTGTTCAGGTGAAAAACTTATCATTAAAAACGAAATGTGTTTGTACATGAAGCGCTGTTGCCTGCGTTGATAGCTTTTATTTCTAACTGAATAGATGTTGTTGGACCGAATTTACGCCTTCGTTTTATCAACGGATGTTTTATTTGCATCACGCATTCAAGATGGACAACTTGCCTCTCCGATTTATTTCAAGAGCGTGTTACGGCGAAAAATTAATGGACGCATTGGATGCAAAAAACCTGTCGAGATTGTGAAAACTTTTCACGAAGTGTTGGGGGATGTGACCTCCTGAAAGAGAATTTAAAAGTCGACATTTTGTAGCATATTAGAAGCTATAAACTAAATTTTCATCTCTGAAATTGTCAGTTCAGGTCGTTGCACGTGTTGCGCTAATGAAAAAAGTTTGAAGACCGAAATACAATGCATGAAGTGCATTCCCCCCGTCTTAAAAAATGTTTCGTCCGTAATCCGTTTGCGGGAAAAAATTGGGACCATGGACTTTATTCTCCCTTTCGCGAACAATACATTGTAGAGATTTGGTGAGATGCACGCAGGAAAGGATGTAAGTTTTTAAACAATGTTGGAATCTGCCGGAAACTGATGCTATGAGTAAATCATTTTCGTGGAAGTTTTTTTCGTGAATCTCGTGGCGTAGAATTTCAGGCTCGCCCCCCCTTAAAATTTCCACCAGGTCCGGAAAACTGCGTTGATTTTTATATTGTTATAATTGGAATGATTCTGGTATTTTTATTTCTTATTCATAATCGTTTACACCCATCTTACTCATCGAAGCAAATTTGCACACTTCACTCAGGCATCTCTGCAGTTGCCAACCCGTTTGTTTTTCGTTCACTTTCCGGTGTCGCAAAATTCAAGTCAGAGAGCAAATCCTACTATGTTGGTGTCACCAACTTGGTGAATTCATTTAAATGGGTATAACAGTGCGTGGTTAAACCCTGACAGAAGGTTCTTCAATCTTGATGTCACTACCGCTCGCAAAACGATTAAAGTGTATTGAAAAATTCGGAGGGACATTCCCCTGAGATGGTTACGGCTTCGATGTCATCACTGCATCTACTTCTAAGTTCGTATGGCACAGTATTGCATCCATGTAAAATTTAACCCCTCATCCGAAGCGTTGATATCCGAAACTGATATACCAATGGTTTACCTAAGTGTAGAGATAGCCCTAGCGGGTCAACCAGCAATCCAACTCCTTTTGAACACCACGATGCTTCAGCATCAAAAGACGGGTTGAAAGGTGTCACAGAGTGAGAGGTAAGCCGTGGAGATCCTGTCCGTAAGACCCGAACCCTAGAGGGCAGTTTAAATTTTTCGTCATTTTGGCCGAGTCCTTTAGATAAATATTAGAAACGAGCGTTTGTAACTTGGGGGACCCAGATAGGGTACTCGGTAGAGAGGTCGGCGGCTGGGCAGCTGGATGCGGGTTCGAATCCCGCCGGGGAAACTGGCGCAGGGTAGGAGCTCCCGTGGTGGTTGTCTAGCTAACTAGATAAAATAAAATGGAATTTTACTTTTTTGTGTGGAGGTTAGTTCGAAGTAAAAAGAAATAAAACTCCCCAGCATTGCTCCTGCCGGGATTCGAACCCACGATCTTTGAATGAACGTCAGAGTGCCTACCACTAGGCTAATACGCTCCTCTTACTTGTAAGTGTTTGAAACTAATATATAAACATTAAATTCGAAACAAACGACTCGATTTCTAAGTTAGCGCGCATGCGCTCTTGGGATCGAGGCTCCAGCTCGACGCGACGATGGTTAAGTCGGCGCGCATGTCTGTTTGTTGTCATGATAAAGGGCGGATTTGTTTTTTTTCCAGGCCTATTAAATCACCGATCCCGAGAACGGCTAAATGAAAACAAAAGCAGAAAGAGATGATAGTTTCCTCAGTCTTTTTTATGCCACACTGCTTTATTCAACGATTGCCAGCATTTAAGTAAAAGTGAGGAAATATTTACGGAGATATTGAGCTCGGGAGACCTTGAGTAGGCCTACAGCTTGACAAACACGTACTCGTGCTGAATAGCTTGGGGCGAGAAATCACTACAAAGAAATTCAAAGATGCGCTTCATGAAATAATTTGAAATTAAACATTTCAGGCAATTTATACTAAAAATTTGAGCTTTGAGAATCTCCAAGGCAGATTTAAATGTCGTCCCTTCGGTTTTTGTTTACCATTTGATGCAAAGTTTGGCACTTCGCAATAAACAACTTCAACAATTTTGTTTTTCAATATTAGTGAACAACATTACGAAAGAGGCTTGTGTATCGTGTACACTTACCAATCACATTCTACTTGCAACTAACTACTGAAATATCATTACATTATCAACTTCACAACAATATCTTGAATATATGGAGTCAAATTATTTAACTCGTCCAGACTTTTCAATGCCCAATCAAATCTAAATTGTCAAGTCTTCATCCGTGACAAACATAACTCATTCTTTCCCCGACAACGATGTCTGTATGTTTTGTCCCCATAAGCTTGGAAAAGAGAAAACTGCTTACGTTCCTAATCTTTCATACCAACGTATTTTGAAGTACGAAAACATGAGCGATAATGAATATTTCAAATACAAAGGGGCTGTGCGGGAATATTTTTACACCTATATCAAATACAAAATTTACGATGCTTTATCTGAAGAGCTCTAGTTTTGAGAGAGCGACAGAAATTTGGTAAATTGAGCTTGCCAAGTTTAGTTAAACCCATTTACAGGCGTTTTGTGCCCTTTAATTAAATTTGTAAATAATTTTAAGATACTAACATTTTCAAAGTCTATCAAATTGCCGCAATTAATTTTTAAAAAAATCAAACAGTTGCTTAAATCCACAAAAATATCCCTGCAAAATAAGATCTGCTAGGTTTGGTTTGTTGAAATGCTAAAGAAGAAATTTCCTACAATTTCTGAGAAACACTTCAAGGGGTAAATATATTATCACTCCACGACTTCTGCAAGACTTCTGATGTGAAACCTGAAAAAAAAGGTGCCTAAGGCTTTCGATAGCAAGAAGCAAAAGTTTCAACCGTGTTACATCGACCCTAATGCATAAATCTCAAATACATGCATCACAGTGAAACCATCTCTACAAAATTTTAAGACCTGCATATAAATAAAATAACAGAGTTCCAAGTTTGCAAAGGTAAACAGGTATCTCTGGATACCAGTAAATAGGTTATAAATAAATTTCTTAAAACCTTATTTTGCATGTCAACAATTCACAGTAATGTTCAACCATATGTAATCTGCTCCTTCGCTGAGGAGAAAAATTGGGTACTTCAAGTTATGCACAGGCCAACGACTTTCAAAGGTTATACTGCATGTATTCCAAACCTATTACAGCCTTCTCATGTATTTTTTGCACTTACTATTACAAGGCCTATACTTTTATTGTTGGGTTACAAGTAGACATTTTCTTTATTTCTTTAAATGTTTTTCAGGTCTGCCAAGATTCTGCCAGTTTCTGACTTTCTTTTTCAATATTACGAACTTCAGGAGCACAAACTGAGTTCTAAGCTAAATACGACACATTCCCAATTCTAAGACTTTATCAGACATCACTTGTGCTTATATCTTTAAAATCACAAGATCACAAATAGTGCTGTGCAGATCACTAACAGTGACGATACTGTGAAAAAGAACGATGAACATGTTCGACAAGAACAGGAAGCAGGGGACTGCAATGACTGTGAGTGCAGTCTGGCGCCCTCAGCGAGCTAGGTGCAGAGCCAATAGCAAGTTGGACTTGGACAGTGCACTGTGCCACTGGGGCCCACAAACACTGCATATAAGACCAGTCAAGGGCAAGAAAGACACAGGGTACAGGACCAAGTGTGACTTTTACCAACTAAAAAGGTACCACGACAGACAGCACAAGGCTGTACTGCTGTGATCACATTCTCACAGAGGTGAATATGTGGCTTAAGTACAGTATGCTGTCTGTGACACACAATAACAGAAATGACTTGGGGAATTTTCTGAGCAGGAAATGCTGACCGCGCGTTTAAGGCATAGAGCTAATGGTGTCTGCCAGGAACTGGTCTGGGTTCTGAATGTCTCCTAGCAACCCTGAAAGTAAGAATACAGAAAAAAAATTATAAGCATGGAAAAATAACTCCCATATTCAACTTTACTCGGATGTATTTGTGACTATTTATCAACTTCAAACTTTTCACAACCGTTTTATTAGGTCTTAAAGAAAGTACTTTTCGGAGGGTGACATGTCAGGGGGATAACTACTTCTCTGCCTTGTTTTCACCCTTTGCCAAAACTGTCAAGCCAGAAATAAGGAAAAGGCACTCCCCCATCTGATCACATTCCATACTTTGGCAGTTCTGGATGGATCAGAGAGTGTTGTATGAGTTAAGGGTTTTCTTTTATTGTGAATCAGAAGATATGAGCCTTGGACATTCTCATATCCTGGGATTATGGAAATAACTTTCCAACCTTTAAAATAATAACCTGTCATCTTACCTGTGACATCACAAAATTCACCAAACGACTCGCAAGGCAGACAGTCAACCTCGTAGCGATACAGAATCTGCAAAAAAAAAAAAAGTATAAATTTTACCAATTTCAAATCTCATAAATCTAGATAGTAATTCCAACTTTGATACATATATACATTTATTTTCTTTTTGGAGGCAATTATTGGGAATCAAAATGTACGCATTTTCATGATAGCGTCATCACCTCGTCGCCCGCCTTGAGCATGGCCTCGTCGTTATGACGGATGTAGTGCGCCAGGGAGACCGGCCAACTGGAGCCCTGGTGTGGGGTGGGCGTCAGCAGCTTTTGGTACATGGAGTCTAGCAAGGAGAAGAAGACCAGGGCTGGCTTGTAGATGATGTAGTCCTTGACTTGCTTGTCAGTTAAGCTGTGGGAGCATGGGGTGATTACATTTTATCAGTGTTTACTTTTAAAAAAATGGTCGAAGTCCGCATTCAGTGAGATGACAAGAAATGGCACTTTTTCAAAAGGTCTTGACGGTGTGAACAGAAAAGAACGTCTACCTCCAAATTCTGCAGTCACAATGCCTCTTTAACGTTGATTGTAAATCAGTCATTAATATCATATATTTTTTGGTTTCTCAATTGAAGACAATACCGGGTTTCATATGCTAACAAACTTTGACAGCATAACTTTTAATTCACCCCTTCACTACGGAGGACTGCTACTACCGCACCGTTGTGTGAGGATTAGTGCATACCACACATACAGTCTATTCACCATGCAGCTGCTGGTTCAATGGGGCCTGCTGCTGGACAAAGCCCTCCATTCAGGGCATGCCACAGCCCACCAGTCGCGGTCAAAGTAATCCCACCGTGAAGGGGTTAACTCAAGGAGCCATCGGTTTTGTGCGTCATTCAGGATTGTTCAAAATATATACACTGGAGAAGGGGTTAACAACCGGTTATATGTTTTTCATAAACTGTGAAAGACGACGACTGGCCGGCAGTCATTTTCTTGGATTCTCATTCTAGATGAGGGGAAAGGTTAATGGAAATGCTGGAAAAAAGGATGATTCCTAATATTTGTCGTGACTAGTTTGCATGAAGTGATTCCACCTGCAATGTCTAGAAGCTGTTTGCTTTGAGGGTTGTTGCGTTCACTCACGTTGTGGCCCCCATGGGGCTGATATGTCGGACGTGGGCTGCCGCCAGCAGCATCTTCAACAACACCACCCGAGACTCCTTCCACTTCTCTGGCGACAGCACCACCGGGCAGAGGGCCGAGTAGTAGAACGGCCCGTCGATCTCAAAGCTGGCCTCTACCCACTTGGAGGGTGGAGACTTGAGGAAGGTGGCTAGGTTCTTCTCTTCGCGGGAAACCGAGCGAGTGCTGCCAGAGGAAGAAATAAAAATCCTTAGTCAAAGCGGATGATTAAATAAGATGTGGGTAATTCCAGTAATTAGGGGCCCATTTTTTCTGTGTCCCTGTTACATCTGACATATGATTTTGTAAGTTCAGAACACATTTTCTAATTTCCAAGAGTGCTGAATTAATGCAAACTACCTGGCAAAC
>NW_019091377.1:716200-776091 GCF_001949145.1 Acanthaster planci | reverse complement strand
AGGATGGTATCACAGAATATTTTAGTTGGGCATCACTGGGTTAATTGGTTAGATATTTACAGAGTTCTTTAGTCGTAGAGTAAGTCAGATGAGTTTAACAGAATACACTTGAGGGCACTGCAGGGTATTTTAAAATATCAGTGATTTGGGAATGATCAGTTCCATAAACGATTATCTCCACAAAATCTGCACTTTTAAATTTGTGGTGCAGTGACCAAGCGTTGCAGTAGTCACACCTACCTGGATGATCTTGCTGAGTTCGTCAAACGTACCCTTGCAGTCTCCGCAGTAGCGTTGGGCCAATTGCTGAATGGTCTTGTTGACGCTGGCACTACTGCTGCTGGCTGCACCACCCACGCCGTCCTGAGACAAACCAGTAGAAAAAAGAGGGGTTTTTTTTGCTCGTCTTGAGGAACTGGCTCGATTGGTTGAGAACTGTCGTGTGACCACAGGCAGCAACTGTGCTGGTCTGGAGGGGTTTCCAAACACTCGGCTCTGTCTCATTTGCCAGCTACAGGGTTTTGTGCTGCGTCTCCATGTGTCCGTCAGTCATTTGCGTGTGGTTTGTCAGGTTAAGCCATCGGCAGAGCTGTGACATGAGGCCCGTATGATACTGTCTATGTTGGCGTGTATGTCTGTGTGTCTGTCAGTCATTTACCTGCGGTTTGTCCTGTCCGGCCTCATGTACTCTGATCAGCAGGGCCTCCAGATGTGGTTTGTGGGAGACCAGTTGGCGGTAGACACGGTCAGCCTTCTCAAGCAGCGAGCTGATGGTAGAGGTTGCCTTTCAAAATAAAGAAAAAGTGAAGTATCAAGCGGAGAAATGTTGAAGTAGTATGGATGTGGATTCCAAGACCACCAAAGATGGTTAGCTGGTTACTTTTTACGTCACAGAGCTAATATCTTGATTTCAGGTAAAATAATAAGATGAAGTACGTACAATGGAAGAGAAGAGAGAAGGGAGGGTTACCTTTTTACGGTCATCTTCAGTCTCGATTGGGTCGACAGCACAGCAGGCTCTGGCTGTCAGGGTGTAGTCAAACTTGGCGTACTTGCAGAAGCCGCAGGCGTTACACAGGTACGGGTCCTTCTCGTCATAGTTGATGGCCCTGCAGGGAAAAAAAAGCCAAAGAGAACTGTCACCAAGCCTCGAGCATTGAAGCAGTATTTATTCAAGTTATCTAAATTATACAAACAACCTCAGTTTAAGGTAGCAAAGAGATTTCAGAGATTAAAGAAAAAATGATGCTAAGTCAAAAAACTGCAACAAACTGCTAACTGAATTTAGTGTGCTATATTACCTAAATCCACAAGTTAGAAAAGTTGAGGATTTGATCCTTTGATTTGATTTTGTGCAGAATCTTTCTCCAAGTTGGCATGGGGACATTTTACTCCTGGGGGTAAGATTCTCTAGCGTACCTGCACTTGTGGCACTGGAAAACATTCTCGCCGCAGTTCCCGCAGACGCCCGGGTTGGCCGGTACCGAGGCGCTGCAGCGGGGGCACTGCAGGGTCTCGGCTGAGGCTGTCAGGTTGTCGTAGAAGTCGGCGTACTCGATCATGAGGTTGGCGGCCACGATGGGCAACGGGAACTCCACTTTCAGCTCTGTCTGGCCTGCGGCCAGCTGACACTTGCGAGCCTTGTGCCACATGGTGGGCCTAGAGAAAAAAAAAAGAAATCACAATCAAAGACAACTGACACTCTATGATCGTAACCCCTGAAAACATTCCTCTCTACAAACTTCTTTTACAAGAGCCATCTATGCGATATCTGGTGGACAGTTGGCAAATTCAGCATTGGTACATAAGTCCAACCACTGGTACAAAAAATGCTTCTGAGGTTTTTGAAATATAAAATTCTCACGGTACGACACAACTGACTCACTTGTTTTTGAGTTCCACCACGGATTGCACGGTGCGGTTGTTGTAGTAGATGTTGATGGTGCGTACCATCTTGGTGCGCTTGAGGTCGCTGATGCGCAATGACACCTTGGCGATGGTGTGAGTGCCCACCAGCTTGACGATCTGCGAGTTGGCTGTGTAGCGCGAGTCCACCTTTAGCGTGGTCAGCTTCAGGTTCTGTCGGTTGGAGATTTATGGAAATTGAGTTTCATCTGTAAAGTCTAAAAACTCGTAACGTTCACGTTCCTTTTTTTATGTTTCTTTCAGAATGACAAATGATCAGAGCCTGAACTTAGATGGACAAAGGTAATTTCATCGAAAAACAAAAAATCTACAACTGTATCTTACAATGGCAAGATTCTTCTAAAATCAAATGAAGATCAGCCAAAAAGCTGTTCAGAATCCTTCCTTGCAAATGTTTCTGCAATGGACAAGATCCTGGACTTACAGAAAACGGGACCTCTGGATTGTTGCAAACCAGACAAGGGTCGCTCTCCAGGAAGTAGCCGTCAAACTGCACAAGGCCAGACAGCATGCTGCAATGGACAGAAATGTATCACATCAAAGTATCTGGTGAGAGCTACGTACACTAAACTAAGTGTGTCATGCGCTCTGGGCATGCACTAAAGAGGGCGCTCTCTGGCATTACAGTGAGGCTGACAAGTGTGAATTGACCGGCTGTGGCCTGGAGTAATACACCTGTCTATGAGAAGTGGCTGCAGCCACTAGTCTGTGGCTTCCGTAAGTACACATATTGATTACAGCCGCAGTAACAATTTTGGATATGACCTGAGTGACGGGCTCTTCCATTATGCGACTGCTCCAAGAACCCTCCCAAATTGAACATGGTCGGAAACCACAGTCTAATGGAGGGCAGAGAGAGGGGTGCTTACTTGTAAATGGTGGAGTTGGGATGATTGGCGAGACATTGGTTCTGTGTCTTCAACAATGCCGCTGCTTTCTGGACGTACTGCTGGGACTGAAATAAGAAGGGAAAAGGAAAACGTAATCCCAAAGGACTTGTTCATGGTGCAGGTTTACAAATGGTGCCATGTTGGTTTTCATTTCAATTCTGGTGGGAATTTCAAACACTTTCTGAAATACTTTGCAATAAAATTAGCCTAGTGCTAACTAAACCACAAAGAAAAGAACGCACAGAGGATGGAAACAATGCGAAACATTTAGACAGGCAGAACACTGCTGACATAAAAAAAAGGACGCACTTTGAAATATGTAACATGGAATCTAGTAAAAAATAACAAAAACATGTATGTGAAATGTATTACTCTTGAACTGGGAGACAAGTGGGATATTTCTCAAATCTTTGATTTCACCTTCTGCGCGCTGTACGGCGCCTTGAGCGAGAAGTAGCCCAGGAGGTCAACAAACTGGGCGGCTTTGCGCCCGTAGCTGGACAGCTCCGGCCAGAGTTCCCACATCAGCTCCAGCAGCTGCTCCTGTTGGCTGAACTGGGAACTCCTGATTTAGGAAAGGTGGGAGAGAAAACATCAACAAGTTGACATACTCAAGATGACTGTTAATTAATAATTTAAAAAACTGCTTTACCATCACAATGGTTGTTCTATTATCAGATGTGCATTGAGCAGTGTATGAGTGGAGTCTATTGCCAAGTCCGACAAGAATACTTGGATGTGAGATGGCACAGCTGGAATCAAGGCTAAGAACCAAAGCTGCATTGAATAATTTGACCGAGTAGGAATGTGACTGGACATGCAGCTTAACAAAATTATGTGAAAATGTACCTAAGAGCTTAGACTCCGACTCCAGTCTGCATCCTTCAGTAAAATATGTGTGTTTCTACATTTTCAGAATACCCATTTTGTATACCCACATTCTAAACCCACAGCCAAAAACATTAAAGCTCAGATCTCACCGTCTCATAACTGAGACTTTGTACTTTAATTTAGCTTTTTTCAATGCCTGATAAAAAGAGCAAAGATCTCTTTGAAAACTATGAGCCCAACCAAAATGCTAAGAAGTGGCAGGTTGTAATTTGCACCGGTGTCAGAGATGTTTTTTTCTTTTTGGAGGAGAGAAATTGACCTGAAGATGTGCAGGAGTAGGCCGTGCGCCTGCCAGCGCACCGAGGTGTTGTTGGACTCTAGCAGGTGCTGGCGGACAAAGCGGGAGAGGGAATCGCGGCCGGCCAGACGGTTGAGCTGGTTGATGAGGGACTGACACAGGCTGTCGTCATGGCGCTGGCTATCTTCCGAAGATTCTGAAATTACAAACGTGGATTACTTTTCCAAAAATTTCAAAGTGTTGACATTTTAGTCTGATAAAGTAATGTGACTGACTTCTGGCGGCGCTGCCTCTAGAAAAAGACAGCAAACACACCAGACCTGCAGTCTGCTTGGAACTGGATGTAGAAGCGCCATCTTTGACATAAGCCCTGCCTTTGGGCATCTTCCGGTCTTAGGTCTCAAGGTCACATCCAACCTTAGTAAATTCAGACTCCAACCTCAAGGTCCAAGGTCCAAAAGACCACGAAAAGACTTAAAATCAAGTTAAGCAGCTTGGGCAATTTCACTACAACCATTAAAGATATACACATCAATAGAAACCTTTAACTTTATAAAGATACTAGCGTGATTCAGAGGAAGACTTTGGGTTGGTCCTTAGGAATTGTTCAGAATGTTCCACTCACTATCCCGCCTACCCTCCGACTTTTCAGCCTTCTCCTTGCTCTTCTTGTGTTTGGAGGAGGAGGTCTTGTTGCCGCAGAGGGCACAGGTCAGCAGCTGCAGGAGGAGGGGAGACACACCCTCATCTAGGTAGAAGCTGGCTTGCTGGAGGCTGGATAAGACGGCTTGGGGGGGAAGAGGTGAAAATAAATGATTGAAGTACACATATATTGACTGGCAATAAGGGCAATAGTGTTATATTGACTGGCTACAAGGGCAATAGGGAAAAGCTATTGCCCTGATGGACAGAAAAAAGAACAAGAAGTCCTGAATAGTAACTATTGACTGGAGGGCACTAGGAAATGACTATTCATGCTGAGGGACTAACAACAAATGACAATATGAGGGAAATATGTTGAAAGATTCAAAGCTGAAGGAAATATGGCCCTCCTGAAGGTGAGACTGCGAATGTCAAAGATACTCTTACTCTCATCCTTGTGGCAGAACTTCTGCCAGTTGAGGGTGCGGGATGCTGCAATCTCCTGGCAGGCCTTCAAATGCTCAATCTAAAAATGAGGAAATACACAACAGAAACTGCGTCAAGATAACTCTAATTCATATCAGTAAGCATGCAGGAAACCATTATTCCCAATTAGAAACAAGCCACGAAGAGCAATGTGTGCAACATGGAGAAATGGGTGGGGGGGGGTTGTGATAGATGGAGATTAAAGGCAGTTTAAAACTATATCCATCACAGGTAGGTTTTCTTCAGTTTTTATCAACTCACCAGGGTTATAAGAGTGTCGTAGGGTAAGGTGATTGGTACATTGCTGGTGTTGTCAAGCTCAAGGCCGTTCTGACTACAGATGGACCTGGTTGTAGAAAGCAAAATGTCAGTGCCAACTTCACTGCCTTAAGACTGTCATAGTGCCCTCTACTGTTCAAAAAGATTCTGGATGCTATTAAGGGATTGCATGTTAAAGGGACATGGAGGCCTAATGTTTCTTCAACCTTTTTTATCATCTTCTAGTTCAGTATTTGCGTGTTACTGACGTTTGTACAGAAAAAGGAGCTTAAAGGGTATGTTAAGTGTCTAAATTTTTCGCAACTTCGTATCGAAGTGGTTAGACAAGTGGAAAAAACTAATAAAATCAAGGCCCTTGAAGTTGATCTGTGCGCTGATTGTGTGAATTTGTATTGCTTCTTCTTGAGTGATTGGAGAGTTGAAACCACAATATCGGGCCACTCTTGTCTCTCAAATATGAAATTGTTTTAAGGTGGACCCTGAAGAAACCTAGGAAGGGACGAAAATACCCACAGACAAAAAATGTGTTGTGATTAGGGTACGTGCCACATTATTGGTCAAACGGACAGATGCTGGGCTAAGTGGACCAATCAGAACAAGGACTGCTTACTTGATGTCTCGGAGGTGAGATTCCAGAGTGTGCAGGTCGCGCAGTTGGCGGTACTTGTCCTTGGAGCCGCAGATGAAGAGTAGGAGTTTTCTCACTTGGCGCCTGACGAAGGGTGTCTGCTGAGTCATCATGTACTAAGTGACCAAAAACAGACCAGATCGCGGTTTCCAAGTGACACTAGCCAATGGGAAGCTGCTTGACCCTAGAGGGCAGCAGAATAGCAGGTAGACTCAACCTCCCCTGTCATTTGTCAGTGGATGGTTACGGTGATGTTAGAGGGCAGCAGACATACTTAAAGCTCTCTGTCTTTCACGACAGCATTTTTTAAAAACAGATTCAGAGCTCCAGAACGATATTTTTCACATCAGGAGACTTGACATCTGCACCTGCAAGAAGCTGGTCATGGGTTCGAGTCCTATCCGGGAAAGCTCACGAGACTTCACGATATATCAAGCTTCCAGGGATCAATGAGAACACAGTACTCATCATGTCACTAAGGGTAAAAACTCAGTAGCAAAAACTAGTTGGATAGCACAGATGAACTTTGTGTTTATGATACATAACTAATTTTTAAATCGAATCATTTGGTAAAGAAATCTCTGTCCAGTAGTCTTTTATCGGTCCACCATTTTACCTCGCACAGATAGTAGAACCAGGCCTGGTCAAAGACAGGAACCCCCACAGATGGGGTGGCATCACAGATCTTCTTCATCTATACAAGAATGTAGCAAACAAAAGTACTCAGACAAGTCTAACTGAAAGCACCACACTAAAATCTCTCATCAACCGACATGACATTCAGAACATTGCCAGTACTAAATGAAACATACCTGGTAGGGCAGACGCAAGACCATCTCTGTCAGGAGTTGGGGGTAGGCTTCGAAAACATCTCCCGCATGGCCCTTAAGAAGAAGAAGGAACATTTTACTATTCAATAACGATGCCATAAATGTGGCCATCGAGCCAGTGTTTAACTTTCACTTTCCTTGGAATGAAACAAGTGAGAATATTTCCATCTCCTCGGCTGGAATGCTACTCAACCACAGACTGCTCTCCAACTAAAGCTGGTACCTGCCTATACTCCTGGGAGGAGAGAGGAAAGCAGAGTAAAATGGCTTGCTCAAGGACATAACCTATAGCCAGCCACTGGATTCTGACCCGCCAGTCATAAGTCACAAAACCAGTACAATTTGGTCACCCTCCTTAAACGTCAGTCAATCACGCTAGAGCCTACGGAGAACTACACATCTGCACGGGATGAGATTCTCTCACCTTAACGTACTGTCTCAGGAAGAACGGTGACATGTCCGGAGGTGAGGAGGTTGGATGAGGCTTGAGAAGGTTACTGGAGCCTCCTGACGCATCCTGGAGAAAGATGCCAACAGACAAAAAAAGCTTGGGGCCCAATTTTATGGAGTTGCAAAGAAGAAATTTTACATGACGAGCAAAGGTGGCTGGGAACCAGTCACAAGAAATACATGTTCACTTATATTTTGACTGGTAACTTGGTTTTGCTTAAAATTATTTCTGTGTCTAGCAAATGTCCTCTGAATTACCTCTGGAATACGGAAAAAGAAATATTTACAAAATGGGTAAGACACCAATCTGGATAGTGGCAAATTTTATCAACAACTCAGCCACGCTGGACACATAACAAATAGAACTGCTTTTCTAAATTTGTTTGTCCTATCCAGGAGGATCAAATGCAATACCGAGAAAATATGCCATGAAGTCTGCTGGGAGTCTAGTTCCTTACCTCGTCCACATCTGTTTCCTTCCAGTGGTCTAGGAGGGCCTTGAGAATCAGCAGACAGTAGTCAACAGCACCCCAGCTGAGAAGGGCTGAGGCCGTGGCGTGAGAAATCAGCGTGGAAGACTGAGAAAAAGCAGCAAAAAAGGGAGACAATCGATGCTTTCAAAGCAATTTTGAATTCAGCTTTTCTAATCCTCTGACTGTCCCCTGACTTTGTTCAGATATCCTAGGGGGTTAGGGTATATAAGGTTCTGTGCACAAATGGCAAAGGACATTATAAGTACTTTCACAACTTATAACAAGTACTTTTCAAAAGTTACAACAAGCACTCCCACAAGTACTTTGGCAATACTAAAAATGGGTGAAGAATGATTAAGGAAAGTCGTCATTACAGTTCATCTATGAATAACTTGAGGCTTGCACTGAGACCTGGGTCGTTGTGGTGCACATGTGAAGTATCAGTGAAGTACTCGACTTCATCACTGCCCATGAGACAGTCCCAGAGGGACTCACCTCGCTGGCTGCCTTAGTCCCCGACTTGGTGCGCGACATGAAGACGCTGAGCAGCCGCATGATGATCAACTGGACCTCGTGGAAGGCAGTGCGCTCGGCTACATCGGCAAAGTCCCGGCGGCGCAGGTTGAGCTCGGCCAGCATGGTGGACAGCAGGCTGCCCAGGGAGTGGCGGTCTTTGTCCTCCTCGATGTCCAGGTCCGAGCTCAGCATCAAGACCACCTAGCAAGATGCCAAGATGAAACCATCAACTGAATGCACATTCAACTATTTCTCCTGATCTTGCCCATTACAGCCTCCTCGATTAAAGGGATGGATATGACCACGCCCACCTACATGAATGAGATACCCTCAGCCTCGCCCATCACTACCCCTTAAACTTGGACTGCCCTTGCCTCATTGACAACACCCACCTGCAAATGTTGGACTGCCCTAACTTGACCAATCACACCCGTCTGCATGAATGGGATGGCCCTGACCCCGCCCACCACACCCACCTGCATAAATGGGATGGCCCTGACCCCGCCCACGTCCCTAAGCTCGGGCAGGTACTGCAGCAGTCGATCCAGCAGCATCAAGCGGAGGGCATGCATGCGCTGGCCATGGTCGCGCTCTGTCTCTGTCTCGCCCTCAGGCATCTCCACGCCATCCATCAGCGGGTTGCCTAGTGCATTGCCAGGGTGACCACTGCTCTCGGCACTGTCCGGACGTGTTGCGATGGGCTCGTGGACACCGTCTCCATAGGCGCTGCTGCGACCACTCGCTGTTCAACAACATTTGAAACAACGAGTTTCAGAAACCTAACCCTGGATCTGATGAGGCTCTTTTAAAATCCATCAGGAAGTTTTGGAGGATGTTAGAGAGCTCATAAAACTCAAAAATTTTTCCTGCATTACAGGCCACTAGTTTTCCCTTCACAAGCTTGGAAACCAGTCACTCATTTAAGTAATCAATGGTTACTCACCGCTGTGTTCCCCGGTGATGGAGTCAACAGCACTGCCCCCGCTCTCTGACCCTCCACTGCCAGCATGCTCAGCAGGGGAAGTACGCAGGGTGGACCCATCGGTAGCAGCCGTGCTTCCTTCATCGTCACTGGCAGCTGAAGAGGGGAGACAGCCAGCCAGAAATGAACAGCAACATTCTAGGTTTCATGCCGATGTCAGGTTTACGGCAGCCTTGAATTTGTACAGGAATCCTGTTTAGAACTGTAGCCAAGCTCTCACAGGCTTTTTGAAGGATATCGTCTTTCTAAAGGATACTATCTTTCTCTGCCCAAAGTCAAGTGTTTTCCAGTCACGTGAACAAGATAAGGTTTTGTACACATTCAGTCGAAAATCGGGGGTGCACGCTTTGTGCCATGAGAGCACGTAAACTGGAATACGTAAGTTGCTCAAAATATAGTGCTATGCAGTAAACAAATGACACGTCAATAGTATTTTCACACAACTGTTTATACACATGGGCACTCATGCTTCTCTCTGATGCCACACTGCACGCATGTATATTGTAGCCGTGCATGTAATACGTGCATGCAGACACAAATTACAGTCGTGACTGGCCCAAAGGCAACAGGGTGGCGACAATGGATCTGGCTATTTGATTCAGATGAAAGAAATCATTATCACAAATACCTGAGGCTGTGGTGTCAGACAGCGTACCCGCCTCCAGTGAGGACGAGCTCTGCCCCTGGTGGTGGTGAGCAGCCAGCCCCAGGGCCTGCAGGTTCAGTCCTCCGCCTCCCCCGCCCCCTCCGTCCTGGCCTGACGACTGGTCCTGCAGGCTCAGGGCGATGGCCAGCTCCATCATGGCCTCGTCATCAGCGTCCGGTGGGATGTCCAGCATGGGGGCAAAGCCCCCGCTCCGGCCGCCAAGCAGGGCCTCCAGGGGTAGCTGGTTGACCCCTTGGGCGGCGACATTGCCCTCGGCCGGCTCCAGGACCATCGGCTCAGCTTGCTCCTATCAAAAAACAATTGATGTCCATCAAAGCCCTTTTAATGTGAACACTATGTCACAAACAGACGATAACCAGCTTTTCCAAATTTCAGCCTCGTTTCTGTCTACAGCTTCACAGTAGGCAAAAATACTCTCCAACTTTTAATGGTCCTCAAGCAAAATAGTACATTTTAATGAGTAAAATCTCCAAAGTTGGGGGGGGGCTAACAGTAAGGCCAAGCAGGAGATGGAGGTAACACTGACATTTCAAAAACTCGCTTGTGGACAAGAGAAACAACGCTCGCGCTGTTTGGTATAAAACCGGCAAAGGAACAAACTCAGGAAAAAATTGTTCAGAATATGGCTGTAAACAAAATTGGAGAGGTAACAAACCAGCACTAGATGGAGAGTAGAACAGTATACATTCCTGCAAAAACAAGATGAGGTTTTGGAATTTGGTGTTCCCAAGGTCACTCTTCAAATATCTGGTGGATAAAGACTGGAAATCTTTATCAAAAATTTCAGGTATGAAGTGTTTGAAGCAATTGTAAACTGAACGTAAGATTTGAATCAAACAGGACAACTTACGACGACTTCGTAGGAGGGTTCGTCTTGCGACGCCTCCGATACCTCCTGCACCAGAGGCATTTCCCCGCCTCCCTGGGGGGCCTTGTCTTCGGGTTCCTCTTCCTCTGCCACGCTGGGGTCTGGCGGTGGGGAGCTGCAACGCTGCGGGGAGGGGATGACCACCTTACGGCGTTTGTGACGGGGACGCATGACCTTGATAAGGGCTTGCTTGGCGGCAAAGCTGACTGACTGATCCTGGTGAATAAAAAGTGGACTTCAGCTCTTAATTCCTACAGCACTCAAACTGAGAACCCTCCTGAAACCTTCAAAATCCTACACTCTGCAGGAACCAATGGTACATTCTGTGCACTTCAAATTCAAAAGGGCATCAAGCCCCATGTACAGTAACAGAGGCTAAGGTCTACCTTCCTTAATTACTCAAAATCCTTTAAAATCGATCAAGAAAATTTGAAAGATTTTGCTAGATTGAGGAAAACGGCACCACCAGTACTTTAAACAAGCCACCCCATTCTGGGCTAATACATTAACTAAAACTGCTCAAAACTCAAGTACCAAACTAACAAGTCTGGTTCTAGACTCTGTAGAAAGTTTCTGACTTTCAAGATGAGCTCAAATGAAATCGAAAACCCAAGATGAGATCAAATAATGGCATGAACAACACAAGAAGTCCATTTCACAAGGCTGAATATGCAACCAAATTGATTAAGTGTAGAAAATGCTGGCTAAGCAGCAAGCAGTTACCAGCCCAAATGCCATGTAATGCCTACTGCCCGTGACTGGCTCCCGGCCCCATTTGTGCTTGCCAAGGAAATCTGCTAAGCGTGAAATCTGCACCCAAGGGTGCAACTTGACACAAACTGTCCTACCTCGCACATGAGGAGGCGTACGTACAGCTTGGTGGCTAGAGGGATATTGTCCAAGTCGCTGCAGGCAAAGGCATGGATGATCTCAACTAGTGCTCCGACGGTGATCTCCACGTGGGTCAGGCCTAGTGGCAAAAGCAAGATGGAAAGATGAAGGACTCGTTCTTTTTTTCTGACAAAATCACTGTCGTTTCTTTTGAATGCATCTCATCTCTTTTTGCAAGCATCTCAGTGACGGCAATTTCAGAGAGTGTCTGTGGCCAAGCCCAGTCCCATTTTTTTTTCTGCGTGATGTTTTCTCCAAATTTGTGCTAAATTTACTGGGATCATTTGGCTCTTCATACAGGGCTGAACCGGCCTTTCCAGGTACTCGCTGGTGCCTAAGCATAGCTGAATAAATAGCCACGGGGACCAGTGAATCGCTGCCCTTCACCAACTCTTTTTGAGGGTTTTCTTAATTTTGCTTTGGTCCTCATCTTCCACTCGAAGCTTTAATTTCATGAATTTAGTTCCTGAATGGAGACGTGAAAACTTGACACAGCTCCCCTTTATGCAAAGAAAGTACTTATTTGTTGTTTGTGAAGCCAAGGTTTGAAAAATATTTATTTAGCTTCAAAAGTAAAGATTGAAAGTAATCAAGGAAAAAACCTTGTTAGTCTACACTGCGCTAATGCAATTAGGCTAAGTCCCAGAGTTAGGGCTGCGGCTTGAAATGATGCATATGCCTATGGAAACCCTTGGCTAGTGGCTGTTGCAACTGTCCATAGAGGTGTGTGTTACTCCTGGACATAGCCATGTCATTGGGGCATCTACTGACCTGGTAAGCATGCAGGTGCCAGCATGGCGTTGGCTGGCTTGGAGCTATGCAACCTCCAGAAGGCCTCTAGCATGCGGGCCAGGAAGTGCTTGGACTCTTGCTCCGTCAGCCCGGTCAGTCGGCTGCTGGCTGGCTCCATGGTGGCATCCTCGGCTTCGGCCTCTAGGTTGGTCACCTCCAGATCTTCAGTGAAGGCAGACACAGACAAGACATTGGTAGGGTTGACGCCACGACAGGTTTGATACCCACCGAGGCTAACGAGCAGACTGGACATTCAGTCCCTATCTAATTCTGTAGGCTTTGTACCGTGAGCAGACATTGCGTAACGGTGCAAGGTTTTGACTTGCGTTTGTTACAACCCTGACAGTGCACTTTCCAAAGGTACATCTCTAGGTTTGAACTGTCTCTTTGAGGGAGAATATTCACAGGAACGTGATGTTGTGTTTGTTTTTGAAATGAATTGGCTTTGGAGGAGCAACTGAAAAGTCTAGTGAAAAAAGAGGCACCATAGTATGTTCCTATGACTGCATTTTCTGTCAAGATTTTCACTCCTGTGCAAAAACTGTGATTATTTATTTTGCAAAGACTGTATAATTGTGGTGATTAGAAACTTCTAGCAGAAGCTTATAACCTGTACCAAAAAAAAAAATTAAGACATTGAATGTTCAATGGAGTCCACTACCTGATTCCTTGGACGTGAACGTCTCACAGGTGTCGGCAAACCGCACCAGGTTTGTTGGGCGAGCCACTGCCACAGAGCGTGCCGTCACGACAAGACGCTGGTAGGCTTCAGGATCAAGGTGCTGCTGTTGTTGACTGTCGGGTTGGCACGAAGGGGCAGCTTGTGCCCGCAGCTGGGGTTTCTGGGAACTAGCCAGGCACTGGATAACGCGTTGCAGCTGGGCTTGATCCTGTGGACCGACACAGTCGCTAACCGTCGGCATGATATCATTCAGGGGTAATTTTGATACAAGTGGCCGTTATATTCTAGCCTTCCTTTTGCTACGGCCGTGTCTGAAACGGGCTTCCAGAGCTACGGCTAGGTCTATTGTCTATGCGTCTCCACGCATTTCCAATGGAGTGAAGACCTAGACCTAGCTCTAGACAGGTGATTCGGATGCAGCCTAAGTCATACGTCTTGCACTGAAGGCGCAGTTGGAGAAAGGCTTCATTGTGTTACATATGGTGTTGGGTCAACACGCTCTGAAAACGTTACCTGCTCTGTAGATAAAGTGGACTTTTGGAGTTGTCAAGTCCTTTAGAACACAGCTTTCATTTGGTGTGTCAAAATTTTGAAGGTGGTCAAAAACTGTTCAATAATACGCATATAATCATCACCTTTAGTCATTGCTATAAAATATAAATTATTCAAGTCCCCATTGAGCCAATCCTAAAGCAACTTCCAGTGGAATACAAAAAAATCTTCAAAATTTGAATGTTGACTTGCCTTGTGGTTGTGGAATGCCACACTGGATGGCTGCATGGTGGAGAGCAGTGACTTGGCATGAGATTGGACACTAGAGGGCGTCGGCAGGGTCAACAGCTCAGTGGCCAGGTCTTGAATGGTCTGCTTGATTGTCTCCTTCATGAAATCAAAAAAGGTCAAAGCACTTGAAGTTAGTTGGTGTGGACTTAGTCTTGGACAGCCTGAGAATAGATGACTTCTGATCAATGGAAACCAAGAAAATTTGACGCACAATGGACTGTTTGAACAAAGTAACCCTCTCCCCCATTATCAAAAAAGTAAAGTTGTGTTCAAAAGTTGTGGCTACAGCTTGAAATAACATTTGTGTCTATAGAAGCCACATGGCTAGTGGCTGCGGCCACTTTCCATGGACATATGAGTTAATCCCAGCCACAGCATTCAGGCATTCAGGCATGGCCTGAAGTGCTCTTTGATTGCTCTGGCTACTAGTTTAAACAGCGCCCTCTTCAGTTTGCGACACCCTGATATGAACACTCTAATGAAGATGTAAGGTGGTTTTTCCACAACACTTGGCTTCGCTTCCCTCTACAATTAAACTCCCTCTGACTCTGCTCTGTCGCGCATATTTAAAAGTTCCTGAGGTACTACCAGACTCATTGAGGTGAAGACTTGACAGTCCGGGGGGTTATAAGTCAGGTAAAGCCTGGGTCAAAGCCGGATATTGGAAAAGCCCACAGTGGATTCAGAGAAGGTAGTAAGAAATGTGACAGCATGTAGCTGTACATCCACTGATGCCAATTGCCTGTGAAATTTTCTAAAAACCTGAAAATTTCCCACTGCCAAGGGACTTACCCCTATGCTTTTGAGCCCAAAAATTGATCAAGATGCAATTCTCAAAAGAGAACTTTTTTGCAGGCAGAAATCTTCCTTCAAGAAGGGTTTCTGTAGAAAATCCAGTGCAGCCTACCTTGTCCTCCATGTTAACCAGACACACGAACCCGTCCAGCACCTCCAGTGATGCTGCCACCAGCCGGTCCAGGCTGGACAGGGTGGTGGTCGCGACAGCCGCGGTCACGGTGGCCGTTTCCGTCTCGGCGGCCGGCGCGGCGCTGCTGGAGGTCGGCGGGAGGTTGGCCCCACCCCCGCTGGTGGAGGGGAAGTCATCAGGCGGGTCATCCGGCCAGCCAAAGTTCTCCTTGGTCTTGCCGTAGACTTTGATGGAGTCCACCATGGTGACACCGGCTGGGTCGACCGATGGACCAACTGCACACAAAAAAATACAAGTACACCCCATTTAACTTTTAAAGTCAGAAACCCTCGTGGTGAAAATGCTATAGTAACATATTTCGCTCGTGTGTTTTGTTGGAGTACGACAGTCTGATCATTCTGATGTTTGCCTCACGTGCGACAGTACGTGGATCCAAACCCCACAGGTACCATGACATTTGTGTTCCTTGGGCAAGACGCTTAGCCACAATCGCCTCCCGCCAACTAAGAGTACAAATGGGCATCAAATTGCACTGACCACAAGCTGCTGCAGAAACTGATCGGGTTGCCCAGCGAGCAGGGGGTATTAAATGTGAAGTGCTTTGTGACATGAATGATAAAGCGCTACAGGGTACCAAAGCGTGATTTCATTTGGACGGGGAAGTGTAATGTGAATGAGTGGAGTCTGTGCGCATGCTAGTTCACGTGCTGGTTCTCGCTCTAATAACTTTTACGCACACAATTAAGCGCCTGACAAATTCACTTCTGTATTTCATAAATTCACTCATAAATATTTCTACGTGATCATGCCATCGCAACACCATTTGGTTGGTTGCTTGTCAAAGTACAGAAATGACAAACTTGTGTGACTAAGGTGCTGTTGCTCTGTGACTTACCAAAGAGCGTGAATTTCTTGTCAGCAGTGAGTGACTCTTCTCTGGTGAAGGGAATGTCAAACCATCGATTGCGCGTAGATGTCAGCTAGGAAAAGCAACAAACAGGTGAAATTAGATCCCAAACTAGGCACAAAGCAGGTAAAGAATGCTCAAACTTTGAGAGGAATCCTGACAACCAAAAACATCAAGACAGCTTTTTTGAAGTAAAGGAAATGGAACTTGGAATCACATCCTTTCAACGAAATAAAGCAGGAAACAGAACTCAAAAGACTGAAGTGAAGTGATTCTCTGAAGGGGCCTAATCCAGTGAAATCTGAAACAATAATTACCTGGACCTGGGTGCTCCGGCCGAAGACTTCTAGGTAGGAAGGCACACGCTCGATGGACTGGGCACCGACGTGGACACGGATACCAACCATCACCATGGACGAGTTGTTGTTGATGACCTCAATCATGAAACCGCCGGGCTGAAAGACAAAAATAAAATGCTAATTCTTGATTTTCCTATTTCCAACACTCTAGATTAACACAAATGCCCAAGGCTTATCCTTATTATCGTCAACTTGAAATTCACATGAAATATCTCACAGAGCCCTCTTGATGTTTCTAATGTGAGGGGTTTTGAAGCCTCATCATATCCTGAAGTACTGGTAGAGAAAATACGGGCAGTGTAGTGGAACGTGACAGTATCCAACAAACTTCTAGTTCTGAGTTGACGACACAAATAAAATTGGAATGTGGTAACCATTCTAGCAGACGGCACCTTTATAGAGTTTCAAAAGGAATGCTTTAAATCTCTAGGCAAGAGCAATTGGGCAAAGTTTGAAGAGATCAGAAAGGCAAGGAAGGTTAGCGGAGGATTTTGAAGGGCCGTGAAGCTGACAGGCTTGATCCTGCCGGTTCACATTCAAAGCAGGAATCGTGTCTTGGCTTACCTTGGTGTTAGCGACGTACATCCCTGTCGTGTTGAGTCGGTGCTTGACCTGCTGCACGTTGTATACTTGCAGTAGGTCGTTGCCGCCAAACTCCACGTCGTTCATGGGCTGGCAGTGCTCGAAGAAGTCGATGGGGAACGTGACCACACCGGACGGACGACCAGCTAAGTGTTAAAACAAGAACCGTCATCTTCACCTCTCTCATTCCTTGAAGGTTTTCTCATCAAATTTATAACTCAAAAAATTAAAAATCTACTTTGGGCATTTGGACATTTTGATCTTTACAATCCTCTTTCTCACAGGTAAATATTCTGACAACTTAAAAACATCCTGGATTTCTAAGACAATCAAAAGTTCGGCTTCCATCGATAAACAACTTTAATTTGACACCCAATAACTGCAACTTTTAGAAAAATGGATTGGAAGAGCCATACTTGACCCAGACTTGGTGACTTTCTTCTTGCGTATGGGCTTGAGGGCGCTGATGGCTCCCGTGGCCTGGAACTGGCTGGACATCCAGTAACCCGTCTGGTCCACGTTGGCCATGTAGATCCGAAGGCTGCCGTCCTCGCACAGAAGGATCAGGGTGGTGCGGTGCTGGTCTGAGGATGAGGAGTGACGGATGGCCACCATGTCTTGTACCTGGAGGTTAAAAAACACGCACAATTAACAGGGCAGGAAAGGCATGAATACCAGATGGATGTCCTCACAGTGGACTAGTAATGATCTGAGGACACAAAGCGAAGAATGGCAACCATATCTTGTACCTCAATATTAAATTAAAATTAGCAGGTATGTCTAAGACATCCACTGTCAACTGAGTCCTCACACTCGTTGATGTCCTCGCATAGGAGGGTAGTGTGGGACTGTTCTGAGGACAAGAGAGTAGTAAGTGGCAAACAAACACTGTATACAGCATTGTACAGTCAAACACTGTTGAAACAGTCACACTTGATGGTATTTGGCCCACAGCTATGTCCAAAATCAATTACAATCGGTTGACAGTTTAAATTTCAAACCACGAGCTCAATTTACTGGCCAAAACTAACATTAAGCAACTTGCTACAGATGTCGCTTGATAACGTCCTTGCTGCAGTATTCTTAAAAATATCGAGGGTGAACTTCAAAGGGCATCAGCTCAACTTGAATCTGGAGAATCAGACATGCACTTGTTTGTAGTTCCAAAATGATTTGTTGGGAATTGAGCTCCATACCTTGGCTTTGGCTGGTAGCGTCTTGATCTCCTGGATTCGGATACAGTCCGGTTCCACCATCAGCAGCACGGGGATGCTGGTGGTCTGAGTCAGGCAACAGACCAAGCCAGGGTGGTTGGACACCTCGCTCCACTGGCACAGGGCTGGCGGGTTGGTAGCCTTACCCCCACTGCTGCCATTACTGGGTGGTCAAATAAATAGAAAGAGAAGCACTTGGTATAAACCTGCACTTAAGATGAGCACCTTATAACGTACTTTACCCATTTTTCATCGGTACTCTGAAGGAATACCAAATTAGCAGTGAAATGACAGCGTTCTCTCTGCTCTCTCTTTTCTTGACTGACCTCTTCAGTGTAATTGGGAAGAGTTTCCCCAGTTCGGTGACTTGCTTGTTGATGGACGCACAGAACGATTTACCTGGGGAAATTTGACAAGAAGTAAGATTTACTGCTGACGCCACCTGATGTGAAACAGCTGTGATAAGCGTTACGGAGAAATGAGGCAGGAGCGAAAGCGCAGTGGACAGGTGCTTGCAAGCAGAAATCAGTAGAGTGGTATCACTGACAGATTGAGTCATGTCCTTGAGCAAGGCATGTTATCACAATCACTTCTCCAAATCAAGAACTGATTGGGTAGCGGTGACAGTGCTTGAAAAGTACATGGTTATAAATTTGCTGTGCTGAACATTTCAAGAGAGAATTAGACCATGTCTCAATCACATTAACAACACATAAACACAGTTATCAAGAGTAGACAAATGTTTACAGTTGGTAAACTTTTATGTGAGTTCCCAGACTTGGCAACGAAAGTACTCACCCTGTGAGAAGCTGAAAAAGAGTAACTGCAAGGTGTGTGAGTAGTAACAGGAGACACCACCGCCAGCAACTTGACCGCCTGAATCCTGTCCACACGACAAACAAAAACCCACAGAATCTCATCAATTCTTTTGTCCTGGAGGAACTTGAAAATGGTTCTTTGACTGCTTTTAAAAAAGTCTGACCTTATATTTTTTTCATGTGGCCTAATACAGCATTGCTAAATGTGAACAGCAACTTTTGATTGGTAAATGCTTTGACCAATCACAGACCTTTAGCTCGTCATGCTTCACCTCCAGCACGTTAGTGACATAGAACGGCCCGTGCCGGGCCTCGCTGGCTTCAACCATGGGCTGAGTGTACAGGTAACCAGCCGAAGACATGAGTACCAGCGTGCGGGTGTCCTCGTCCGAGAAGACGAAGCAGGCATCTCGAATCTTGCCGCTGGGGACGAGGAAGTAGAAACACGGGCTGAGAGCGTCACGAGACAAGTCGTAAATCTGCAGGGAAAAAATAACAAAGAAAGTGTAAAACTTTGTTTAATATGAGTCTTCAAGACTTCATTTAAGTAGCATGTCAGACCTTGGAATTTCTGGAACGTTCCGACAGGAAAACTGCATGAGATCCACAACCCACACCTTTAGCTGTAGTAAGTTATTTTATACTGAATCTGGAGTGATCATCACATATTGGCGCCAAGTTAAATATCACAAAGCTATTATACGATGCTGTGGGTTAACGTTTGTCATTTCCCCCCCCCCAAAAAAAATAAATCAAGTTAACATCAATGACCTTGACAAAATCAGCAGTGACAATAGCCAGCTCGGTCTGGGATCCAGGCAGCCAGATAGCCTTGATGATGAAGTTACCAGCTTCGAGTTGGGGATGGAGAACCAGGTGATCGGATACGGTCCCTGAGCTGGTGAAAGTCAAGACGTGGCAGTCCTGGTATGCATAAAAATCCATAATTGATAATCAATAATCAATGCAACAAAATCTGTGAACAGTTATCAGCGTATCAATAACTATCAATAACTAATAATAGAGACCTCCACATATCATTCTTTAGAATGATTTTTAAAAACAAAATTTAAATTTAAACAGGTTCTCCTGTAAATCCTGCAACTTGGCGAAATCTCACAAACCTTGAGGCCACAGACAGCAAGGAAATCCTCATTACTTGGGTTACCGGTGATGCTGAGTACAGTGAAGGGGACCGGAGCAGATGACAACCGCTGCGAGGAGAATGAAACAACACAATGGAACTCTCACCTTTCACACTTGTTATCAGAATATTCAAATTTCAAACAGGAGGAAACAATGGGAAACACAGAACTGCACCCTACAAAAATGGAACATTCTAGGGATCCCCTCAGAAGTTGAGTTTTACAAATATATCGATACTTGTAAACAATAGAAATATTCCCCTTCAGACACTCTTTTTAGATATTTGTTCAGAGCCAATTAATCTACTCATCATTATTCTATTTTTCCACTGGTACAATAGTTCAGATCATCACTAGACCAGCAAAAAACTTGCCGAGTCACCAGTTAATAGACTAACTGCTCACAAGGCTTTCCTTCATAATTCATCATTGCATCACCTGTGAATGGACTTATGCATGCCCTACGATTGGTCTTTTATCTGCTCTTGTGATGTTCCGACCACAACCCTGATTTCTTCAACCCCTGGGGTGGAAGAGAGGGTTGGTTGGGGTTTGAAATCTAAACCTGGATGAGAAAAAACGAAGCAGCTTACCGTCAGGGTCAGTTTTCTCTTGCTGGAGTCGGCCTGCTTCAGCAGCGCCGACAGCTGCAGCACGGTGATGCGGCCCTTCTCGTGGCAGACGGCCAGGTGTTGGCGCCGGCCCTGGGGAGAGGCCAGGCAGCACATGGCCACCCGCCGCAGCATGTGGGCCCCCAGCAGCTGACGGATAGTCTGGCCCTGGTCGCCGGAGAAGTTGGCCCGGACGTTCTCGAAGGCACCTTCCTGCGAGCCCAGGGTTGGCACCTGACGTCGAGACAGAATAGATGGGCATCTCGTAACACAAATTCAATTTCATCAGAGTACAGGCATCATCTAGCTTTGAAACAAAAACTGTCAAAGGTGTGACTGTGTACCGTCATAAGCACGGCAGGGACATCAATATTTCTATTGGTTTCCTGTTTTCCTTAGAAAACATGCTTAGCACACATATTTCACTCTTCTATGCTGAGCAGAAATCAGCTAAGGACAACTCAGAAGCAATACACAATCCATGAGGTTTTAGCTAGTAACCTGTAATTGCTAAGCACATTTTTTTCTGCTTTGCAAAATTTCCGTGCCTGGCACATTTCAGTAAAACTGGTCCCTGTACAGTGGACCGAAGCCATCTTTAATGCGAGTGGGTTGACTGGCACGTAAGTCCTTGTGTGAATGAATAAGGTATATGTGGGGCAAATGGTGAACACTTGGACCTGTCCGGGTCCAACACAGTTCCTGCTTCTCTGAAAACCAGTTTTAGGGAACGGTGGGGTGGGTTTATCATCACAAAATGGTAAGAAACTTTCAAGGACTCTGTAGCAAAACAAATCAGCTGAGAATATCAAAGCACTCACCATACGAGTAAAGTGAGTTTATTTTTTACCCATAGTTTTCCTTAACTAGACAAAAACATGAAAATAGCCAAAATAAGCACATAACTTTCACACGGATGAGTAAGAGAGTGAGCATGTGAGTGACTCACCATGAGTTGCTCAGTAGACTCAGTGGTCTTGTCCAGCATGTGCAGGTCTCTCAGGGCTTGTTGGGCCCTGGAGGTGGCCCCGACGGCTGAGGTCTGATTGCAGTGCTCCTCGATGGGACTCAGCAGGTACTGTAGCAACTCCATCACCGTGACCGCTGTGCTACCATTCTCCTGCATCGAGAAAGATACATGAATAGAAGGACAAAGAAAATTGAAGATAGGAACTCTTTCCAACTACTTTTACTTCAGATGTTTGAGCACGGGTCCTGTCCTGAGAAATGTGAAGTGCCATTCCAAAACCAGACTGGAGTCGGTAATTGTGATGTTTGACAATTCGTCCTTCCCACGATTACTTTTCAAAGTGGTTCATCTATAGCTTTTGTTGGTGGAAAACTTTTGTAGTTACCAGTCTATGAAAGTTGTGAAATATATTAGTGACGCTCTTACCAGAAGACTCAAAATAATGTCTTGGGAATGCATCAACTGCTTGGCCAGCATCTGGTGGAAACGGGTCAGTTCCTCTCCTGTCATCAGCGTCATCATCATCAGCGGCAATCCCCCTAGCCCTGCTTCCCCGAGGCCCAGCATGCCCCCTTGGGGACGGTCCGTCGGTGAGGGGGCGGTGGGCGTAGCCCCTCCCGGCTGCTGGTGTGACGACTGCGCCTGCTGGTGGTGGTGGTGACGACGCAGGGCGCCAACGGAAGCGCTGCGGGTTTTCTCGTCGGCGCCCGAGGGCACGGATGAGAACGGGGAGGTCATGGACGTGTTGGACATGCTGGAGTCAAGGTTGGAGCCCGGGGTGCGCTTGACTAGGGCCTAAGGGTTTAGGTAGACATCAACATTTTTCACCTCGGTGATTTTACATACACCTTCGGGGGTTAGGATTACTTTGTTAAATAGGTTGTAAAATTTCATGATTTCAAAACTGTCTACTATCACGAAAAAGAAATGCTACCATTTAATACTTGCAAAAACAAGTGAAAACTCATCAACTCAACATTCTCATTTTTGGGCACAAATGTTAACATCCTCCATTTAAATTCATCTAAAAGGCAAAAGCTACGTACAACGATACAAGTGAATCAACATTATACACTGTGACTTTGCTCTTTAAAGTGTATTTTATACAAAGTTGTGGGAAAACACAATGCTACTCAAAAAAGTAACAAAGTTTTGTTTTTCAATTCTCGAAAAAAATTTCCCCTTTGACTATTCAACTAAAGTTACAAAATACAAAAGCAACATTCTCAATCCACAACTGGTGGATCACATATTTCACTAATTCCACAACAACAAATTCTACACGTATGTAGATGCATCCACGGAGTACTAAGTTTCTATGAGCAAGAAATTTGTAACACACCTGGCATGAGCCGTCATCCTTGTCCCCACAATCGCAGAAGAACGATCCATACTTGGCGTAGGCGACCTCGTGCCCACGATGGCAGACGCGGGCGCACACCGTGCAGATACCCACACCATCTATCATCTTGCAAGTGTGACAGTGATACCTGACAGGAGGTAAAAAAATACATGATGCCGCTTGCACTTTGAATGTAATAGGCATAAAGTTTGAGCGATAACAGTTTCTCCATTATGTGTGAAATTTCCCAGGTAACCCGTGTACACAACATATCCTGGGTACCGGGCAAAATCAACCAGTGGTTGATGACTGGTTATTGCACGAACGTGCCCAAAGTTCTTGGCAGGGGAAGTTTTGTGAATAAGCAAAATTGTTACATTAGCAACTGCAAGCTCACTGAGGTGCATGTTTGAGCAATAATTCCTCAACCACAGGTGAAATTTCACTGGTAACCTGTGTACAAAACATATCCTGGGTACCGGACAAAATTGACCAGTGGTTGACGACTGTTGCTGCTGAAACTTGCCCAGAGTTCTCAGCAGGGGAAGTTATGTGAAAACCACATCCAACCCGGCACATTTTAGTGCCTGTTTTCACTTTTGAGCGGAGAGTGCATATTTTGGTAAAGTGGCTTGCTCAGGTACACAGGGCTCTGCGATTCCGACAGGCACAGGTTTCATGAAATGCTGAGACTCTGGGTACAAAAATGTTCGTCTTGCTACACAAGTGACCCCTCAATCAAGAAAGTGAAATGTCAAAATGCAGTGAACTAGTTTCATATGCAGAAACTCTTAACAAGTGACACTGACGTAGTTTATGAAACCAATGACACACTGTAACAATGGCTCTTGGTCCAACCATTCAAGTGCAAAATCTATTAAATTGGAAATGAAAAGGAAGGCTTTTGAATGACAAAGTCAGGCTCAACCTCGCAGACCCTTTTCTGTTGAAATTCCAAAAATCTAACCACATGAACTTGAGCCCTTCCCAAGTCCTCGGTATCGGGGCAGTGCCCTGCCCTTGTAAGCTCATACACAAGGCACGTATGTCTCGGCTTACCAGTGTTGGCTCATGAAGTCCCTCTGGGTGATGGTGTAGGTGCAAAGTTTGTTGCAGAGGGAGTCTTCGTCCTGCATGAGGGGAAAATGTTCCAGGAGGATAACATCATTAATATTCTGTCATAGCAATAATCAAATTTCAACTATACAGAAAATTGAGGGCTCGTTCAATCAGCCAATAGACCTCACTCATAAGGAAGCCAATTTTGGTTGTGTACCCAGAATCTATCACATTAATAGCATCTGTAAAACGAGGTGGTGCCAGACTATGTTCCGATCTACACCTCAACTTTTTAAAACTTTAGTTCACCTTTTTAAAAATTCTTCCTAAGTGTAAATAACATTAACTTGTCATGAAGTTTTATTTCAGTGCTTTCACTTTTATTCTCACGTGTCTTAACAAAAAGTTAAGCTCGCTTTCAATTCAAAATGGATGACTTGTGAATACGGCTAGTTGCTGAGATGCGAGAAGATGAAACATTTTGATTTTGGACTGTTACCGAATCTTCTCCTCCTGAGTCATCCTCTTCCAGCATCATGTCTTCGGCCCAGTCGGAATCTGCCTCCTGCGCGGCCGAGTCGACGTCGTAGGCCGGAGCCAAACTCCTGTTAGCAAATTAGCGCTGAGCAATTATTGTCACGAATAACACTTTGTCTTTAGCCGCAAGATAAGCCAATATGCCAATGATCAATTATAAACTCACGAAAAGCATAAGTAGGAAACTCACTTGTCACCGGATTGTTTGAGCGCTCCAAGTACGCTGGCGATGTAGGACAGTAGGTAGCAGGCGGCCTCCATCATGTGTTGGTGCTGTTAACAAACGATCACAGTAAAAATGAATGACAGAGTTTGAAAATGGTTTGGTAGGTCTCTTTCTGATAAGAGTACCTACCATGGTAGGAAATAAAAATGTGAAGTTGTCGGAAAAGTGTGAGTGTGTTCAAATGGAGAAAGAGTTGTCAGCACACTGCAATAAAACTTCACTTCTATGTCAATACAGGGCCAATCCATGCAAAGAGGCTTGCTCAGGGACACGGACCTCACAATTGGGATGCGATCATTTGCCAGAGTAACACCGGGTGCATACCTTTCCTTCTGCTGATTCAAGAGCTAGCTTTTCGGCAACGTTCTTGTGTGATAGATACTTCTTGCTGCAATGAAAAAATATTTCTCTGGTTACACAGAAATAAATATACAGGCAACCTCCGTCAAAGAGATGGTGAAAAAAGAACCAAATTTTGTGACCATGATGAAAGAGGTGACCTATCCTTGCCAAAGAACAGAGATTCTCGAGATCAGTTTCTTATTACATGAACAAAAATAGGAAATTAAACAATTACAAAAGTTCTGAGAAAGGTGCACTGCAGAGGGGATGGTTCAGACTCGAGTCAAATGTATACACTTTCGGTTGAATGTGCACAAACTTGTGGCACAACCACATGACAGAAGCACATCTGGGTATGCTAAAATAACAGAAATAATGCTGATGTAACTAGACTAGATTTCTGTGGGGAGCATTTGCAACAAAGAATCAGTAACACAGAGACTTTGAATACAGACCAGGTGACCAGCCACTCGTTTGCAGCCCTGAACAGCTCAATGTGGCCCACGCCTGACCCTGCTCCGGCCAGCATGACCATGACCGGCATCAGCTCCGAGAAGCCCAAACTGTCGCCCACGCCGGACAGCAGCTGGGTGCCCATGGGGATAAGGGCCTTTAGGAGGGCTGTGGCTACATCCTCTCCGACAAGACTAGGGAGGAAAGCAGAAACAAGCAAAATTTTGAAATGTTTCCGTCCTGTAATAGTCCAACTGAAATACCCCCTCGGTTTCACCCTTCTTTCCTCGTCTACAGTAGAAACCACACCCCTGGTGTCATATACTGTTGTAGTACTTTTCCGCCTCCCATAATCCCATAGCTCCACCCACCTTTATTTTTTGACACCACGATAGATCAGGCTCCACAACAGACCTCATCACTCCTGACAATTACATTTCTGTGCATGCCACCGAAGCCCAAGCCACCTCTTCTTGATATGATCCTCAGCTTTCCGGTAACACACACTGTGTCTATTTGTCGCCCTCTATAATCCCTGAGCCCCCACCCACATCCTCTCTTTTCGTGATGGAGGCTTTTGCAGTATGCCTCATTCTCCTTAAATCTCTACTGCCTCCTCTCACTTTGTCCAAAGCTCCACCCCCTTTGCCAATAACTGATACAGGAAGTCAGGCTCTACAAGACACAAGTTTTCTGCCATTTACCCATCTGACATAGCCTCACCTACCCCCTCGATTTGATGATATACACAAGACAAATTATTTCTGACGTCCCCCCAGAATAATTCCTTAGCTTCATCTAAGGCAGATAAGCCTTTTCATTAAAAACTATGTACTCCTAACTGTTGCCCTCCCCCAAGAATCCCCGTAGCCCTGCCCACCTCTTCTCCTTGACGATGTGGGAGGTCAGGCTCTGTAGCAGGACGCGGTGCTCTTGACCTTTGGCTCCTGGGTGGCTGTCCTGGATGATGCGGGCCAGCCAGCCCTGCAATGAGTCCGGGTCCACCAGGGAGAGACGGGTCAGTGAGGAGCACAGTCTGTCCAGGGATTTGTCGCCGGGTGTGTCCTCAGCTGTGTGAGACGTTGAGAGCGACAACACTTAACCATGCCATCAGATTTTTAAGAATGTACATCACATTTCAATAGTAGATCAAATTAAAACCTTATCAAAATGATCGACTTTGTCAAACTTTAAATTAACAAATAAGCCGCGTATTTCAGCCACTGAAAAAAAAACTGATTGAATTCCTGTACCAAATTGCAGGAGTCGGTTGAAGAACTTGAGGACTTTGATGCCGTACTCTGCAGATAGATGCTCATTGGCGGATGACAGCAACACCTGTACCAGATCTGGCAAAAAAAAAACAAATACAATGCTCATTGCAGGACATTTCTTGAGAAATATGGCAAAGTTGGGAAATTCCTGGAACAAAACCTATTGGAATCATTGCTATCCATCTTAGAAAAACAGGACGACTCCTAATCCAACTTTACACGAGCCTTGATGTCTCAAAGAATGGCTCTCTTTGGACGCTTCTTTTTGACAGGGTAGCATTAAGCCCAACCTTCAAAAATCCTTCAAAATCCACCAGGAGGTTTTAGAGGATTTTGTAGGATTGAGGAAGGTAGAGCCCAGCTGCTCTCACTTTATATGAGGCTTGATGCCCCTTGAAAGTTGAAGTAGAAAGACTGTGCCCTTTGTCTCCAGTAAAGCAGAGGATTTTGGAAGATTCAAGAAGGTTCCTAGATGGTCTTATATGGCCACGTAAAAAAAACAAAAATAAAAATAAAAAACGTGAAATCACGTCTTGATATTTTGTTGAGCATTCAAAAAAACACCTTTCACTATTTGACTGTATGACTCTTATATTCAAGTTAATACCTGATTCCTCCGTGTAGAAGACTTCTAGTGCCTTCTTGGCTGGGCCTTTCTCCAGCTCTGCCTCCAAGGTCTGGATGGCATCTCGGAAGACGGCCTCCTCCAATCCGCTAAAAAATCAGATCACAAAATGCTCAATCTTCTGAAGTGATTCTCTCGACTTGTTTAAGAAAAAAATCTGAAAAAAATAAAGGCTCTGGCAGTATTGGGTTTTGCATTGTTCATATCGTGACGAAAAGTTAGGGTTAGGGTAAATTTTGTTATACGAATTTGACCCAACTCAGACGTCTTGAATGGAGACTAGTCTGGCAATCAGAGATTTTGGTGGGACTTTTCACACAGCTCAGCTTTGACTCCACATCAGACTTTGTCTCTGGCCACAAAAACGGAAACCTAATCCTGGCTCCAAATCGTACAGTCCAATATCTTTGTGTTAAAAAAAATACCACAGTGGGGGGGGCACTAATTGAAGTCAAGAGCTGGTACTGACGCCGATACGTGCAAAATGGCCTATCGGTGCTAGAATATTGCTCAGTCTTTAGGTTTGTTTTACCTCTGTGGTGAGGCATGTTTTGTAATCAGCTCATGGCAAGCTGATATCAGGCATAAGTGAAGCTTGTGGACAAACTCCTCACTATCGCTACCTCCAAGTAGGCGCTCCACGGGTACGTAGGTCTGATGATGTAGACAAACGATATTATCAACAAATGGAAAACAGAACAGAAATAGTATCATAAACAGTGGGCGTTAATAACTACAAGTGATTGTCAACACTGTCAGTAAGTCCTTCAAAACTTCAGACCTGAGGGAAGTTTTGTAACTTTTTTTCTGAATCTTACATTTAGAATTTGGTATGCTCTGTTGGGTACGAGCAGTGTTCCCCCACATTAGGAATGGGCTGTTCCCAATTGAGAATGCACACCCGTGCAAAACTTTAACCCACGTGGGAATGCTAGACCTTGTACCCAGTTTGAAGGGTGATTTGTTCCCAGTTTTGGATTTTGGGAATGCCAAAATTAGGAAATGCTTGTATTGGTGATTCAAAATGGCATTTATTTCCTATTCAGAATGAGCAATGTTCAAGGTGGAAATTTTTAAGCTTTTCAAAATTTTACGACGATCTTCAAATCTGAACATAGGCTGTTGTGGCAGTGGCTCAAATAACACCTTCATAAATGGTAGCCGGTGGCTAGCGGCTGTAACCAGTTCCCATAGATACACGTGGTAGTCCTAGCCACAGCCATTTGATTTGAACACAGACTTGCCAGGCATCCACCTCAATCTGATGGGATCTAGAAACGGATGTCTGGTGCCCAGACTCTTACCAGTTCGGCAAAGCTCTCTGTGCTGGCATCCAGCAGGAGTGGAAATAGGACGTCCGCCAGTTCTTTCTTCCAGGGTTCTTGCAAGGCACTCACAACACTGCCCTCATCACACCACCTATCCAAGGCAAAAAATGATTATACAGAAAGTGAGCCTCTGGATTTCTAATAATTCTTTCTTAAACGAGCATCGAGCGCATCTGAATCAGTCGGCTGTGGCTTGATATGACACACAAGTCTATGAGAGCCAATGCTAGTTGATTCAAACTCTCCACAACCCCGGTATGCATTTCACTAAGCTGCTAAGCTTGGCCATCTGCTGGGTGCAGAAAATGTGCACTCGGCAAAATCTGGTTACCTGGCAAAACATCACAGTGTGTACTCCATTTATGACTGGTACTCTGCTGGTATCAGCTTAGCAGGTAACGGTGACATTAATCAGATTTCACTGCTAAGCACCCCTATGGCATTTTGGATAACTGTGTCATAAACAAGGGGCATAAGCACTCTGTTTCTTCTTCGAAGATGACTCACATGAGTTGGTCGGTGCATAACCTGACCATGGCTGTCATGACGTGTTTCAAAGGCAACGCAATGGAAAACACGGTCTGACCTGGAAAAAAAAGAGACAAAAATATAGGATATTTGGACTACAGTGAACTTTGATAGAGTCAAATCTTTGGGGCGAGGATAAAGTAAGTTGGGGTAACCAGGGGTTGGGTTAAGCAAGGTTTCTGGATTAGAGAAATATGGAAGGGCTGCGTAGCACCTTGATCAGAATATCGACAAGAATACAATATCAAATCAGTGCTCTGAAATATGTGATTGCCGAGCTTGCGATCAGACAGTACAGTACAGTTGCGGTGTTTCCATGGCAACCTGTGCCAGTCAGTCACAAAGACTTTTTTATCAGCACAAAGACCTTTTTTTTTAAAGTAGCTATGTAACAGAATTTTTTATGTCTTGAAAACATGAAGCATAGCTTTTTTGATATGTTACTGAGACTTTCCCACTCCTAGGTGGCAAAAAAGGAGAAATTTCAACATCATGGATTTTACGCAATTTCCAGAACAGCGGCCCTTGGCCTCAAGAAATGCGACCCTCCTTTGGTACCTTACAGCCGCTAAGGCCATACAGAGGTGATACAGCCAGTCCACATGTGTACAATATATCCGTAGACATATTGTTCGTTATATATAATATATTGTTCGTTCTTAATATTTTTCTCCCACTACTGGTGATGGGAATAAAATTTGCTTCTATACCTGCATGAATTAGAGTTTCTGAATGTTCTTTGAATGCCTGGAGTGTTTTGGTAATATTCCGATGAACATGAGAATCTGAAGTATTCCACTTTCAAGCCAACTGTTCACTGCAGTCTCTCTTAAGAGACACCAAACAACAATGGGGCTAGACGTGAACTTACAAGAGAGGGCGTTGAGATGCATGCCAAGTACCGAGTTCAGCTGGTTCTCGGAGGCTATCGCATGGCTGCTCCTCTGTGGAGTGAGGAAAAACAGTTTCAACATCGTGACGACTATAATGAAATACCTCCACTGACAGAAATGACACAGTGAGATACAGAGATCAATACTTTGCTGATTCCTAACGTATTAAATGTACAACGTATATAAAATGATTTTTATCCTAATTATTTTATATAGTTTATTGCAAAATGAAGAACGTCCTCAATTGGCTGTGTACAACGGCAATTAATAGCCTCATTACCCACAATCCTACATTAAATACAACCTTTATCCTAGAACAAGTATGTCTGGTACATAGTGACTAGTTATCTCACATAACGATGCGCTGCATATTTAATACCTCATGAAGTGTTGCATAGGTTTCATCTTTGCTACTGGGTATATATAGCGCCCTCAATTAATCATGAACAATGAGGATAAAGGATCTTGTAGAGAATTACATTAGTGCACCATGGTATTATAAAAGAATTGTTACAGTATCACATTATCAGCCTAATTAAATATAGTATCCTAAACAACTTGCACGTGACAGACTGCGAGTGGGTGTGTACCATTGTGGCAAAGCCCTTGGTCTCGCTGGCGCCATTGTTGGCATTCCACTTCTCCACGGCCGTGCGGACCGGCTGGGGCAGGCCGCTGATCTGGAGCAGGCCTGAGGCTGTGGGCAGCCACTTGGCGGCAAAGGAGGAGCTGACGCGGAGGACCACGCTGAATGCTGCCTGCGATTCAAAGGTGGTGGGCCCCGGGATCTGGTCCAGCAGGCAGGACCTGGATGACAAATGGACAGTCAACGACTAGCTGTTGAAATTGGGTGTTTGCCCGACATGTACATTGAAACATTGAGTTGGCCAGAACCCACGACCTCCTGTTTGCTAGTGCAGACGTCTTAGCACTCACCTTCTGAGATTGGCTGGCCAGTTGCTGCACCATGCTCTTGGAATACTTCAAAAGTACTTCACATATATCTCACAAGTACTTTACAAGGACCTCACAGAAACTACGCATGTGTTTCACTCGTACCCCACATGTACATTCACAAGTACGCTACACGTCGCTCGCCTGTTCTCTGCAAGTACTTGAGCCTTACATGCTCTTCTAAAGTACTTTACAAGTACTTTCGCTAACAGCAGAGAGGAAACGGTTAAAAACAAATGCCTTTGTTGCAGTTAATGTACAAATAGCTTATGGCTTTTGATCACCGGATATTAGTCAAATTGTTGTGAACTAATTGACTACGCTGACAGAGACAACTTTTTGATTAACAAAGCTGATTCACAACCTTCTCGTTAGGGAAGATTGAGCTTGCTTTTCCCGATACTTGGTGATCGCACGCTGGAAGAGGTTATATCTGGCTTCCTGTAGGACATCTAAGTCAATATTTTACTATTGCAAGTTCTTAGTCGAATTGCACGGAACGGATCCCATTTTCAGGAGGATTTGGTGCGCTTGCACATTCATAGTTTTTGAAGAGTCAGAGTGAGATTCTGTGCGTCCACACGTGTCACCATCTTGATTTTCCTCAGCTTGTTCACTTCAAGCGTGAGAACGAACGCCACAGTAAATCTTACATACTGCTACCAAGTTAAATCGCATTAGCGGCCTGCCGATCTGAAGCGTTTTCAATATTGAAAAGTTCCCTTTAATGCATCCACAAGAGCCAACATAGGACTTCAAATTGGTGAAAAGAATTGGATGTTTACCTTGCGAAGACTGTATACATTTTGAGTAGTTGAAAGAGGATGGGTCGAAGGTCGCTGGCTATCTCCAACACTTTGTACGTCTTGGCTGTCTCGTCGCCACTCTGTGGATGATGAACAAATCAAGGGAAGCAAAGGAATTGTCAGACATAAAACGTACAAAATGACTGAGCAATATAAAGACCTCCAAAGACGAGCAAACTTTGAAGATTTTTCAAAGAGCCAATTTATTCAAGGCAACAATGAAAGTACTTTTTGTATAAACAGCATAGACATGTGAAGACATATTCTAAAAATATAAGAAGGGTTTATATAGAATGCCTTCAGTTTGACTAATTTTTCTCAATGAAAACGTAATTTTTTTACCTTTTGGAGCAACTGTTCAAGTTAAGGAAGCAAGTCAAACCATTGTGAAGTTCTTTATGACACGTGCCAAGCCCAATTCAAAGCAATGGCTTGGCTCTCATCCTAAATTTCCCGGTGGGTTTTGAAGGAACTGGGAGTGTTTAGGGTTTGCTGGCAACTTACGATGGATCCGATGAAGTGATCTTTGAGGGAGGTTTCCACCTTGCTGAGGATGCAGTCCAGGAGGCAGATGGCATTGAGGCTGGGCAGGTGGGTTGGGATGACGATGTCATTGGCCATCACAAACAGTGGCATGTGGGACAGCTGAACATAAAAGAGAAAGAATTTAAATTCAGCGAGTGGCATCTGATTGGTCGAAGGTGTTCTGCTGTGCAACTACTGAGCAATCACTGCTCATAATGGGATATAATGAGTATATCTGAACGTGCGTTTAAGTGTTCAATTTCCTTGAGCCCCCTAGATGTAGGACCGTGGTTGGGGTTAGCGACAGGGGCGGGGTCAAAGATCAGGGTTGATTTATGTGGATGTTTCAACTACCTGCCCCAAGTCGGGCATAGTATCCTAGCAATGGAGGCTCCTTTGGTGGGAACTTCATTTAGCTGGTGCACAAACAACTATGAAATGCAAGCACTGAAATCTTATCGCTTCCAACAAAATGAACACTACCCACCACCATGGCTCTTTTCAACCGATGAAGGGGGTGCTTGTGCTCAAGGTATATACAATGATTTGGGCGAAGTTTGGAGGTGAGAGTAAAGGAAGTGTGGGCTAAAGACAGGTTCAGGCAAAGGTGCGAGGGCTGCACCTGCGTTGCGATGAGTTCCTGAGCTAGCTGGATGTCAAACTGCACCGTGCTGCAGTGCTGGGTGATGATGTCCAGTAAGCTCTCGGCTTCCGTTACCGGCAATCGCTGCTCCGACAGATGATCCTGAAACATGGAAGAGGGCGGAACGATTTTAGCCATGGACCTCACTGATCCTAATGATCCCTAACCAATCAAACTCCAACACTAGGGTTAGTTGGAATCTGTTAGGATGAGGAATTAACCCTAACACTCCTCAGTCCTCCAACAGGTGAAGGATTGAGGAGTGTTAGGGTTAAAGCAGAAATGAGTGCAAGGATATGGGGCTTAATCTGCATTATGACAATAAATGGAGGTTACATAATTACATATGGAAAACACAGATATGGTGTATATAAAAAGTAGACCTATCCATGCAAATTGCTTGCAATCAGTTTAACCACTTGCTGCCGGGGAACCCCGTTTCAAGCACCGTGACTTTATATGCAGAGCTGGGGTGTCCAAAATGGGGCAAAAGAGCTGGTTTGTGTAACAAAAGACCGTACTTGGAACAAAAGACCTGCTCCTGGGAATTGCCATCATTTTTCGGCTTGCATTTTTCGAAGGTAATCCGTCACTGTGTTTAGACCAGTATACCGCTGTTTTAGCCATAGTGCGCCCGCGGATGAGCACTGCGGACAAAAGTGCTCCAGGGCCCCATTGATGAGTGACACAGCACCGCTGCATGCTAATCCAGCCGCATTTGAAAAGACACCACTGGCATTCACTGGGGACAAAGGAAATTATGCAACACCTCACAATTCTGGGCTCTCGTTACAGAGCTGCAGGTCCGGCTGAAATACTCAGGAGTCAATGAAGGTTGCCTGTCAGCTTAGAGTAGCCACCAAATAGTCAATCGTGTGGGTGTAAACATCCATTAAATGAAATGATGAATTTTTGAAGAATTTTGAAAACTGAAAAGCTTGAAAATATCCCGTATGTGTGCACTGTATTTTTAAAAGCACCCGACAGCAAGTGGTAAAAAAAAATCTGTCAAATGTGACTAAAAGTAACATTTCCTCCCCTTAAAGAGAGACAAATCCACACTACCAACGGACCCATTCTATCAAACACTGAATTAACAGGGTAGCTAGGTAGACAAGTGTTGCTTGATAAATTCAAGTGCTCAGCAAAAATCAGCTGGAAATCCTCTGTACCTCCATTCAAATGAGGACAAGAAACAATTTTTTTTTACTTGGCCCGACATCCAAAAAGGTGAAAAGAACTTTAGCTCTAAGATTTGACAGAAGTGCAATTTGAATTTTTTTTGGGGGGGGTGCACAGGGGAGGGGAGGGCTTGGTCTATCTTACCCTGATCCAGACTCGGTATTTGTCATTGGCCATGCGGGGCACCCAGCGCAGCGTGTGCAGGATCTCGCTGGGCGTCAGGCTGCGCTCGCTGTCCGTGTGCTGCCCTTCCAGGAGCTTCATGTAGGCCACTGAGGGCGCCAGACTGCCCAGCAGCCGCCAGCTGACCACCGAGGTGTAGTGGATGGCACAGGCGTCCTGGAGAAGGTTCAGACAAATTGTCTGACAGAGTTCTGTCAAATCCCTGCCTGAATTTATCCCTGTATTACCTGTTATTATTCCATTTTTGTGGCATGGCTATGCTATTCATTTTAAGGAATGATTCGTGTCACGTGATTGAAATGCACCAATTAGAAGACAAATATTTATTCGGGTTTGTTTCAACACGAAGACTAATAACTCAAAATAGCTTCTGCAATAAATGCTTACAAGTTTCCAATTCAAATGGAAGAAAGTTATGTGAGCAGAAAATGGTCTCCTAAATAAGACAGACATTGAGCCATGCATGAGCCTTTCTCATAGAGCTGCTCAGCACAGAAACTTGCTTAGCAGAAAGAATCTTTGCTCATCAAAAAGTGGACACCAGCCAAAAAGTGATGGCATGTATATTGCTCGTGACCGGTGCTCTACCAAATTTTGCTAAGCAAGATTTGTGCCTTAGCATCTCTGTGGGTGACTCATCTTACCGTGTACTGGAGTGGTCTGTCCTGCTGTCTGGCGATGGTGTCGCACTCGCTTCCTGCCGCCAGCAACTCCACCAACGAGTGGTAGAGCTCACCGTAGTCAAAGCTGGCATCATAAAGCACTTCACAGGCCTGAACGAGAAATCAAAATACAAAAAACTGTTGGAAAATACCAGACCACTTGTTACAAAAGTGAAATTTGGTCTGTTAATGGCTGACTAATAATACACTGGCACCTTTCTTAGTTGCTAAGCTCAACTCTGATAAAAATCTGCTTAGAGTCTAACAGGGCTCTGTTGATGTCCACTAGTAAATTTTCTACATCACTTGATGAATGCATTGGGGAGTCTTGGTCACTATACATGTCTACGTAACCAGACTACATTCTGATTTCCTACACAGGGAGTAATGTTTTGAAATGAACTGCCCATTGTGAACCTAAGTACCAAATAAATGCTACCTCATATTTCTACTGCTATTTTTATTAGCAAATACTCATGCTGCGTATTTCCAATCTGATATCTACTACATGGAAGACTTGGTCAAGTCTAGCTTTTGTTCACCTGTAGGTCCAGCTGCGGCACCTCTTTGCCGTTGTCCATGTCGGAGGAGATGAGGTTGTAGAAGAGGCGCTTGAAGGTTGAACCTGTGTGGAAACCAAGCAGGCAAATTACTACTGCTCTACTGCGACATTACATGGGCACCTGAGCCATCAAACGCCAGTCTCAAGTCTCTTGGCATGCACTGTAGAGGGCGGTATGTCACACAATAGGAGTGAATATGGACTGGTCCCTTGTCCTGTCCATCATCAGCAAGATGGGAAGGAGTCAGGATTTATGATTGACCTTTTGGCTCCAGTGACCTGTGATTATCCCAATCACATTCATAATAACCACACCATGGAGGGTGATGTTTTTACAAGAGGAGCCCCATGGACTGGTCCCAGTTCCTGTACTGTATTCTTGGATTTGAAAGGAAGAGGCAGGAACCAGTACAAACACTAGATATCTTTCCCCCTCGGGTTTAATACATGCTCTATTTAAAGAAGTTCCAAAGTTACTGCTACAATATAATGCGTTATACTAGACCTTTTGGAGACTTCATTTGTGAGTTGCATTAAGGAGGAATGTTGGCTTACTGTCTGTCTCGACTGTGCCTGTCTCGCTTGTGGTGGCCTTGCGGTAGTTCTCCTCGACTTCCCGGCAGGGGTTGTAGAACTTGGTGGTGGCTATTCCACCCCGCTCCTCCTGGTACAGCATGAGGGCTGGATCGGTGCTCTGCACGGTGAAGATGTTCCACTGGACCTATTGGTACAAGGTGTTTCAAATGGATGCAGAGAGAAATCGAGACTGGTATTAATTGAGAGAGCGACTTTCTGAAAGCCTGTGAGGTGGCCACGTCAGCGTTGTCCTGGGGTGGAATCGAACCCAGGACCTCTTGCTTGAGAGTGCAGTGTCTGCCTTTCTAGTGCCGGCTACAAGGTGGCTGAATAAATCCAACAATTCACTTGAACTGCTGTCAATGACAGAATAACACAATTTCCTCAGGGCAAAGTTCTGACTGTAAGAGATGCTTACAACGTGACCACAGTTCAAGACGTAGTGGTGGAACTGGGGACCAGTTGGGGGGAGGGGGCACGTTTTCTGAAGAGGGGCACTAAATGAGTTCGATCACCGTGCAAGCAATGCAAAGCTCTCTGTCTCTACAAAATTTGTAGGAAATCAGGCGGAACAGAGGCCTTGAAGTTCATGGGAGCCATCATTTGTGCAGCTCATCCACACCGAGCCACATATTACCACGCTATCTAGCCAGGGCAGATATATGCCTGCAAGCCATTATGACTGCTTGGACATTTCAACTGTTCAGTGGTTCTTAGAGCAATCTGTGTGAAGAAAGCGCACCTGTTCAAAGAGGAAAGGTCTAGCCTGGGAGAAGTGGTGGACGAAGAACTCAAAGATGAGAAGCAGACGACATAAGGCGAGTGGGGACTTGGTCTTGATGTAGCTGCAATAGAAATGTACGTGACATTCAATTTCTCCTGACCAAACTTTTTTAATAATACTGCTAGGCCAAAAACTTTGGGAATCAAATCTGTTTCCATGTTCAAGATTCATGCATATGAGTGCACTGTTCTGACTCGCGCTAATCCAGTAATAACAACCTAGTTGTGTTTCATGTATTTTTTCTTGATTCAGGTTTCTGCTTTTGGTTTTAATGTTACCATAACTGACCTGTTGAAATTTTGCAGTAAATATTAAATATGCAGGTGGAAACTTTTCAATTTCAGGTATTTTGCACTTCGTAGTTTTTCCCTGCATCATTAAGCTGGCCCTTTTGGGTTTTTTTTTTTTTTTTTTTTAACTGTTCCGTGAAATGTCTCACAGATGTCTGACCACTGACAGATTTTCAACCTTTTGTCTCATATGGCTGCAGTTTCATGACACCATAGCTATTTATATCAGTGACCCTACCTTGACCTTGATACTTGGCACAGTGCCGAGGCTGTTTGGAGGAGGATGTCTTTTTTCTTCGTAGTCGGCAGGCTCTCAAAGATGAACATGAGCAGCTGGGCATGTTCCACATTCAGATCTGTGGAAGGTGACACAAGACCGTAAATTTGTTCAGTGTTTAAAATTGCAAAGAACAGATTTGGAGAAGACTGTTTGAAAGACAAGGGTATATAGACCATGATCAAGATGCTGCCATTTTTGTCTAGCCCCTGTGTACCAAATGACAAAAGTAATACAACTTCACCTATTGATAAATGGAAACAGACTATTTTGCCTTTCAGTCTCAGGCTGAATCTCTTGTCAAGAGCTAGGTCTAGGTCTTCACTCCATTAGAAATGCATGGAGACGCGTAGACAATAGACCTAGCCGTAGCTCTGGAAGCCCGTTTCGGACACGGCTTAAGTTTGGTTACACTGCTTTCAGTACAAGAAAAACAAGATGGCTGCCCTATGATAAAGCTCTGTCAGGCCAGGATTGATCTTCTGAATGAGGATGGAATGACACAACAGTCGACAAGAGTCAGCACTTACTAAAATGTGCAACCGTTTCGTTTGCTAAAAAGATAGCAACAACTCTCTCTGGCTATTCAGCAGACAGAGAACAAATTTTGAGGAAATTTTGCTGTCAAAACGTTGAAATCTGCAATAAAAAACAGTCAAACCTTCTAGTGGCTTTCTTGCTTGAAAATGACTAGCATATCCGCAGTTTTCATTTCACAGCCAAATTCCCTACAGAGCCTGTCACTGGCCAACAGAGCAAGAGGTTGATAAAAATGGACGAATTACAAAGAAATGCCTCTCCGTTCTCACCTTCAGATTCGGTCAGCGGTTCCCCTCTCATGGCCATGTCTCTCAGCGTCTCCAGGATCCGCTGCAGCACGTTGTAGCAGCCCGGCACGGCCGCCTCCTGCTGGCCCTTGGAGGGGGACCTCTGCTGCTGTTGCTGCTGTTGCAGCAGGACGTGGGCCAGGACCGCCAGCGTGCGGGGAGGGATGTTGAGGGACCAGGGACCCTTGGCGGTGGGGGAGACGCCCAGGTGGCTGAGGAGAGAATCCTGGAAGAAATAAAGAAATAGACATTTGGGGTTGAAATGGAAGGAAGACAAGAAATCCACTCTTCATCAAACAGACGGGTTGTAACAATAATGACAATTATGTATTTGAATATTTCAAACTTCAAATTTCAAATTACAAATGAGTTCATTTGTATGTCAATCCTTTTCTTTGTCTCTTGCTCAAAGAAACCAAACCTGATTGATCAAAAACATCTAAAGAATCTACAATCTTGGGGTCAAAAATCATGGAACTGACAATAGTAAAAAAAAAATCACAGCCAAAAAGCCAGATTTCATGGTTTCAGAAGAGTTTTGTCTCGTGAAGCCCTTGTTCTCCACTTGATAAACAGAAACAGGGAGTGATTTTTATCCTGTGTCAGTTACGCCAAGTATTCCCGATGAGCTTGGGTACCTGAAAGTTGCCTGGCAAAGTCTCAGAGGCCAGCAGGGTGTGGATGAAATGGAGCAGGGCGGCTGAGAAGTTATCCATCAAGACCGCTAGTGAACAAATAAAAAAAAATGATCAACTGTCATATCACAGACACCGTGGGAGACACAGCGGTGGTGCAACACTCGTGTACATGCTTAGGCGAGACGGGCAGGCATTTGGCAATTCATAGCACCCTATTGGAATCCAGTTGACACTTATCATGATGCCATGCTTGTCTTGTTCCTCGTATCCCCTTGGGCAATAGTAATACAACTTCACATACTGATAAAAGGGAACAGACTGTTTTTGCTTCCAGCCTCAGTTGGGTTGCATTGCTTTGAATGGTAGAAAACCAAGATGGCTACCCCATGGATAGAGGCCCTTACCACCAGCCCACGAGCGTTGTGCCGCCGCAAAAGAGACTTTTTATTCTGCTTGTGGAATTGCACTAAAGCAGTCAATTTCTCTAACGATCAGTTGTCCGTGGAACTTTGGCTTCTCTCACAAAAAATAACGGACGCGGCAGTCGAGCTTCTACAACGGGTGGTTTTCCCACAAGCTGACTGAGATGCTTACCGTCATCTGTCTTGACCGTTCCTTTGTCCAAGTCTTTGATGACACTGGCTATGCCAGCGATGTGGGTCTCTGTGAAGGCCAGACTGCAAAAACAACATGTGGAAGAGGGTGTAAAAATTTTTTGGCGTCACATCTTCCAAAAGCCGTCAGTCAGATTTCAATTGTCGGTGTCACTATTCTTGCGTCCATTTCAACCACCCTACGTTCTACTTCAGCTGCATTTGATTATTAAAAGAACCATTTCTGTCTAAAATTTTCTTGTTTAAGGTAAACCCGAGATACCGAGACCGAAATCTATCTTAGGAGTTTGATAAGTTAAATTGTGACATGGCCTTCATCAGTGGACAAACTTGGGTCGCTGTCAGTTGTTTCACCATTTGATTGGCCAAAGAGTCTGCATGTAAACGGGCTAAGCCCTGTCACTGGTTTGGATTAAGATGAAGTTGAGCAAGACAAGACTTTTCTCAAAGGAAGAAACACGACAAGGGAATGATGTGCGACTGTGACGATGGATGACTGTTTGTGATCTTACCTCGGGAAGTAATGGATCAGTCCATTACTGGAGTGGAGAAGGTGAACAGTCAGAAACTGCAAGACATCCGAGGCTAGCTTCAGGTACTGGTGGGAAAGAACGGAGGTGAACAAAGGGACCTTCTTTATTCACATATTGGGTCAAGTGCATGAACCGCAGAGGGCAATCTCTGGCAAACTCTCTTAAGTTGGAATTAACTGATTGTGGCGGTTATACATGTGTCTATGGGGAGTGGCTGCAGCCGCTAGCCACTAGCTTCCATAGCTGCGTGTGCTACATCTAGCCACAGCCATGACTTTCAGATGCAGAGCCTGAGCCAATACACCCCTAAACTTACAAAGTAGGGATCAAGACACAAATTGCCACAGAAAACGTGTTCAGGCCAGTCAGGTTTTAGAAATGTGGTGCCTCATGTGGATGATGTGATGGAGTTTCAGATGTCCGAACAGAAAAGGGCAAAATTAATGAAGGAAAATAAAGGACTTCAACAGTGATATTCCATAAACCTGACTGTTTCAAAATGTCAGTGTGGGTTCTGTGTACAGACAGGAAAATGAACCAAGCAATAATCTCCCTTCAATGCATTACATGCAACAGACCAATTGGTGTCACCCACCTAGTGTGGACATTCCTTTGTTTTCGTGTAGTTAAGAAATCTCGGCGAATATACTCATTTTCTTGAACTGTGAATACAATTTCGAGCAAGATTTTTGATGATTTCCACAACTGTTCTTCATTTTGCGAACAATAACCCAAACCCTAAAAGGCCTCTTAACCTGTTTTCAAGAGGGGGGAGGTAACCTTGTGTGGACCAGGCTTAGTCTACTCAAGCTTCATACAACCTGCATTGTGTGGACCTCTTTTGTTAACACGTCCACAGTAGGCTTGAGAGGTTTGTACTTGGTCGCTCCGTATTTCAACAAAGCGGGGTCATTAGAGAACAAAGCACGCACATGGGTCTGCATACGGCCAATAGGATAGACCTCGCATGCGTTTCATCTTTGGGCATGTGCTGTTGGCGTGCAGTGTGCACACCAGCTTTTTCATACATCACATCATTGGTGGGTACCGGGTACACACTGCCTTTGGTGTTCGCTACGATTGTTTCTCACCAGCGAGGACGCTCTTGCACACAAATCAGACAGACAAGCAAACAAGACAGACCAACCAACCTGCGAAGGCTCCTCCTTATCGGGTATCTCGGCCAGGCTGGGCGAGTCCTCCCTCTTCTCCGCCTCCTTCTTGGTCGCTGCCGCCGCCTCGGGCTTGGGCCCGCCTGGCACTGGGGGAGGAGTTCCTTGATTGTTAGGGGGCGTCTCTTTGGGGTCGGAGTCGGGGGTCAGGGTCTCCTCAAACCAGGGTCCCAGTATGGGCTCACTATCCTCGTCTAGATGGGGTGGGGTGGTTGGAAAGAAGTTGGTGAACGAAAAAACACAAACAAAATAACTCAACCAAATTAACCAAACGTGCAGATGAAAAACATGAACCAAAACATTTTTTCTTATAAAAGAAAACAAAAGAGTGCAAACAACTAAAATTACGACATGGATATGAAATGAATTTAATACAAACCAGTTGTCAAAATGCAAAAGAAAACTAAAACAGCTTTAAAAAAGAGCTCCATTCGAAAGAAAGCCGTGAAAGTAAACATTCTTCAATTGGATACCCATGTCTCGTAGCTTAATAAAGATGATACACGTATTAGCTTCAAAATGAATACATTGAAAACAAACTGCTTCATGGTTGGTAAATTAATAAATGAAATATGTTATCAAAACTGATGATGGTTAAAAAAAATTGGGATAGCAATGATTTTGGGCAACTGGGGACTGGGAATCGTATTTATTGGGATAGTGAATCCTTTCAACTGAGGGAAATTTGAGTTGTCAACTTGGAGTTGTAACAATAAATTGTCATGATGTGGGATTGCAGCTAATCTCTATTCAAATTAAGAGCCAGCTCCATAGGTTGGACTCAGAGTGTACGTTCGAGTGAGCTACTCGCTTTAACACGAGTATACTCCTGAGCGCTCGAACGGCTGGAGTGAGACCCGAGGGTCAATGAGAGTATACTTTCGCTAAAGGGGGAGTCTACTCCTGTTCCCGAGTGTAATGCTCATGCATCCTACTCATGTTAACAGGAGCAACCTCGCAAACGCACCCAGAATGTTCCAGTTTTCAACTCAATGGCCAAACTTCCTGAAAACGCTGCACTCCAATCCTTTTGCTGTTGACACGAGGAATAACATGGGCAAAGATGCATTTCACTGAAAAAAAATGCTTTTTGCTGAAAAAAAAAATTTAGAAAATAAGACAGCTAAGTCCTCGTCGGCTTGCCTAACATGAATACAGCTTTTTAAAATCTACACAACAGATTGGTTTTTGTACTTTGCCAAGGAAAGAACCAAGATTTGTGCTTCCAGTGACTGGCAGCCGTGATATCTGCATGGCAAAGCATTCCTATTGCTGCGAGATATCTTGCTCATGGACAAACCCAATGCAATTAGTTTTGCTCAGGCCTAGCATTTTTCTTTTTTTTTGGTTTTTACCTTCGCTGCTTTCTTCCGAGCTGCCAAATTCGTCGCCATAGTTTGTATTGAGGGAGTTGCTCTCGGTGTCGGCCCCTTCTGAGGCTAGGGAGTTCTTCCGCTGTCTGACTGTGATACATGCCTTGGAAATGGAGCAGAAATAGGACTTAAGTTTGTGGGAAAAAAGTTTTTATTTTTGTCCTCTCTCTCTAAGATTTCTTCATCTGCTTGTGTTTCTCCAGGGTTTTTTGTTCACTTTTAAGGAATCCTCGCTTTCACAACTGGGAAGAATTAACTAAAATACTTTTCAAACCTACTTCCAGATGTTAGCATTGACATTAATTCTGACCCTATCTTATACTTTCACAGATTTTTAGAGAGTATATTCTAATTGCTTTACTTTATAAAAGGTCTTGATAACCATTGAAAATTCAGGTACACAGAATGGTTCCTGCACTATAATGGAGTTATGGAGAACTCTGGGATTTATCTCGGGAGGGGGTAGAGCAGTGTTGTAGTCAAGACCACTTACGACCTTCACAAGACCACACAAGACCGCCGCAAGACGGACGGTCGCAACACTGGGGCACAGGTTACCAGACATATTGAGAAGCATTCCTGAGTACCGACCTTCTTGTAGGATGACGTGAAGAGGTTGATGAGCAAGTTGGTGAGGGGTATGTTGCCGATGATGCAGCAGACTCGCTGCCAGGCTGTGTACTGCGGCAGGATGCTCAGCCGAGCTGGGGCCGAGTCACTGGTGTTGATCTTCTGCTCGAGAACAGAGATTGGGCGATTGGGGATGGTGTAAATGTTATTCAATCTGTAGCCCTTGCAACTCATACCAGGCAACCAATGCTGGCAAGTGTAGGGGTCACTTGGTTAAGGACAACTTGACTGATATTGGGAGGTGGTGGGTTCGAATCCCATCCGAGTGAACTGATAGAGTTTTTCCCAAGAATGCTCAGACTGCACTGAACATCCCAGCATTCCATGTTCACAGAAATACATTGTTGAAAGGTGAGTCTCTTTCATCAAAGTTATGTGACACCGTTCATTTTGTGGTAAGCAAAGTTCTATGGAAGCACTTGTAGAGCTTTATAATGCATGGCCAGTGAAGGTGCCCGAAGTGTTACTGCTGTGCAAAGATTGCAGACTAAAAAGTGTCTGCAAGAGCAAAGGCTGCCGAAACTCTCTTCTGGAAAGTAATCAAGGAATTGTGCCAGATATGCAGAATATGGGATGGTATTTTAGCCTCGCGATGCTGGTCGGAGGGAGTTTTTAGGCTAATGACTCAATTCTTGGGCCAACCTACCGTGGACAGGCCCTCGATGTGGAGGTCCTCTAGTAAGGCAGTCAGGAGAGACAGGGCACAAGATGACAGGGCTACTGTCAGGCTGCTGATGTTCTGAGTTCTGCCGAGGACAAGAAATCCCATGACCCTGATCATGAAGTGAACGACTATAAGCAAGCCGTCTTAACTCCACAAAGTCTACAGTTTCCCCACTGCTGTGGTACAAGCATTTGCGTGTCGCATGCCCAAAATATCATTCAAAAGGCAAGAACCTCGGCTCCCCTGGTGCATCATAAGAGCTGCTACAATTCAAAGAATGCAACAGTTGCTGGATTAAGTTCCACCTGGGAATTTTTAGATGATGCACAGCTCTCGAAATTGGCAGCTGCCTGCTAAAGTTGGCAATGCTTGGAACACTGCTCGTTCCTTAAGGAAAAGGACCCAACCTGTGAGACTCTAAGCCCAACTCCCCAAGGTACAAGAACAATTCTACTGAGATTGGAGCTTGAGCACTGTAACAGACAGGTCACAACGAATGAAGATATTTTGTAATCCTTTTTGCATACCTTAACTACGAGACAAACAAGGTGGTCGGAAAAACTAAAAAGACGTCTTACGCTTTTGCCGAGCCTGGTCTTCCCGCGGCTGTTGCGGCGCCCTCTTTAGCTTTCCCCAGGCCAGGTTTTGCCTCACCCTTCTGGCTGCCGGGGATGTCCTTCTCCTTCTCCTTGGGCTTCTCGGGGAGGACCGAGGAGGCATTGAGATGGAGGATGCGGTCCAGGTCTCGCAGGATACACCAGGCCCCAAGCATGTGCAGGTTCTGCAAGTTCTGTGGGAGATTTTTATTGGATGATGACAAAGAACAGTAGCAGATTAGTGCATATAGAAGTGAAGTAATTGGCTTCCTTGACTGTACAATTGGCCCCTGAACATGATTAATCAATGTTGCAAGGACAAAAGGAAAAAAAAAACTGAATGGTTACAAGGCCTCAACAAGTGGCCCTGGAACATGATTTACCAATGACAAAGTAAAAAAAGACATTCCTCTGGTGAGCGTAAAATGTAAGAGCTCGCTACGCCGAAGGCCAATGAAAACGCACCACCTTTCGAGTCCAGGTTGTTTTACCCAATAGCACTGCAACAATGTGGCCTGACCAACATCAAGAGAAAGAATAATCACTGATGCATGATGGGAGTGGAATGCCATGTGCCCGGTTCATCCTCTCACTACAAACTCCAAACACAGAAGAGTTGAGTTTTACAAGTGCAATTTTCAGGATAATTTATTGGTGCATTTTCAATGTCCCTCATGTACTTTTCGCTGCAATCTGTACAAAAACGGAGGTGTAATAAATCTGTTTTGTAAGTAGGTAGTCGTTGGAGATTTGCTCATCAATGATAGATATCATTACTGGCTTGATCTGGGACTGGCAATCTTAGCACATTAACCCTCCTATGCTGAAGTCACTCTTTGGGTCATTTGGTAAACACCTCAAAGAAGCACAGCCGTGTCGTGTTGTGCGCTGCACCAACAGACCCTCACAGGAATATCAGATGGCACTTTCATGCTGCCCAACAACTGTGCTTCACTGTTTCATGTGCATAATTGTGCAGTAAACCAAATGCAGTGAAGAGGACTGCACAAAAGACCCTGGGTCATTTTGTGCTGGCAACCAACTGTGTACACACTGAACCTGTGAATGTTTGAGTTCCATATAGAAACTACATGGTCACCAGTGACTGTGGGCATTTGTGCACATTTGTGCTGTAAAACCAAAGGGGGTTAATGAAACTGGGTCAGAAACATGATTGGACAGTCATGCAAGGAACAGCAAAGATGTCTTACGTGTCCGCCGGCTCTTGTGGACTGCTGGACAGCATTCTGTAAGACCTTGAAAAGACTCAGCTACAAAAAGAAAAAAGCAAATTTACCCCGTAACTTTTGAGAGGTATTTACAGCATCTGGGAGGGTTAGGGGACATCAAAGAAAGTCAAATGCTAAAGAATATTCCAATGAAAAAACTGCTTATGCTAGTTGGGAACATCTGACGTCCCTTCTAGGAACAACACGTTTTCCAATCGGGAACATCACATGTTCCCCAGTGAGAATGACGTGTGTTCCCAAATGGGCACATGTTCCCAAATGGATACAACACAGATTCTCAAATGGGCACAACACATGTTCCCAAATGAGAACACTTGTCAATGCCTTAGCAGGCTGAACTCAGGAAACGGCTCGTTCTCACTAGGAACACGCCAAATTCTTAAAAGGAACTCTAAAAGTTCTGTACAAGAATGTTAAAGCGGGAACAGGAACATTTCTTTTTTCGAGATGTTAAATCCAGAGATTTCCACCTACCCCCTTCTGTACAATGAGTGAGGCTATGTTCTCCTGCTCCTCGTCTTTGGCTACAGCAGCTGGAGTGGACACCATCAGACCACTGCGGGCCGGCTGACCACTGGACAGGGCAAGCAGTGTGCTGGTGGTGGTGGCCGAGACGGCTGCAAACAGGCAGCTCATGACCACGGTGGTCAGCTTCTCCATGTGGTCTGGGGTCATGGGTTCGAGGGTCGGCAGGGCTAGGACGCGCGACACGATCGTCATGTCGTTCAGGAGTGAGGGAAAGCTGGAGAAAGAGTGAAACGAAACGTTAATACGTAATTACCGCGCATAGGAAATATTGATGTGAGACCTCTGAATGGAACACTGGTTCCTGTCTCCTCCTTTGAAGGTGAGTATATAGTGGAGGGATTAGGTACTAGTCTAAGCTGTGACTAAATCAACTGGCTGTGGCTTGAGTAACATGCGTATCAATGGGAGGTAGCTGCAGCCACTAGCCAGTGGCTTCCATGTGTTTGCTATTTCCAGCCATAGCCATAGCTTTTAGACAAAGGCCTACTTACACTCTGGATACGCCTTGTCCAGAAGGGGCCAGCAGAGCTAGGGCTATGCATTTTGTCAGCATGTGCTTTTGTATTTTCAACAGGCAAAAACTTAGCCCTAGCTCTAGGCAGATTATTTCAGATGTTGGCAAAATTTCCCAAGAATGCGCACAAAAGTGCCAGGCTGTAGAAGAATCCACTCACCTAGCTTTCATGGAGGAGGCGTCAGCTGCTGTGCTGGGCAGCACAAAAAGGAGGCCGTTAGCTGCGTCGCGGAAAGCATTGATGTAGCGCTGCAAGAACGGCAGATTGAGGCAAACGTCCAGGAGGATGTCGGCGCCATGCAGCGCGTGAAGGTTATCAATGTTCCGGGCGGCAAAGTATGCCTGCATGTCACTGCTGGGGTCAGTCTTGGTCGGAGTTGACTTGTCTTCCAACTGTTTTTGTAAGACAAAAAGAGGAAAGAGATTGCAGTATCTAAAGGACATAAGTGGAATTTAAAGTTTAAGAATTCAAGGCCCCTGAATTAAAGTTAAGCTCTTAAACTCACTCACAAGTCTGAGTCAAGCATTTCATTTAACCTTATTACTCATTAACATTAGATTACTAAATTAAACTCATTAATCTGAGTTAAAGCTAATTAAGCTAACAAGCCATAGTTAAGCAATTTCACTTACCTCAGTTACACATTTAAATTCATAAACCAGAGCTAAACATTTCTATAGTAATTTTCTTCAACCCTAGTTAAGCGATAGACTCATCAAACCCAAGCAAAACATGAACAATTACCCTCATTACTGGAGTTAAGCATGGCGAAAGAATCCTGCAAATCTAACCTTTTCTGTCTTCAGGGAAGTGCAAGAGCTGTAGTGCGGTGTTGACTCACTAAAAGCTGACATCAACTGCTTGAGGAAATCCGCTTGTGATATCGGGCGGGTGTCGCTGATTTTCACCAGTGTAGTTGACGTTGTGCCTTCTGACTCTGAGTAGTGAGCAGAAGGAAAACACTGGTCTAAACTCAGGTCTTAAATTATCTGGATAAACCCTTGCCCTCCCCTGATCTTTCAAAATCCAATCGCAGGTTTGGAAGGATTTTTAAGGATACACGAAACCAAAATCCTGCACACTGGAAGATGTTTAAGATTAATGTTGGTAAAGTAGTAAAAAAATGAAAAGAAAATTTAGGTCAAAGTCTTCAGTTGGCAGGTCTACTTCTCAAAATTGTTGACGATGTTTGTAACTTCATCGGATATTAGCACTGAACAAGTTTCAGCATGAACAAGTCTCTTGATAATGAGAAGCAGCCAGGAGTTTGATATATCCTCCTTGGTAATCACCCTGGTGGTGAATGCAGGAGGAATTTCTACCAAACAGTTATCTACCTGGTTCTTCTGTAGGGGTTGTTGAAGGCGGAAGTTGGGCGGCTTTCAACATGGCTGTCAACGTGACGATGTTTGACCGTTGGAGCTGCCCGGTGCCTGTGCAGAGACCCTCAACCAGTGACATCAGGTTCCGCTAAACGAACAAAAAAAATCAAATTATTTCCAGAGAAGCTGCTAACATTACTGGTGCATCAGTTCCACACTCCTACTGTTACTAATGTTTGAATGTTGAATCGATGCTAAGTATGCTGAGTTATTGGACCAATGTGTGACCAGTTCCCCAAATGAGTCCTAAGGCCATTTTTCCAGTGATTCAGTTTTAGTCTTCATTAGGAATAACAATCTGAGCTTTTCACGTCCTGATGACAACCGACATCACGTGAGTAAAAAGAGTTGAAGATTTCCAATGATTTCGGTTGTGCAAGATTTCTTCAAAGGTCTTCAACTAAAAAACAAGCTCTGGCAAATTGCGACTCATTTTGTTAGGTTGGGTCGCATATAAGCCTTTTATAAGCGACAGAACTTTTCAGTTCTTTGCCTTGGGCTCTCCAGATGTTTAACCCTAACTGCCCAAAACCTGCCATACTCCAACAGCAGGTTTTGTGAGGTTTTGGCAGGTTTGGTACCGTACCCGAGGAACTTCTTGTTGAATTTTGTGAGACTTGGGATGAAAGGCCCAGGGAGATGGTGTTGGATTCTGTGTGAGTTGGGACACACACGGGTCACTGTGTGCAGTGTCTGGCTTGCTGTACCAATTGTTGATTTTGCTTGATTTTGTCAGGTTTGGTACTGTTCAGTGCAAGTCATCCTTTAACGAATAGACCTATCCATACCACATCATTCAAACTCCAAGGGGCTCATTCTGTTGGAGTTTATCAGGTTTGGTACACTAACCTGCATGTACAAGAACATAGACAAGTACATGAACCTGTTGGATTTTGTGAGGTTCAGTATGCTTTCTAGTGCAGGAGCCTAGGGGGTTAGGGTTAATTAATTTTGAAAGAAACAGGAAATACATTGGCAGTTTTTGGCTCAGAACTTCAGTTCTCCCGGTATACTTTGTTCTGGATCTGTGCACATTCTTCAGGGGTTTAAACCACTCTAATTTTCACACCCCTTTCACTAATTAGCCAAATCCTTCCTCCTGCAGCCCCAATGGGTTTCTGGGCTACCTGTGAGACTGAGCACGCCAGCTTGTACTTGAGCATCCGCTGCAGGCACAGGTCCATGAGTGTGTGACAGGACGAGACCACGCGGCCGACAATGGACTTGGATACTGGGTTGTTTAAAAAAGAAAAAAAAAACACGTAGAAAGCTGAAATTAACATGTATTTTGGGTCCAAAATTGGGCAGAAAATTATGAAATTTGAGAAAAGTGCAGCAGCAGGGGCTAGGAAGACAAATACAAGGTAAAAATCGAAAGTTAAAAGTTCACCTGTTGTTACTACAGGCCTCACCCAGAAAGCATATGAAATGCATTATGAGAATCAACAATTTGGGTACGAAAAGAATTTATATCAAGAAGTCTTGCTCAGAAATTATTTGGTACAAATGGAAAAGATGAAATATAAGACAGATGCCATCTGAACAAAAAGATAAAACACAATTTTCGGAATAATCTTGTCGTTCAATACTTAAGATAACAAAATTAAGGGTTCCAATAAAAAAATTTAAATTTGGTGACTTCAAGTTAGGCCTAACAGAAAAGCCCAGGGCCTAACCTGTTTTTCAAGGGCTGTTTGGGACTTAGCCTAGGCTACATTGAATCTGCAAAGAGAGACTGTGAGGTGACAAGCAATTTAGGCTCTAACGGCCTCCACTCAAAAACCTGAAATAAACAAAATGCATTTTAACTTTTTTCTTCAACAACAAATTCTAAAGTCGATGAAATAAATTAACTTGACTATTTTTGACTTACACAATGTTGAATGCTCTGTGATGTAGTGGGCAGACAGGGCCACAAAACAGGAATAAAAGTTTTCATATTTATCATCATGATTCAGGATGTCGTCACCACTGCAGAAATAGAAGAACAAAGCATATATTACATTAAAACACCAGTGAACATGGTGAATCTTAGGCTGAGTTCGGGCGGCTTGTTCCCGTATGCTCACGAACAGTTCGATTTGTTGTTCGTGGGTCAGCCGCTTGAACGCCGGGTAGAAACAAACGACATGCAACATGGCAGCGTCCATGTACGTTACTTGAGAGTTAAGGTTTGGATGGGTTGAATTCTTTTCTATATAAACAGGAACATTCATGTCTGTGTTTGGGAAAATAATTAATGTTAATGTTGCAAAACTTTCCATTGTCTACATGGTCTATGGCTTTGGAAGCCACCTCTCCACTTTTTGCAGCTATTCAAAAATCAAAATCTCATAAGTTTTTCCGTGTGTTCCTGTAAAACCCTGATGGGGAGGTGGTGTGTGATCCTGTTCCGAGAACAGTGTTCTTGAGTCGTGTTCCCGCCATTCGAGCGCGAGAACAAGAAACCCGTGTCAAGAACAGACCGCTCGATCTTAGTCTCGGCCATGTTGGGTGTTTTTCCTGAGCTGAGCGCACAGCATTCGAAACGCACGCATGGATTCGTTATGCGGCACGAGACAAGTCCAACTTATTCTTTAAAGTTTGCAGTGTTTTAGCCTGCATTCACAACCAATATAAGCGAACATACCTCTCTATAATTGCATCTACAAGCAGAGATACATCTCCGCTTCTAAAACCTGATTGCGAAGCAGAAACAAGGCATTTTTGGACGGCGATCCAGTCCACTCCGGGACCCCCGGATGTCGCCATCTTGGTGACTTTCGTCTTTTCAAGGGCTAAGAGCGCCCTCCATTGATGGCTATATTTCTTATCATTCTTGTCATTAATTTACTGTATTTATTAATAGGACTTGTTTTGTCATTTTGTGCCTTATTTTATTTTCAGTCTTGGATGAAATAAAGGAACAATCAATATTAAAGGATTTTTATCTTTATTTTTTATTATTCAATTAAAAGTTTCAGTACATAGTACGAGACTAGAAATTGACCTCTGCTCTATGCTTCATCTGCATAAATACTAATTTTGCTGACGGGGAGGAGAACATCAATTTCTCTACAGAACTGTATTTTCCTCGGCCCTGCAAGAGTTAAATAAGATAACAAAATGATTCATAGCTTATTTATGATTAATAATTCTGGGTAAGTTGTATTCTTCCTTTTGGAATGATTCAGATCACACTTTATTACCGACCAAAAATACTGCAGAATGTGGTTGTGATTGAATGTGTATAACGTTATGCCTAACTTATCTAGGCCTACCACCTACTGTACGTCTGCTGTACGTACGTGGCCAGTGCAGTGGTGGCGAGGGATCCCGTGGCCAGTGGTGGTGTTGACATGGCATGGGATATACATAGACCGGGGCCCGGGCATGATATTGTCATAGCCTGCGCCTAGGCATTTGTCTGTTTTATATATTTTTGGGTATAAGAGCTACTTCCTCAACTCAAGCCTAGCATTGTAGCAAAATAGCAGGATTAGATCACAATGTTTATGCTTCAAAATCATGTTCATGCGCTCAAAATGCCAGCCATATCTGCATATAATCATAGTCTAGTGCAAACATTTGTACCAAAATACAGTGAACATGATCATGAAGTAAACAACCCATGGCATGAGTGTTTGATGCACATTATAGCATATGAATACTCAGTGTGCCATCTTGATCATCACAGCCTAAAGGCCTTGCTTTGTTGTTGGTCATGTTATTTACTGTCAACAAGCGTCAACACATACAAGTAGCTTCAACAAAGTGTCAACAACATGAAAATACCCTCTGCAGATTTAAAATTGGTTTTATCATATTGTTGAGAAGGTAACTTCTGCGACTGTGTAAGGGAAACCAAAAATTGCTTCCGGATTCTCGCAGGAAAACACAAAATTTTTGTGCTGTATAGGAGCCACCACACCATCCATGCAAAAACAAAGATGGCGACCAGTCGGGCAGCACAAACAGGCCCGAAATTTCAGATAGATAAGATACATTGAATTTGATATGTAGGGACCGAACTAATATTATAAATTAAAAAAACCTTGCATAAGTATGTTTGAATATCTTTCTGACGCTTTGTTGATGCTAAATAGCATGACCCTGCGTTGTTTATGTTATGTCCCATCTATAGCATCATTCCCAACTATAGCATCAGTCCCAACTATAGCATCAGTCCCAACTATAGCATCTGTCCCAACTATACCATCAGTCCCCACTATAGCATCAGTCCCAACTATAGCATCAGTCCCCACTCTAGCATCAGTCTCAACTATAGCATCAGTCTCAACTATAGCATCAGTCCCAACTATAGCATCAGTCCCAACTATAGCATCAGTCCCAACTATAGCATCAGTCTCAACTATAGCATCAGTCTCAACTATAGCATCAGTCCCAACTGTAGCATCAGTCCCAACTATAGTGCTGCAGTTGGGTTGACCTAACTATTGGTGGCTAATCTCTGTAGAAAATTTCCCAACCTTCTCCAACTTTATGCAGTTCACTCCTGACATAATTCATCTAATTTATGGCACTGAAGCTGTAGGAAAACTTTTTCTAAAAGCACATATTGATGGTGTAAACAAGATGCATATGTTATGATGCACACACTGAACTTCTGTCAGTTTGTGCTACAGTTGGGCTGGCCAATAGTAACTATAGGGCCAGTCCGAACTGTAGTTGGGACAGTTCCAATAGTTGGGACTAATGCTATAGTTGGGGTGTCTACCTATTAAAGTCATGTAAGTTACACTTTCTAGTATGCCCTTTTCCGTCCTGTATCAATGTCTAAAGGTCACATTGCCTTCTCTTGTAATGTGCACTTGTAATGTTATGTTTCTTTCAACATGAATTCCAGGGATGTTTTTATGGAGAAACACTGGAAAAGTGTCATTGGCCGTTCAGTGTGTGACTACTTCTTTGAAGCCCAGAACAAGGTAAGGGCCGGTGACCATTTAGACCCGGTTTGAAAAGGGCTGCCCGGTAGCCTGCCCTGTATAATGCCTGCCCGGTATTCAGGCTACTCCAGGCCGGTATCAGGCCTGTCTGCACATCGGCATTTCAAAGTCCCTGATGGAAGGCTTCCCCCACCATGCTTCCACAGATGAATAGGGGTCTAAGCGGATTAGTGTAAACAATGTATAGAGCTGAAGGATTAAAAACCACAAGCAGGTTCCTTCTGGGATAGATTACATGTACCAATACTTGCAAACAATAGACCCCAGGATGGAGAAGTTCGAGGTCAACAACCAGTCCAGCATCCCAGGCCGGTGGCCAGGCCGGTAGCCAGGCCGGTAGCCAGGCCGGTAGCCAGGCCGGTAGCCAGGCCGGTAGCCATGCCGGTATGAAAGGGGTTTTTGCAACAGGGCGAGCTTACGGGGGGGCCTTTTCAAACCAGGTCTAAATGGTCACCGGCCCTAACGGCAAACACACAAAAATTGCAACCAAAATTTTCTCCTCAATGTACAGAGTTTGCATAATCATATGGCCTCATGGTATTTACAAAATTTCTGTACCACTTAGAATGGTCAAAATGTGAAGAGATTTGAACCACAATAGTGTGAATGTTAATACAATTTTTTCCAGTCAAATTTTTGATCAATATCTCAATAAGACTTTAACAAATACTCATACTAGGCCTAAGTACAATAATAGAGAAAAAAGTTGAAATTTGAATAAACATAAATGAGGCCATTATAGCGTAGATTTTAAATAGTTACCTTAGATGGAATGCATGTTATCTGAACTTCCTGTCTAATAAGGTTTGATTTGGTTGTGTCTAAATCTATGCAGGTCAGTTGCCATGACGATGTTCCAGCCGTGATCCCCACCCCACATCACTATCTCATTAGTATCTACAGAAATCAACTCTTCTTCGTCGCTGTGGTGCAGAACGAAGGTGAGCATCACGTTCAACTTGGGAAGAGTTCCGTATACGGAAGCCAGTAGTTATTCCCTACTGTTACCTTTTAGCTGTCAGAAAGCAAAAACATGTCCAGAAAAGTTCAATTTAGGTGGGAAAAAACCAAGTCGTTTACTTAGAAAACACTTAGAATGTTTCAGACCAGTTTCCTAAGGTCTGTGCGCAAGGTGTCAAGCGGTGTCCGTATATGGAACTCTTCCATCAACTATCATGCTGATGCGTCTGCCTAGAATGGCCTAGAATGTCTTAGCTCAATCTGTCCATTTGTTTTGCCACAGTTCTCTGTCCTTTTTTTTGATTTGGGACCCCAATGTGATGCCAGAAGTGAGTTAACCATCGATAGTGTCTTGTGCCAAGAACTTCACCTTATGCAATGAAATGTTCACAATACTGTGAAGTGCTTAGTGTCAGATTTCATGTCACATGTATATGACCTGAAAACCGCACTCCTCTGTCCAATCATCGCTCATATGCAAACATTAATTCTGGACAAAGTTGTTTTCTCAGTTAAAATCAGTCAAGTAACTTTGTAGCTGTTCAGAGTCCCTGGCTCTGTAGAGCAGAATCGATTGGCTGTGACCGTTAACGTGACTAACTTGATAAAGCTGTGTGCTGACTGTTGATGACGGATAAGCCAGCTTTGTATACCAGTTGCCTGCTTTTGTCTGTTAANGACCATTTAGCTGTCAGAAAGCAAAAACATGTCCAGAAAAGTTCAATTTAGGTGGGAAAAAACCAAGTCGTTTACTTAGAAAACACTTAGAATGTTTCAAACCAGTTTCCTAAGGTCTGTGCGCAAGGTGTCAAGCGGTGTCCGTATATGGAACTCTTCCATCAACTATCATGCTGATGCGTCTGCCTAGAATGGCCTAGAATGTCTTAGCTCAATCTGTCCATTTGTTTTGCCGCAGTTCTCTGTCCTTTTTTTTTGATTTGGGACCCCAATGTGATGCCAGAGGTGAGTTAACCATCGATAGTGTCTTGTGCCAAGAACTTCACCTTATGCAATGAAATGTTCACAATACTGTGAAGTGCTTAGTGTCAGATTTCATGTCACATGTATATATGACCTGAAAACCGCACTCCTCCGTCCAATCATCGCTCATATGCAAACATTAATTCTGGACAAAGTTGTTTTCTCAGTTAAAATCAGTCAAGTAACTTTGTAGCTGTTCAGAGTCCCTGGCTCTGTAAAGCAGAATCGATTGGCCATGACCGTTAATGTGACTAACTTGATAAAGCTGTGTGCTGACTGTTGATGACGGATAAGCCAGCTTTGTATACCAGTTGCCTGCTTTTGTCTGTTAACAAAATTTGACTGGGCAGAGTACCAACCAGATCTGTGATCTGACGATTGGTGACTGGCCTGTGTAGAAAGTGTGGCAGGGGAAAGTGAATGGAATCTTGAAATGTCACTGACTGTTACAGCGGAAGGAGGGTTAATCATTAACAATAAAAACTGTTTTTTGTTGGTTTTTTTTTTTTCAGTTCCTCCACTCTTTGTCATTGAGTTCCTTCACAGGATCTTTGACACTTTCAGCGAGTACTTTGGCGAATGCACGGAGAGCACCATTAAAGAGCACTATGTGGTGGTGTACGAGGTAAGATAATTTCTCTGTGCTGTAATTTGTGCTAAAAAACTGTAGCAAGCCCCTTTGGAGCTAATTTATAAGAAGGTAAACGTTGACTTCATTATTCAACTGTGGGACGTTCTTTTTGGTCATCTTCCAAGGCAGAACTGAAATTAACTTCTCAAGTACGTATGAAATCCTCCCAGCAATACCAGTGATGGAGAAATTTACTGAGTGCTGAATTTAGTTGCTTAATAGAGAAAGGTTACCAACCAGACACGCACCCTTGCATTGAATGCTATTCTAGACTGGTTCCCCAGTCTATTTTTGCTTAACTCATGAAATTGTTAAGCAGTCATTCTTGCCAAGGGGTTTGCAAGAAATTGGGCCCTGGTGCCATGGTTGTACAGTGTTCTGATGATGTCAGGATTAGGGTTAAACCAATACACTTCAATTCAATTCAAAATCCTTTATTTATCCTTAAAAAGGCAATTACATTATGTAATTGTCCTGAGTTTTTAGGTTTGCTCATGTACATGTATGAAAAAAAAAAGATTATTGGGTTCCAGCACAGTCTGGACTCCGACTGTGTTGAGTGTAGCTCTGAGCATGAAAGTATACAGGGAGCTAATCTGTGAGTGGCATGGTTATGCCTTGCATTACACAGCTTCTTGAAGAGATGCTAGACAGTGGTTTCCCACTGGCCACAGAATCCAACGTCCTGAAGGAGCTAATCAAACCACCCAACATCCTGAGGACTGTAGTCAACACTGTCACCGGCAGCTCTAAGTGAGTGGGATTTAGACTTCTTCATCTTCAATCCAGCAGCTGGTTTTGTAGGATTTTGATGGTTTGAGGACTGGATAATTTCAGCCATTATCACTGAGCATGGTACTTGTGGTTCGCATTCTGTGAAAGTTTAAAGAACATAGCATTGGTTTGGTTTTGTAGAATTCACTCTTAACCCTTGTGGCATTTAAAAAATGATACTGAAATCAGAGATTTCGGAACTTTAGGGGCTAAAAGAAGCTATTCATAAAAGTAGCAACGATTTGTAAGTAAAATTTGTTTGTATCATCTAGTGTCTCGGACACGTTACCCAGTGGCCAACTTTCCAACGTCCCCTGGAGACGTAGCGGGGTCAAGTACACCAACAACGAAGCGTACTTTGACGTCATTGAGGAGGTGGACTGCATCATTGATAAGAGTGTGAGTGCCCAGTGAACGGCCCAATTTGTGGTTAGCGCTCATCCCAACTGAGAATGTCCCCGGAACACCTGATAATGTATTTGACAAGCTGTTTCCAACTTGGGAACAGTCAAGTGCAAGCCAGAAACCCTGTTCGCCAAGAAAAATGGGCGACATTTCAATTTGAAGAGTTGTAGCAAGAATAATGATAAAACAGTGCATTTTGAATGACAAACGTTTTTTGTATCTTTTTGTGTGAAGAGCACCGTCGAAGCAGCGTAAATTTTCAAATGACTGATCACAATCAAATCTGTTGGAAACAAATGTTGAATCAATTTCTCTCAGATTCTGCAGTGCGTAACTCAAACAGGATTCCAAATCAAATGGGAGTGATCTATTTTGGTGGCCTGTTCTTTATTCTCACAGGGTTCGGTCGTGTTTGCTGAAATCCAAGGCCATATAGAATGCTGCGTCAAACTGTCTGGTATGCCCGACCTCACCATGTCGTTTGTCAACCATCGCTTGCTGGACGATGTCAGCTTCCACCCCTGTGTCCGATTCAAACGTTGGGAGGTAAGTTCTACTTCCAGCTACAAAGTGGAATTAAAAAAAAAATTTAACCACTTCACGCGGGATGACCTGTAAATGTCCAGAGATTTCCTTAGTCCATAATATAGAGGATGTGCAAACATGTTCTAGCGATGAAGTAAGAAATTCAGCGCAGATGTTCAACAAACGACCACCAAGGGTTGGCATGTGTAAAGTCCAACTTTTTAAAGGACTATGACCGTGGTATCTTGTTCCAAAAAGTCAGCGTCTTTGTCCGAAAATATAACCTTGTGCGGGATATGTTCATTAACCAATGATATCAGTGGCAAGTTTTTGATTTTCATGTAGCTCTGTCTAAGACAATGGAAGTTGACATGACCTCTATCTGCACCGTCCATATTTGAATTCTTCATGGCCTATAAAACTAGACTGGTATCTGGTTTTTGTCCCCTCAGTCAGAGCGAGTGTTGTCCTTTGTTCCGCCCGACGGCAACTTCCAGCTGTTGACCTATCATATAGGAGCTTCAAGGTAGGCACAGTTTAGTTTGCTGAATTTGGCTGAATGTGTCTTACCCACACCAGAATGCATCAAACTGAATCACCATCAGGGATGTGCAAACAGTAAAGATTGTCTGAATCTGCATAAAAGATTTCCGAATCTGCATAAAAGATTTCCGAATCTGCATAAAAGATATCCGAATCTGCGTAAAAGATTTCCAATCGCCTTGAGTTGGGCAAGTGGCTTTCACTGCGAAAAGAATCATAATAAAAGATTTGTGAAATTTTTCAGAGTGAGATTCCACGGACTCCAAAGATCACCGATGGAATAACTTACGATTAAAGGATTTAAAATCCGATTAAAGGATTAAAAACCAATTGATTCCCCCCCTTCATAGCTTGACTGCCATTCCAGTCTACATCAAGCCTAACATCTCCTTCCGGGACAGCTCAGGACGGTTTGACCTGACCATTGGTCCGAAGCAGACAATGGGAAAGACTGTGAGTAGTAGAAGTGTTAACAATCTGGGGGGTATTTGTAGAGAAATTTGAGGGCTTCGACTTTCCTGTTTGTGTCACTGGTAAGAGTCGGAATTTACGTTTAATTTGAAAAACGTTCATAAAACCTTGCCATACGATTTAAACATTTAGCCAATACTTGATTGAGTCCGCCGCCACATATCTCGGTGTTTTCATATCTGCATAATTATGTAGTTCATAGTTATATGGTCCCACCAATGTAAAAATTTAGATTGATATCAGGGCATTTAAAACAAGCAATGCTTGTTGTTTTTGAATCCACTCTTTTTCTGAAAAAGCACATGGATGCCGAACGGGGGAAAAAACAGTGTATAACAGGCATCGTTGACACTAAAAATGAACAGCGGATTGCGTCAATCAAAACGTCAAACCTCTAAAAGGGCGGTTCCGTTTAAACGTTTAGAAAAATCTGTAAATAGCTTTGGAACTTTTTTCCGTTAAATCTTTAAGCCTGTAAATGTCCCAACCTTAGTCACTCGCTGAGGTCAAGTCCAGTAAAGAACCGATGCCCCTGGTTTGGAACCCAAGCCATCTTTAAGTCTACTTGTCTCCACTGTTCACTTGACTACCTGTAAAGTGCAATGGTGTGAAAGTGTGTTGGACTTTGCTGCACTGGCCAATTATAAGGAGCCCAATAAATTTGCAGTGGTTTATACACTCGGAGGTAATCCCATGTAACAATGCCACTGGAAGATCCTGTGGTGGACCACAAACCTAAAGGCTGTCTGGCCAGAGGTGTTGGTTGGCCTGTTTGATCTGGTTTCCCTCGGCAGTAAACTTTGAAACTGATGCAAATCAAAGCCGCTGGTGCGGTTCTAGCCAAAATATTCAGGGGGGTTAGGGTTTAGAAATACAAACAGAGGGCCTAGAATTGAAACATCAGATCCTCTGATTTCCAGAGTCAGCAATGGTTGATTCCGATACTTTTTGGCAGGTTGAGAATGTGATGATCACCTCGGACATGCCCAAGCAGGTCCTGAACATGAACCTGACCCCGACCCAGGGCAGCTACAGCTTTGATCCGGTCAACAAGACGCTCTCCTGGGAGGTGGGCAAGATCAACCCCCAGCGCCTGCCCAGCATCAAGGGTACGGTGTCCCTACAGAGCGGTGCCCCGCCCCCCGAGGCCAACCCCACCATCAATGTGCAATTCAGCATCAGCACACTAGCCATATCCGGGGTGAAAGTCAACCGACTTGATATGTACGGAGAGGTAAGTGCATAACAACATGCCATTGACTTAGGGCTGAGTCAATTCGAATAATTCACTATTCGAATATTCGACCTTCAATTTGATTGAATATCCGAATATTCAGTTGCACCAACCAGCAGATTGTTGATGAACAAACCATATACAAAAACAGTTGCAATAACACACACAATTGTACATTATGATCAATATCATAGCTTCTC
>NW_019091377.1:647709-691975 GCF_001949145.1 Acanthaster planci | reverse complement strand
CAAGTTCAGTCACAAGTCCCTTCACAAGTTCAGTCGCAAGTTCAGTCACATGTCCCTTCACAAGTTCAGTCACAATTCCCTTCACAAGACCAAATTGTCACACAAGCGTCACAGGGTGAACAATAACAAAAGAATGCTTTTTTCACAATTCGTTTGAATAGCTTGTGAATTAGCTTCAGACAGAATGACTTATGGTGGACTTACAGGGACTTGTGATACGACACTACTTTTTACTATTTAAGCCAACAGGATAAGTAGGATGTTGAATGTATTTGTTGAAACTTTTCTTCAACAATGAAGTCGTAATTAACAACCAGTTGTCCCTTCGGCCAGTTTTTCCATAAGTCAAAAGGTGGCAGTGTTGAAGTACCACAATGAGTTTATTTTGCAGTAAAAGCTAGCTGCAGATGAGCGTGTTTGTTGCAAATAAATTGCCTTTTTTTTGCCTCGCAGGGATCTGTTTGTTCGGAGACGATTTGAAGAGAATCCACTCTTTTGGAACTTCCTTGAAATGATCAGTAGAGGTGAGAACCAAACTATAATGTATCATTTTTAGACCTAAGAAATTTGTGGTTTTTTTGTTTTGCTAGGGTCCAATTTAAAAAGTATCATTGATTCCTGGAAATCTCCTTCAGCAGTGCATGCTCACATGGATTCCAAATGTTGACTACTTTACATGGTTTTTATTTTCTGTTGACTTGTCCTGATTGACTGTTGTGTTTAGTGCCGACCGCCCTCTGCCAGTGTGCGGTGCTGCTATACAGTCTACACGCCACCCTGATTGCGTTCTGGGACACCAGTCGGGCGACGAAGGGGGAGAATGCCCCAAGCCAGCTCCGAGCGACCTGCAGGCTGCTGGAATGCATGAAGCAGGTAAGTTGACCTGAAGAATTTGAAAAAAACGGCAAACTGAAATGGTCAGTGTTACTTCATAGCCTAATGGGTGGAGTGTGTGAACTGACGAGGGCGATATTCAGCCCAGCAATGAGGATGAGTCCATGTCTGAATGTTAGCTCTGTTGGCCATTGCTAAGTTTAGGTCGGACATAACCTGAGTTATGGTTAATTTGCTCCGAGCAGAACAAAAGAGAGCATGTTTTTTTGGACTCACCGCATAGGCCTACCATGAGGCATGCAAGTATATGCACGTTTGACGGGAAGTATGCGTAACTAATTTATTTTTATTTCGGCATGTATGGTCTTTGCATACCTGCAGAACGTGTGCAAGAACTTGTAACCACCTGTCTTTCTTTTTGCCGATTGAGGGCGCACTTCAGCTTGGGGCAGATAGCCAAACCATCCTATGCTGCATGAACAGATTTTGTCTTATGTTGGTAGCAAATCTACACTTTTCTCCCCTCCCCGTTCAGTCTGGGTGCCTGCCTCCCCCTCTGTGCTACTGTAGCCTTCTCATACCCAGCCTGGCTCCCAGTGAAATCAACCTTCTTTTGACCACCATCTGGGCCTTTCTGAAGGTAGGCAGCAGCTTAATGTTTTGCTTGTATTGTGATAGGTTTTACTAACTTTCCAGAAGAGGGAAATTAAGGAAATTGTATCAAAACACCACTGTCCATTTCATGTATAACATCCTTGACTGTATAATTGCTGCTTACCATGAAAACGGGTCAACTTGACACCAGAGGTTTTTCACTTGACATAACATGATGGGCAAAGGCATTCCAGGAAGCGTACCGTGTCCATAGACGCGCCTGCATTTTCGAATCTGGGTATTTCTGTCGGTAGTTTCATGTACACCAGAATGTTGAGAGACTTCGAAGGCGCGCGCATTTCTGTGCACATCTGTGTAAATTGGAATGCCGAGTGTGCTGACCGTCAAAAATCAGGTGACTGAAAATCCTCTAGGCGGTGAAATTAACAACCTGGCAAGTATGTGGTCATGGATGTAAGATGCAGGGAAATGACATGAAACAAATGATAGAAATTCTACTATGTGACGTCTGGAGCTTGCCTCACATGGCCAAATTTCAGAATATAGCCTGAATGATAAGCTTGGTGAAGTTGAAATGCCAAATTTGTAAATATTTCGTATCGTACAAAATGACATAAACAGTTGATTTCTTTTAATTTTCTTTCGTACAGGAAAACCCGCCAAGTTTTAACACACCTTTGAGTAAGCCTGACCTAAGTGGAAAATACATCAGCTCTTTTCCCCCAGGTGTGTAGATTATTATTTTTAAAAAAAAATATATTCACCTCTGAGAGTTTCTCTACTCCACTGCCTTTACGAAAAAAGTAATTGACTTACTTTTGAGAACAATTTGATTTTGAATCCTCGTGTTTTATTGGTAGGTGTGACACTGAGGTATGCCGAAGTCATTCACGCCATCGTCCACAAGAACATCGGCCAGTTTGGAGACCTTTACTCCCAGCTCTTTCCCTCACTGGTGCCCGTCACTCCCCTGCAGGGGACCAGTGCTGTGCCTGTGGTAGCTGTCGGTTCCCCATCGCAAGGCCAGTTACCGGTTCAAAGCAGCGGTGCCCCGTCATGACCTAAACTGTACATAATTCTGCACCTCTCACTACAGTAACAAGAAAAACATTGTTAGGGTACCTTTTTTGTCAGCCAAGCCTCATGAAAATATTTCAAAGGTTAGCAATTGCATCCTTGTCAAATTGTTGGTTAGCCCCCCCCACCTCTTCATTGTTGAGCTGTTTGCATCTTTGAATTGTTTAAATTCTGGCTGAGCAGCTTGCAATGGTGCCGGTTTGTTTACACATCAGTCCACCGACAATCATCTTCGGACAGGGCGTCCCAAAACCAAATATTGACCTTGTCAATCAAGTTGGAATTCCAGACCAGGTCAACAATGATCCCGAGGCCACTTGCGTGCAAAGACATTCCGGTCCCGCTTTGAAACTTCAACCTTTATTTTGTTTGACGGTAGTCAAGTTCGTGCAGACTTTGGACCGAAATCTCCAACCATTGTCAAAGGAGTGGCGCTTTTATGTACAGTTTTTTACACTCGAAACAATGCTTTTGTCATATGTGTAAAGTAAGCATGAATCATATTTCTGAACAAATGCATTTGAGTCAATAAAAAAAACACAAATGGATCCAGCTGAAATCCTGTATAAATGAAATTTTATTACAAAAATAAATTATTAAATTTGACTAACAGTGGATACATACCTGTATAGTCAAAAAGCGTTATATTTCATCCAGTGCCGTGCATCTAAACATGCGTGGTTAGTTTATAAGTAAATGCCATCAAATGGTTACATTTCAAACAATTTGACAGATTTGAGGCATTAATACAGTAAGAGAATTGCAAAAAATTTAGGAATTGGAAAAACAAATTCAATTCATACGTGTGTGTATTAAAACATGCAGTCACGGTTAACATAATTTCTGTGAAGTCTAAAAAAGCATGTTATGTTAAATATAACAAAACAGTGATTTGTTTATTAGGACGGATGTTAGGAATTAACAAAAACAACTGACCAAAATATTCAAAAATTAGATTAAGGATATATGTTTGCATTTGTAAATAATAAATTGGGCAGTACATAATTTGGCGCTTGAACATTTTTGATTAATATAAAAAAAATTGCATAAATACTGAATTAAAATATGCTGCTTACCTCATTGAAAGGAGTAATAAGCACAACATGTAAAAATAAGAGATGCTTATGGAAATATTAATACCTGTGACAATCTTTGGTTAAAAATTGAAATATTGGTTCCCGTGAATTTAAAACTTTAAAAAATGTTCTCGAAGTTAAACTTATCGAATCATTATTTGCAAAAGTGCATTCGTATCTTTACGGAAGTTTCATTGGAAAGAACCAGTTCTATCTATATTATCAAAACATGCACAGATATCATGCACATTGAAGACTCAACTGAATTTTTATATATTACTATTAACTACGATTACTGTTAGAATTATTTTCAAAAACATGCTGGAGGTTGGGGCTTTGAACTGCATGTATTATGACAAGTTTTCATGTCATGATAAGTCTGTCTTGTGCAACATGGTAAAAAATTTCAACCTTATTAACCACTTCCTGCCGGGGCAGTTATCGATGATGCTGGGCCGGGATATTTATCAATTTTTTCTGTTTTCAAAATTCTTTAAAATTTCCTATCTTCATTTACTGGACACTTACAAACACGTGAAGGACTGTCTGGTGTCCACTCTAGCCTGACAGACAAAATCTACTGACGCCTGAGTATTTCAGCCAAGCCTGCAGCCTTGTAAAAAGAGCCCAGATTGCGCGTTGTTATATAACTTTCTTTTGTTCACGAACCTGGCTCAGTGTGCTGCTGACCTCTTTTCAATAGGGGCCAGATTAGCGTGCAGCGGTGCTGTGTGGCTCATCGCTGCGGTAGTGGAGCGCTTTTGTCCCTGGTGGTAATCCGCTTGCTCTAAATGCCCCAAACCGTGGTATGCTGTTTCAAAACAAGGCTGGATTATCTCCACTTTTGAGAGTGAAAAAATGTCAGTAATTCCCAGCAGTCTGGTCTTTTGTTCTGAGTACTGTCTTTTGTTACAAGGCCCTGTTCCCTTTGTCTGAGTTTGGAGACCCTGGCAAGGCATGTAAAGCATACATGTCCGAATCCGGAATCCCAGGGAGTGGTTAAAATTTTGTTAATTTGACGGGAGAAAAATGATTTGTTATTCAGAAAATTCTAACATACAAACACACTAAACAATTGAACACAAATAGCCAATAAAGAATGAAAAATGCAGGAACTTCAGGTGCAGCATGTTAGAATAGCCGTTAACAATTTAAAGGACACAGGCAAAAATGGTTCTGACTGAATAGTCAATTTCATCTGCTTGAACATGGAGTGTAAGGCTCCACTTCAATCGGTTGGTATCTGAGCTACGTATGGTGGCTGCCTTCCTGCATGACAATAGCTGTGGCACTGACAATGACAGATCTGTTTGCTAAGGGACAAGATAACCCAACCTTTTACAGTGCAACACTTCAAGGACATTACTATAAACCTTTGCTCGTTTCCTGTGCCTAAGTCATCTCCAAATGAGAAAAGTTCTTTATGTTTTCTCTGAAAATTGCAAAGATGTAGGAGTTGTAGATGTGGAGGGCCAAATTTGAGCACAACTAAAATAAGTGCGCATTTCAATCCTCGTCCGTTGATGGCCATCTCCCAACTCTGCGTTTCCCCATCTCCGGCCGGCGCAGTCGACCAAGGAGTAGCCTGGGCGGGGCACCCGCCCGTATCCCGCCCAGCCCTGCTGCGCCACTCAGATTGTACTCGCACAGCTCCACCAGGGCGCTGACCTTGTCCAGCAGAGAGCTGCCGCGGAATTTGCGCTGGGCCAGTGTGAAGAACGCTTCTAGGAAGGCACCGAAGCACATGCCCGTGCTGACGCCCTCAGGGTTATCGAGGGTCCAGCGCCGAGTGATGTCGATGTACATGATATCGATGCCCGCCATGGTGATGCCGTTGGTGCACAACTTGCACTTCCTGCAGTAAGACAAAATACACAGTTAAGTAAATAATGGATCATTATGGGAGCCATATTGGGCGTCGGGTGTGGCCATTTTAGAGTAGTTGAGAGGAACTTTTTCAGAGACTAAGGGGCATTTAGGGCTTTGGGGTGGCCATTTGTAGAACAACAGGTGCAATTTTGGAATCTTGGGGAACTTTTGCACAAAATGAAGCCACCATAGATACAAATGAGGTACAACGCCCTAACTGTACACTGAAGTGATTCTCATAATCCAAGGTCATTTTGAATGATAATTCAAAGTTAACGGCTGAGAATGTCAACAAAAAGCCCCTATGGTTCATGTTGTGGGAGCTGGTAGGGAAGCCACTCTTGCTGTTCTCTAACTACTTCAGAGGTGCACCGACTTCCTTTTTCCAATACAAATCTACCCACAATCCCCCCATACCTGCTGAACATTCGGAAGCCCGTCGCCCCCATCCGGTGTGCTCCCCGGACCCCTAAGAACCGATTGAAAAGCCCAGCCACGTGCTCCATTACTCGGAGGTGGCTGTAGCACTCGCCAAACTTCTGCGGCCAAATCTCCTCCAGGCACGAATCGTCTTCCCACTCCTCCTTTTCGCCCTCCTTAGCTCCGCCTCCTCCTTCTTCATCCTCTTCTTCCTCAGATGCGGGGTTGTCCGATATGGGCGTGGCAGGCCTAGAGGCCTTTGTTTTGTCAGGTTTGACTGCTGTAAGCCTAGGACAAAATTTACAGAAAAAAATGTCAAACCCATGACACACAATGACCAATGGCTATTGTAAACTGTACAAGCTGTTTACACAAGGAACCCCATCAGCATCAGCTAAGTTGGCACCAGTTGCATGGTCAGGTTCAAAGTGAGGCAGCACTAGCAAGCTTTGGCCCCTTGAATGCCCCCTTCTTAGGTAAAAGCTCGGCAAGTGACATTGTGACAACACCACAGAGTCTTTTATTTTGCAAGTTCAACCTCGCTTTCCTTTCAATATGGCCATTCCTGGAGAAGACCAAATTTTTTTTTACGCACACCTTGCTCGGGCCTCACGACCTGCCCTGCATGGCTTGAGAAGTTTCAGGGTGTCTTTGATTAATGGGATCTTGATCTCTTCGTCCACAGGGCTTGGTTGGGACTCGGTTATCCCCGGCGACACCTCCTTCTCATAGTCCAACCTCAGGCTTGGGTTGGCATTCACCTCCAGCAGCATGGGTTTTAGGTCTTCAGTTACCAGGATGTCAAAACCCAAGATCTAGCAGGTGTAAAGAAATGGACGGAGGAAAAAAGTCAAACATTTGTAAGTACTGCTTCTCTTAAATAATGACCCCTTCAATTTGTAACCATGAAAGCTTCTTTTAGAAATGAGAAGAGAACTACAAGGGATCTAACACCTTTGTATTTTCCCCTCCTCCAAATAACACTTTTACTTGTTGAACATTTTCCTGACAATTTATTACCAAAAAATGTCCTGAAATCTTTAAGAATATTTAATTATACTGAAAGAAATTATTAAAAGTTTGGTTCATGAGATGCTGCTATTTAAAGTCCCCTGCCTTTATGCCAATTTATTTTGTCATTTGAAGTAGTAATTTGATTCACAAGTCAAACTCCACCTGAAAGCATGACGGAGCAGGCTTTCTTGCTGGAAGTTCTGCTTCATACTCCACCAGGAGGTCTGGCAGCATTGCTGTGATGGTCTTGATCACGATGGCTTGGATATCTTCCCAAAGCGCGATGGTGTTGTGGCCCCGCGAGGCCAGCGCCGCGAACGTGCTGCTCATTGTCCGCTTGCTGCCTCGGTCCGTGCTGTCGGTATGGATGTACGTCTCGCTCCGCTTGTTCAGTGAATAGTTTGTCAGGTGCATAAAGATTTGGTGCAGGTTGCGGTTGGTGGGCGGCTGGTACTTGATGGTACAGAAGCGTGCCATTCCCTCACGGCAGATGTGGATTCGCAGTGGCGCGATGGACGTCAAAAGTACGTAGACCCGCAGGTCAAACTTGGTCCGCTCCAGCAGCAGGGGCTTGGCGATGTATTCCTGCACCACAGCGCGTCGGACCAGCCCCACCGAGCCCATGTGGCGAGGGTCAGTGATGAGGTAGATCCCGTCACCTTGGGAACCCTCGTCTGGCTTGACGATGAAGACGGGTTTGGCCCTGCTGGGGCTCTGCTGCTGCTGGCCAGCCACGTTGGCACAGAAATGATGGTACTGGTCTGGCAGGAGCCAAGTACGGGGGTAGAAGTCGTACTCATCTGGGAACAGCTCATGCATCTGGTGGAGGAGTTTGCTGAGTTGGGCTTTGCGAACCAGTTCCAGCAGGCCTGTGGAACATAGGGAAGAATTGACATGTGCCTCAAAAGTGCTTGATACCTGAGAGCTGCTGAGCACACACATTTGCCAAGCAAGGAAATAAAATACAGCCGTGTCCAAATTATATGGCTGCGTCTAGAAATTATACACAAATCTATGGCAGTGGCAGTAGTCAGTTCCAAAAGAGCCGTGTCAAATTTCAATCCACAGCCAAACACAGATGCAGCTTATCTACTTGGCAAAAGCGGGTTACTAGCTAAAATGCTGCTTGTGGCTGGTTTAAATGTTAAGGTAACCAATCTCAGAGTTCATCAGTATTTCACAAGGGTGGACTTCCTACCTGGATATTTGTTGACCATTCCTGAGTAGATGCCATCGGTGTCGTAGAACGATGCACTGTGCCAATACAGATCACAAGAGCTCTTACGAGTGCCACACACCTGTCAAGAGGTTACAAAAAGTGTAAACCCCACTGGCATTAGAAGAACAGGCGCCGCACTCTACTCTCCATATATTCCCCATGGGGGATGCATGGAGCACATTTGTGAAACGTGTTCCCAGTAATATCTTCTAATTCAGTATATGTAAAAGTATGTGAAAATGACTTTTCACCCTGGACTGAAGAATACTTAAGTCTGTTAGTATCATACTCTGATCCTACATGTTACCTAATTGTTAGGACAAAGCTGTGAAATGATCAATCTAATTTATCGCACAGTCATCAAAGGACAGTAATATAACAAGTAGGCCTAATAATAAAAAGCAGTTAGGCCTAATAAAATAGAAATTAAAAAAATAGGCTAGTAGCACACAGCCCACCTCTCTCCACCGCCAGCCGAGTTCTTCAAGGCTGATACGTAGCACCTCTGCGCCTGACCTGGCCTTCGATAAATGCACGGTCAGACACGGCCGAACGGGCCGCCTCCGCGCCCGCCGACCCTTGGACTTCTTCTTCCCACCGATCGGCGACGACGACATGGTGGTATCCATAGCCTCCAAGGTCTCCCGACAGGCTGGAGGGGGAGGTGGGGTGGCAGTCTGCTTGGCCACCACCCATTCTGGGGAGGGATCCGTCTCAGCATTGTTGTTGCGAAGGAGCGTTGTGTTGCAACGCCTCGGAGCCCCCAGCGGCGCAACTGCATGAACCGTCACAGCAAGGGCGACATCGGACTTAATTTGGCTGTTTATGAACGTTCTTTGTAAATCCGTCTTCGCAATGGGATCCAACTTAATGCCCGAATTCCTCCTGCTATGGGGAGGGTTTGCAGTCATTGTTTTCGCCCCATCGTCTAAGTTTTAAGGTAAAACAAGTCTACACGTACCCGTTGTTATCTGAAATGTTTACTAGGCTGTGTGACAAAAACATTTTCACGCAAGAGTGTTGGAGACGACAAGGAACTAGACTACAAAGTTTGGATATAGCGCCCTCTATATAAAATAAGTTACCACAGACAACAGTAATGAATACTCCTCCCAACCTAAACAAATCAGGGAGGACTACTGTGAACACACCCACGGGTGTTGAGGATATACATCAAGTTAAAGTTCATTTCCTCGTTTTTCATTTTCTTGTCAATTTTTAGTGGATTAACCGATGACTCTTGAAGATATTCAAGGTTACAAACTGTAGCAGTGGACATACAGCAAGCCCCCTTTTTTTTTGGAAACAGTCTTTTGTGACTGAATTAAAGACACCAAGCACGATTGATTGATGGCAGATTTATCAACATCGTGCATTCAGATCGACTGATCGCACAAAGACTAAGCAGTTGGACCGGTTGCACCAAAGCACATGACATTCATGTATTTGCTAAGCAAACATTTTCTGAACTTAGCAGCTGTATAAGCTGGGAATCTGTCACAAGTCACACCCATCCCAATGCCTTTTGGTAACCCTTTAGTTACCTATGGTGAGCAAACATATTCATGTTTGGTGGCTTTTTTTGATGCCCACAGCTTCGTTTTTCAAACTTTTAAAGTTTTGCAGGTGCAGTCAAAGATGAATGAAGACCAACATGTAATGAAAATGTCTCATGATATTTGAATGATGGACGGAGTTTTAATTTAAAAGATCTGCAACAAACTGTACAAAAACCTCTCAAAATGGATGGGGACATGGTAACTTTGAGTGTTGGACGGAAATAAACCTGAAAACCATACCACATTTCTATCATGGCAAATCATAGAGCATACACAAACTAAATTCAAAATCCACACTTCAATGTACATAATGACTTGGTATATGAAAGAAGTTCCGTACAGGTACACAGGCCATCTTAAAAGGGAAGAACTTAAGAAATTATTTACAGATTATTCAGATCCTGAAATAAATCACCCAGTCATGGAATATTAAGACACTCATTTGAATTGATTTGGAAGTAAATTAAAAATCTATATACATATCTTCAAATCTTGTCGATTTCTGTTTAATGCAGTCTTTTTTATGTTTTGTGAAGAAAATGTGTCGCATCCAGGCAACAGACGTGAAAATCATCTGTTTACTGGAGAAAAATGTGACCATTTCTGTGCAAAATACATCTATATTTTACACGGATCTATAAAAAGTCCAGAGCATTCTTTGTCATTAAAATCATTTGCTCTTCTTTGACCTTGATGAGCCCCGGGACCCCACCCCTGACCTCGATGAGGCCTGTGAGAGTGGGCGGGACGGTTGATGTTGGGAGGCTGGTCTCCGCCCGGGAGTGGACGGGGGTGTGTCCTGTGCCATGGCTGCATGAGGGGTGGTAGGGGTGGGTGGGGTTGGGGATGATGCGGTGCCTGGCTGGTTGGGCATGTCCGCAGCCCTGCCCTCTCTGCTTATGACGCTGGAGGCGTCGGCCTCCTTCTCCGGGAGTTTAGGCGTGGCGCTCTTCCTCTCCAGGGCTCGTAGCTTCTCCTGCGTTTCCTTAAGTTCCTGCTCCAGCTCGGCCACCCTGTCCTCTGCCTTCTGGGCACGCTCCTCAGTCATCCTGCGTTAATGAAGCAGAAAGATAAATTAAAACAACATCACGGCCTTTTGTAAGTGATTGTTGACATCATAAGTTTATAAAGGAGCGACATTGTCTTGGGTTCACATCCAGACATATATCTTGGCTCAGGAAGGCCAACAGCAAAGTCTACCATCGCTGAAGCATTAGACAGTGCTTTGATATTTGGAGGAAACTCTGTGTTAAGAGTGGTGCTCAAGTAAAACAAGAGACTTCAACCTATTTGTTTGTTCAGATCTCACATGAACTTCAAGTCCACTTGTGTCTAGGCATATATATATATAGCCCAGGCCTCGATCCCACACTCAACAACAATCGATTTGAGTGATTCACCACAAACAAGGTATAAGTTGAATCTTGAGACAGTACTCGCAACTATGCTCTAAGTTATTGAAAGTTAACCCCTTCACGGTGGGATTATTTTGACCCTGACTGCTGGGCTGTGGCATGCCCTGAATGGAGGGCTTTGTCCATCAGCAGGCCCCATTGAACCAGCAGCTGCATGGTGAATAGACTGTATGTGTGGTATGCACTAATCCTCACACAATGGTGCGGTAGTAGCAGTCCTCCGTAGCCAAGGGGATAAAAATATAAGCAAAAGGACCGACTCACAGCAACTCTCCCTGCAATGTTTTGACGGCCATCAGAGCTTCATAGGCTTTCTGAGGATCCGGGGTCGGGGTCCGTGGTCCAGCCTCCGCTTGTAGTGCCGAGATACGTGGCTGTATCTGATGAAGTAAAGAAGATGCTTTTAGTGACAATGCAGGTTCAGCTTAATTTGAATATTAGCATTTTTATATTCTGGCACTTTGTTCTGAGTACTGGCATACTGGCCAATCAGACAATGGAGGTTAAACCTAATTTGAATATTTCCATATTTACAAATTGACACTGTGTTCAGTGTCTTGAGAATTTAACCAATCAGACCACAGAAGAAGGTTCATTTTAATTTTAATGTTTACATAAGTAGCGATAGGTTCTCTGTCCAAAGAACATCCCAATCTAGTCAGAGTACAAACAGGTTCAAATTAATTCTAATAATTACTAATTAAAAAAAATTAACACTTCATTCTGTATATTGAATGCTTGGCAAAACAGACATTAGAAGGGAACAGTGAAGCATTCATCTAGTCTTCAGCAGATTCCAACCCCCGAAACTGTCTTCGATCTCACCTTTTCTGGTTGCTGAATGGGCTCCTCTAGTGACAGAGTTCGCACGTTGTCGTCATCACCGATCGCTTGCATCTCGCTCATGTTGACCTCCTCTTTGCCTGCCGTTGACCCCTCTTTGCCGGCTGGGGTTGCGGGCTCAGCAACTTCCTCCTACGAACACAAAATATGTCCCAGAATTCAAAGACATCACCATGCCATTCACAGTATATGCTGCTCGGCATGATTCACTAAATAAAGGGAAAGAGTACGTCATGACACGTTCTCTGTAGAAAAGGCCGTCACCGGTTGGCAGTGCAATCCCAGAGATACCAAATGTTGAAGAGTATTTTTACTGCCAATACCTTGTCTGTGGAGACTGGCGTCACCTTGGGTGACGTGGCTGCATCTTTCTGTGTGTCTGACAGGATGGTTGGTGCTGGAGTCTGGCTAGGGGTTCCCTCCGACTGAATGAGCTGGGAGACACAAAAAAGATGTTTCGAAGTAAGAAAAACCTGAGTTCCTTATATGTCCAGGTCTTGTTACCTCCACTAAAAAACAGCTATACAGGGCCTACGCTTGACCCATATTCTGTGAATTTCATACATATATTTGAAAAAACTTCAAATTTCAGACTGACCTCAGCGCCGTCGATGACCCCAGGGGTTGGAGCTGGTGTGACTGCCGTCTCCAATTTCTCATCTCCTGTCGCCGGTGTGGCGGATGCCACCGGCACGTAGTTGGGGTCAAGACACTTGAGGTCTTCGATGAGTATGGTGGCTGTGTGAATCCAGTCAGCACACTCGCTCTGTGGATAAACCATCGCAAGTTGGAATGTTGCCAAGGTCAGCAAGCCCGTTTCAAAGTTATCCAAACTACCAAAAACACGGCTCAAAATATGATACAAATTTGTCTTTAATGCTTCTGAATTCTGCAAGTTATCTTCATATGCAGGTCAGTAGGTAAAAAAATTCATCACAGTTGGAAAAAGATTAAAGGGGATGGTAGATAAAAGGGGTTGGTAGCTTTTTATATTCTTTTCTATGACAATGGCAAAGAAATGTCCACCTTGAGTTTTTTCAGATCACGTAGTTCATGATCTGCATCCTCAGCTCCCTCGTCCTGTCTCCTCTGCACTTCCTCTGCCACAATGTTGGAGCAGCATCTGTATGGTAAAATACACAAACTGCATCCAAAACAACCTGGCAAAAATGAGACTTGCCAGAAAATGGATGGACTAGAAATAGGAATATTCTAATTATGTGAAAAACCATCACTTGTTTGACTCTTTGTGTGATATATAGTTCGCTAGAGCACTGTGACTTTGTGGTGTGGTGTGAAAACTGATTGTTGGTGTAAGTTGCTTGTGGGTCGCTCTGTGCCCTCAGGCAAGACACTTTGCCACAATTTGCTTCACCCACCTGGAGTGAAGGGACTGTGTTTGAATCTGAATCCAACCGGTAGCACACCTTTGAAGTATACTGCACATTTCAGGGGACTGAGATCTAGGAATGCCTTATAAGAACAGACGCACAGATCTGAATCCAAGCAATGCTGTCAACTCGAAAAAGGTTGTTTTTGTTTTTAGAGATTTTGCAGATGTATTCTAAGTCCTACCCAGTTATGTAATTGGTGAATCTCGTCAGCTTATCAAATATGACTGCCGCCTTCTCCTGAATCTGGGCGATGGTGTCTGTGGTCGCCATACTACTCTCCACAGCCTCCGGCGGGCTGTTGGGTTGGTTGGGCGCCAGACGCAGCAGCACCTGTATGATCCAATGGACCATCTCGGCATGCAACACTTGCACCTGTTGATGATGAGGGGAAATGAAAATGCAAATGTAGAAATCCGTTGTGACTATCATAAGTTATTGATGAGAGTCAGGTTGCTATACTTTTATACTAAACCTTCCATCCCTTTGACCTGGGTTCGAATTCCTCTCGGGCAAACACATGGATTAGATTTCTTGACCTGATATCCGGGCTCCGGGGTTCTCTTAACACTTCTAAAGATTTCTTCCAATCTTCTTTCTACGTTTCTTTGGATTTCTGAGCTACAAAGACTTCTGTGCACTTTAGGAACCCTTACGCAGTGGTATAACAACCAAAAAGAGTTATAGAAATAACAAAAATTTTCTTTGGTTTTTGAAAATTTTCTTCTTTTTTAAGGCTGAAAATACATGTATAATCATACTCCCGACAGTGACAAGTCATTTGCAAGACAATTGCTGTGACAATAATCTACCTGTTCAACTAATTTGGAGTCCTCGCTGTCGATTCCATTGGTAGTGCTGGCCAGCCATTTCTGTGTGCTGCGGAAGACATCTTCCATGGACAGCCTTTGTAGACAAAAATAAACGTAGCCAACTTTCAATGTCTGTAACTTGATTGTCTCTTCTTGACAACTTCCAATTCTCTTTACTCCTTCATTCATCGAAACCTTAAATATATACGAAGGTTCCTAATCTTCCACTTAAATTGGTTTTGTTGATTCATGTTTTTACTAATCTATACACATTATTCTGTTTTAAATTATTTTCATGGACCTGGTGACTTTTTTGGTGCCCTATTCTGCTTAGTCCCTTGTACAAATATGGAAATAAACGTGAATTGAAGGAATGAATCTGCAACTGTTGACACCTTGATGATATTCTGACTGGATCCCAAAAAATCAGACTCAAGACCATTTTCCGTCAGGTATTTTGTTTCTGGTCTGCAATGGAAAGAGCAAATAGTCATTTCGTTTTGGTGTATCCCTCAGTTTGCCATCCTGATGAAGACGGACATTATGTGACAGAAAAATGTTGAGGATTCCTGCAGAGAACTGCAGAGATCCTACCTGGCTATTTTAAATAACAGCCAAAGTTTCAGCTAAATGCAGATATTTGTGGATACTTTTTTGTGCAGTGCAAAGTATGATTTTCTTTTCCCTCCAAATGTTCAGCACTGTAACCAAAAGTTGTAAATATTTGCCAATTCCAGCTACAACAACGACCGGAGGCTGGAATGTGAAACCCTTCAGTACGTGAGACTCCCTTGAAGATCTGTGACCAAAAAAGTAACTCTGATAATTTGTGGCTTATTCTGCCAGGCTGGGTCACATAATCATTACGGCCAGACGTGTTGCTTGTTTAGCAGCTCTGAACTTGTTTTGTGGCTGTGGAGCTTACGGGTCATGGGGTTTTCCCTCAGCCTTGGCATCCTCCTTCTGTGTGCTGCCGATACAGCCGGCCGTCTCATCAATGGTCACCAGCCAATCACTGAAGAGCTCGTACAGCCTCATCCATTCGCTCTCTAGGGGCATGGCGCCCCCGTTCAGGATGGAGTTGAGTTTGGTGTCCCAGCTCTCCAAGGCATTGGCAATCTGGATGAAGCCTTTAGCCGAGCCTGGGAACCGATTTTGAAAATAAAAGATTTGAAAAACCTTTTGAATGAGCTCCCTAAATATATCTTACTCAGTGTTAAAAGTTGAATGGGGGGGTGTGCCAGACTATTTGGATTCCAAGCCTCACTTTCAGTTTTTAAAATGTAGCTTAAAATGTTTAGATTTAAAATTCACAAATTTTAAATTAACTATCGGCAAACACTGGCATTAATTTGTGATGAAGAGGAGCTTCATTGCTGTCACTTAGATATCCAAAATGACACGTTAACCTCACTTTTATTTCTCTAGGGCTGACTTGTGACAAGAGTCTATTACAAATTGATTGACTCTGATGTCACACAGCCTGGTCAGCAGAGACCGTGTCTAATCAACCGTCTGAGGCTAACTGACACACGCATCTATGGGACTTGGCTGCAGCCATGAGCCAATGGCTCCCATAGGCATGAGTATTATTTTAAGCCAAATCCATGACTTACCGTTCTCCCCGTTGACTCGTATCTGGAACTGTTGGTGCAGCATGTCACACTCCTAATTCAGGCAATATCAACAAAGAAACCACACTGTAATTCCAAACTAATCATGGTTTAAGGCAGCTGCATGTCAAAGGATGAATTCACTTGATTATTGTATTCATTATCAAGATCACAAAATTGGAACACGTGACTGAATGAATGACTCAAGGTGGTAAAAATGCTCACAACATTACGTTAGTACAAATTTTGAATGTTAACAACTAACAGTTTTTGACTTTGAAGAAAAAGACAGAAAACTGAAGGCTTTAGTTTGAGTATTCATTTCTACTCTTTAAGAATTCTATCACAAATTTCAACAGAAGTGTGATATTGAAAATGTTGACAGAAAAGGAATATGATTATTTTTTAGTGATGAATCATGCAGAACTATGTTTGGATTATTAGTAATGGTGAGGGTTTGAATGAACTGAAAACAATACAATGTAAATGTCAAACGAATAAAATTTGAACTCCAAAGACAATTAAGGTCAAGGAAATTAACAAACAAAGAGGAATAAAACCTCAGCTTTGACAAATGAGAAACAACGAAAGTGTTAACGCTGAAGTCAGGACATTGTGGGCTGAGTCAAAGCATTGAATGTGACTATGCAGATTCCACAAAATGAGTCTTAAGATCATATTTCTCTGTAGTAATAACAATCACCTCTTCATTTTCATATAGACCTCAATTTGATATCCACAGGAGATACTGATAATTCTTTTAATTTCCAGTGTGCAAGATTGGCTTGAAATGCTTGCAACTCTGGCGACCCAAGACTCATTTGGGTGAATCGCAGGTTGCTCATGTCAAAGCATGCATGTTTTATGGAAACTAATTCTATGGTGGGAGACATTTTTTTGGAGCACACAATCGGCAATTTTCATGCAGTTTACTTTACCTGTTTGACATCCTGTTGGTTGCAAGCATGCAGTGCAAACAAAAGCAACAATTTAACAGAAATAACAAATTAGTTCAGGGTGCAGTCATGCAAATCAATGAAAAGTTTGGTAAGCATTGAAAAATATTGGCTCAGCAGAAATAGGTTACCAACCGAAAGTTATTCAATCTATATCTCTTGCAATTGGTTCCCAGCCAATATTTGTTCCGCACCTAAAATCTTCTTAGCATTAGCAGCACTATGAAACTGCACCTGGATTGCTTTCAAATGTCAATGTATTCATGGAATCAAATCTACAGAAGGTGAGCTTTATAGAAATGGCTCTCTCTGAAAACTATTTCTGGTAACTAAAGCTTTGATGAACTACTTTTTCCCACACAAATTTGTTTATGTAAAAAATGCACTAGCTAAAATCAATTTCAATGTGTATCAATTGATGTTCTGAAAGGTTTTCGAAGGAGAGTTTAAATTTTTACACTGATTTGATTGATATTAAATACATATATAAATAGCATAAAAAAGTTATTACTCGAACAAGTGCTTCAACAACGTTAGTCACATCACGAGCTAAACTACAAATTTCACGGCAAACAGGATTATCAGATTCGGCTTGTATTTCACAAGCGAAAAAACAAAAAGAATTCAAGGACCATGATGAAACAAGAAAGTGAAAAAAAGGATTTAAATTTGATTTGATTTCCAAACAAATGATATAATATATGAAAAAAACAATAGATCAAGCCACTTTGGAAGACACAAGTTTATGTAGCTTATGACAATTGATGCCTCAGTAAAGTGCAATGGTCTGTAGTTTGGTGTGCACATCTGAGACTTTTTTATACTAACGCCTTCAATGGGTAATACAAAAACCAGATAAATAAAGCAAAACCAAAAGCAAAATGAAAACAACCACCCTACCCCCCCAAAAAAAGAAAACAAAAACCCCAAACCAAAAACAAACAAAAACTTTTTAGATGTAGTATCAAATCGTTAGTAAAGCATCTTCTCTACGTTAAACCACATCAAACTGTCAGTAGACAATAAACTTCATTCCAAGTTCCTTTACCTGAGTTAACTGTAGGGTCAAGGATTTTCAAGAGCACAGAGGGGAAAAATAGAGAAACGCTGAGCAAATTTTAGAAGAGGATGCTGGTATTGGTGCTGCAGTGGTAAATAATTTGTGCATGAAAAAAATGATTTGTGCACATTCTGTAGTAAATGCTAATTTAGAGAGAGGGACTTTGGGCAGGTCATTCTTCAGTGTCGTTGGGAGACAGCAATTTAAAAAAGAAGCAGGGATGTGATGCAAACGTAAGTGAACATGACGCCAGTTCAAGCTTACTGCTAATATTGGAAAGCAAGGAATAGTCTTATCTATTTATACCATGGAGTATCAAAGTGAATTCCTCATGCGAACAATTCTGTGTGAAAGGTATTAGTGCGGGAACCAGCATTTGAACCAACACTGACGTGTACTCCATTCGTATACACTGCACGTTCTGGTTCAAAGTCACACTTTGCTACTCCATAACACTGCCTTCACACAAACAAATCTTCATTCCTAATGACAGGAAAAAGCACTCTAACTTGCAGCATATTCCAAATTCTCTGCAACTCTTCTAGTTTCTTTCCAGAGTACAGCAGTCCTTACAGAGAGCCTTACAACTGACCTTGTTCATCTTCAGCAGTCGTTTGTGCTCCGGGTAGTCCGATCCGTCTTCCGGTCGGTGACGGTTGAAGATGTGCAAGGCCACCTCCGTCCACATCTCCACCTGCTTCTTGATACTGTACATGCTCTCTTCAAATCCAAGCAAGATGTCCCCGCCGTACTTCTCCACTTCTTTATTCAATTGCTACATTGTAAGACAGACGATATATGTACAAAAGGATGCCACTCCAACATGAGGACATTACTTTGAACAACTATGCTCCAAGCCCACTTTTTTCTGTCAACCAAATATTGGCTGAAAGCGAACCTGGTAGATTCCTAGTGTTTGAGTTTAATTTTTCTTCAGAGAACATTCTAGAACCAACCTCTTCCCAAGATCTGATGTCGTCGTAGAGTTTCTGTATCATTTCCACGGGCGGCGCTTGGACGACGGTCTGAATGTTATCGTGGCTTGCCCTAAACGTATGAACAACCAAATTCAAGAAGTCAGCATTTTGTAGGGTGACAGTCCACCATCAAGTTGTAAACACTATTTCACAAAGAAAACTGGAGCTTCACATTTTCCGATCCTGTATTCCGTCACGATTGGAGCAATTTACGTGAGGAAGTTAATTGATACAGAGTCTTTTTGAAATTCCGCACTGACACTGTCGTGCAAGCACAAGTTGGACGAATGTGATTCTTGAAGCCCAAAGAGAGCCTACGTGGTGTGGTATGGTGCAGACAACACAAAAAACCTATCAGACTGGATTGAGAGGAGATCACAGAACCAGTGAGGTAAATGGATCGAGGAAACATATGATTTGACTGAATGAATGTCTGGATGAGATTTGAATCTTGGGGTCTGGGACTACTGTTGGAGCACTGAGTCATCTAAATGTGGTATGTTGTTGGAGAGGAAAAGGGCGGAAGGAAAACACTGACATTTATGAACTTTTTGGGAAAATCTTGTGAGGGGGTGTTGCAAGGACGACCATAAATGGTCACATGAATGATATTTCAATTGAAAAAAATTTACAGATCTGCTCAATGCAATTCTAATACACCCAGACGATAAAACAATAAGAACAAAGCTGCTTAACGAGAAATCAAAATTGCTTCAAAATTTACTTTAACGGAAACTTCTGCTTACTGAGTGATATCTTATTGTAATCATTCTTGTGTTTTATCACGGTGCTATAAGTAGAAAAATAACTGCCTGCCACCCAATTTTGTTGAGCAACTTTGCAAATTTTGCTTGAGGGAAGAAACAATTACACAAAATGTGGAAATCTACCAATAAAAACAGGACCCTTATCTAGACCATCATCTTTCAAATTGCAGTGTAATGGCCCTGTCTACGCTAGCTAACCAAGGTGGAGTTTTTGATGAGGTTTCAATGTGTGGAGCTAGTACTACAGAAAAATGAAATGGTTAGAATTGGTGTAAGCAGACACTGCAACCAGAAGCAAGTGCACACATTTGAACAGCGAACAAAGTCACCTTGATTCTCTCACACTAGTGGCACCAGACGTCACGCTGCCTTCCTTTTGCAAGCTTGCAAAGTTAGGACAGATTCAAGTCATCTTTAATTTGTTAGCAATGAAAGGCTCTAGATGTATCCATAAAATCTTGTAATTACACATCAATAAGCTTGAAAGGTTCTCGAATCCATCAAATGTTTAATCCTAAGTCTGGCGACAAGGCATAGAATGAAGAATAGCAGAGAGATGACTATGTACCCATTCACAGTGTCTGTAACTTGAAATGAGACTTTTGATCAACTGGTGAGTTTCTTGTGAGGACTTGATACAAATTTGACCTGGACTTTGTCAAACATGGATGCCTTCTCTTCTGAAATGGTTTTTTTCCATGCTCCCCTTTCAAAAATCAGAATATACCTGTAATGGAGGGAAAGTTGGTACCCTCTATTGGGTAAAAAAAAATGCTTCGTTTTGGTTTTATTCATCAACTAAACAGTGATAGTCGACTCCACACAGCCCGGAAAGGTTAGTTAACCTCTGGCCTGGCATACTTACACCACAAACTGGTCAAATTCCTGAATCCACTTCTCGATGCCTTTGCCAATGGCCTGTAATCGGCCGTGGGACCGCTCGTCGCCGGCCTTCAGCTCCTCGGCAAAGGCGAGGGTTAGCTGGCGGTGAGTGGCAATGCAGACCTGCAGCTGTGACAACTCCTCGGTGTCACGGTCACTCAAGACGATGGTGAAGTGGTTAGCCAGCTTGGACCAGAGCCGCTCACTGATGTGGAGGCGGCGGGCCGTGGCCAGTGAGTTGGCCTCGGTGACCTAATTGGGTCAAGTGAACAGATTCTGCTTAGCTTAGACATCTGCTTAACACAAAAATCACTGGCTCAGCAAAAACAGGCTGCTGGCTAATCAGTGCTGATATTCATAATGGCTGTAACTGGAGTTCAGCTCATTTTTCCTTTTATCTGATAAGCAATACTTCATTAACTGCTGAGTAGCTTTAGGAAATCATCTTCAAATATATTGAATTTCTGTTGAATTTAAGATAATGTGACAGCAAAGCAAATAACCTTTGATGGTCAGTTTAGCCTATTTTGAAAGTTCAGTCTGTCTAAACCAAACCAGGCATGAAATGACTGATATTTCCATTGCCCCTGTATGAGTCCATCGCGGGTTGCTCCCGAGCTAATGCCAGTACCCATTTGTACTCCTGGGTGGAGAGAGGCTAGTTGGGGTAAAGTGGACTGCCCAAGGACACAGATATGGCCAAATGCTTGACTCAAACCAACAAATCTCTCATTAAACCCAAGCAAATCTGGTTTTTGGAATGCAGATTGGTAGTAACTGAAGGCACAATTGGAGAGTCCTGATACCCAACAATGGGAATGAATGATGACATTCTTTTAGCCTGAGCAATTCTAATCATTTAAAAAGGATCTCTGTAATCATACCTTGAGTGCAAGATTATAGGCTGCCCCACTCCACAGTTCCTTCTCCCTGGACAGTGCAATGACTTGAGACTCAAGGCGAGCCCGCTGTAACTCGTACAACTCATGATACTCAGCCAGCAGCCTGGTGAGTAGAAAACACTCAGATGTGAGTAACTCTGAAAAGTTCTCTAGTGGTTCTCAAACCATGGTTACCCTATTTGCAGAGATCAATAAAACTCAGTAGTCATTATTGATTTTATCTTCAAAGGAATGACAGTGTAAAAGGATTATTTGACAAATTCCTGTTGGTCTCTTACCCCGCATTCTTTTCAGACTCTGCTAGTGCTGCAGCAAGCTGAAAAAAAGGAAAAAAGGATTATGGTCGTTTCACAATAGTGCGCCTCAAAGAGTTTGCAACCCGTTGGCCAAGCACAATGAGCGAAATTTGGCGACCCAATGTGCGTTTCAAAAGGGTCGACAAAGTTTGCGTGTTGTGATTGGCCAATGCGTTACAAACTCTTGGAGGCGCACTATTGTGAATCGCCCATTTGACCAGTGAGTATTGAGATATTTGAAATTATGCACAGCAAAAATTATGGAGAAAAATTGCTTTTATCAATTTCAATTTTTCAAAATAAGTGCTGATATCATAGTGAAGCTGACTTACCTCTTGTTGTGCTTGCTGTGCCTGCGAGGTCACGACCTTATCATGCTCTCTGACATCAGATAACTCACTAGGAAAAAAAGGAAGAAAACTCAGATTTACTTCTCAGAATGTACTTAAATCTTTTCAAACCTGACCACTTATCGTATTTTACCTGAAATCCTGTGATATTCTCCAAATCCATTATTTCGCATCAAAGCCCATGTCAAATTCATGGATTAACCATACACTGTGTCCAATGTTTTGGCTATGGCTGGTAATACATGTACATGTATGTCAATGGAAGTCACAGGCTAGCGGTTGTTGCCACCTACCACAGACATATGCTAATCCTAGCCACAGCCGCGACTTTCTTACACAGCCATACTCTATCCTATTCAATATGCACTTTTTTTCAGATTTTCCATTCCTTACTTGGTGAGCTGAGAAATGGAAGTCTTGAAACGGAACAGCTCCTCAGTCAACCTCCTATCCAGGGCTCTCTGGGCCATCACCTCCTGATGCAAGCTACAAGAAGCACACCAACAGAAACGGGTTCAAGGTTGGTGACTATTTTACTCTCCAATCTTACGTTTTTCAAATGAATGGAAGCAAAACTTTTATTTATAAGTGAACCGTCTTTTCACAAACCTTTTGACTTGCCGAGGAACCTTATCCAACAATTTACTGTATCTCTGTCGAAGGTTTGCTAAAAGTTCACCCCTCTCTGCACATTCCACACTCACCTAGAAAAAATGCAATGAATCTGGAATAAGGCCTGAAATAAACCATGATTTTCTCTCACATTAAGCCCACTAATCCAACCTAAGTTAGACAGAGCGGAGCAAAAACAGGACCAATTTAAGACATCGAACTATAAACTTGATATCAGTATGTCGCATGATGTGCCGATCAGTCACCAGACAGTGACACAAACCAACAAACCGGTTCACTGACCTGTCTTATCAGCTCGTGGAAGATGAGATTGTATATGTTCTGCTCCTTCTTGATTAACTCAAGAAGATTGTGCATCTAGAGAGAAAAAAGTAAGCATCGTGATTAACTATCTGTCAGCAGATAAAGACGAAATGCAATGGCCGACGTAGTTACACTTGTGTTCCAGTCCTCACACCTTGAGGTTGATTCTGAGTCTCCAAGTTCTCAAAATCACAAATGGTCAATGGGTCCTCACACCCTGAGGCTGATTCTGAGTCTCCAAGTTCTCAAAATCACAAATGGTCAACGGGTCCTCACACCTTGAGTAAGATTCCAAGCCACTTCATTCAGCTCTCAAATGAGTCTGAGTTTAAGTAATGAGTCCTCAAATAGTGAGTCCTGGGTTGTTGAAGGTTGAGTGTAATTTCTACTCCTGAGACATTCACTTGATCGACCATACACCAACTCCAAACTGCATTTTATTGAAGTCTTCGTGGAGATGCCTCTCGAGGTTTTTATCAACATGGCTAACCAACAAACAGACAGGCAGACAAACTGACAGACTGACCTACCTGCGTTGGTCCTTTAATCTCAACCTCTTCATCATCTATTCCTGCTTTGTCTATCATGGAATCCATCGTCTCCTTCAGCTGTAGGACTTCATATCTACTGGACGGTTTCCTGCGTGGTCGAGAATGTTACATTAAAAATATACAAAATATCAATATCCTCTTTAGTTAAACAACTTGAAACCGAAATGAAATTTGATGAAATAAAATTTGGAAAAGAGCCGATAACAAAACATTTGGCAGCAATTGAAAATGAAGTGTTGGTTTCTTCAAGAACTTTGAGAAGTTTCACAGAACAAAATAATTCAGTATTGGGCTGTAACCCTATTGGTTATTTTGAGGCTGCGGCTTCAATTATTGACATAGACAGAACATAGACTAAAAACATCCATAGCCATAAAGAAAATGTCTGTTTTGGACTTATTCTTACAGTGATGGGAAAGCCACTTGATTCTTCTCAGTGTCCATCAGATTGGTGGTGTATTTGCTACAAAAGAAAAACCAAAACCTCATCAAAATACACATCCTGATTCCAAAGTTTTTGATGAATAACGAAATTGACCAGGAAGGAACTGGATTAATGTTGTTAGTTTAAAAATAATTAGAACCAACTCGTCAAGACTTACTCTTCTTGAAACTCGAGATGCTGTACTCCTTTTGCTTTGACAACGTGGTACTCAGACGGGATCAGGGAGTCTGGAACGCTCATCCCCTGCAAAACCCAAATATAGAGGAAAGAACTTTCAGAATATTTGTACAATGAGCCCTAAACTGGATGGTGGAACTAAATACGTAATACTCCTATCCAACAGTCTTGGGATATTTTCAAATACGAGGGGACAAAACATAGTGTCACAGATGACTTCTCAGAACTCAATACCTGCTGGAACTGAACTTTTATGCAGAGAGTTGATTGCAGTAAAGTGTTGCAGTTGCGGACACAAGAACCAAGAACCAGTAACAGAAACCAGGGACCTTGAACTACGTACCTATTGATAACAGTAAAATGTCTTGCTCACGAACACAAAAACCAGGAGCCAAGAGTAAAGAACAGAAACAGGGATCTAGAACTATGTCCCTATTTACTGCAGTAAAGCATCTTGCTCAGGAACACAAGAACCAGGAACCAAGGACCAATTCCCTGTACCAAAGTTGTCTCTTACCTTGTCTTGGTCTGCTTGTTTGGACAGGGCCCTGACAGAACTGGGATCTTGCGTTGGATCCACTCTGTCAGGAGCTTTATCAGTGAAAGCAACATCATACAAGAACGATATATCCCTGGGTAGCAGTGAATAGAGAATGAACATCAAGAAGTATTCATTACATATTTGCCTCTGAATAAGAATGTATTTCTAAATCTGTTCTTACCCTTTCTTTTCAAATTTCTTGGCTACAATGGAGAGACGAAGAACCAGTCAGGGCCAAACTTACTAAAGCTTAAACACAGAAAATGCTGCAAAGCAAGTTCTCTGCTAAACAAAATTCAGCTGAGGACCAGTCATAAGAGAGATGCATTGTGTAACAGTTTGACTGGTAACTTGTTTCTGTTAAGCACATCAAATTTTTCCATGGTTAGCAGATTTCCATGCTTGGCAGATCTATGAGACTGCCCAAGGGCGAGTTTGAGCAGCAACAGTTTGTCAACCACTGGCCGATTTTCCCTGGTAGCCTATGCACAAAAATGTATCCTGGGTACCAGGCAAAATTGCCCAGTAACTGACAAATGGTCGCCGCTCGAACTAGTCCTAAGCTGCAGTGAAAGATATACAGCTCCCTCTGTAGTCTGTGCAACGAAGGGTGGTATATAAAAAAATCAGTGACGACTTTGCCATGTGCTCCTGTCAAGTTTTCAATAAATACTCGGTGAGTGTGGAATAATGCTTGTGGACAGAATTCTGAGTTATTACCTTCCAGCCCCAGTCATCGAGATCGGTTGGTCCGTCAGATGCTGGAAGCGACGTCGGCGGTTGGGAAAGTTCCACATGTTGGCGGCTGGTGCTCCGCCTTTGGGAACCTGTGAAAAAACAACATGTGAAAAAACAACATGCCCCATGTTGACACAGCAGACACAGCAGGTGCCTAAAATGTCTGTCAGGAACAGAACCCTGGGATGCCAAAGATGGAAAATACAACGAACTAGCTGAATTGCCATTCATGTCAGCGGCATGGATATTCACGCACGTCTCAGTGTGAAATTGATTCTGTAGGCTCTTTAACCTTCGTTCCTTCACATATATATCTCACCTTTGCCTTAGCCTTCTGCACCCCCTTCTGTTTCATCTTCTCCTTGACCCCAGGGGTGGGGATGTTGGTCAGGGCGTTCAGTATGTCCTCCGGGATGAACTCACTCTGGAGCGAGGTTGGCAAGGGCTTGGTCTTGTCAATGTCCTTGTCGCTGGATCGGAGGTCTGGTAGGGTGGCTATGCTTTGACCTTCAGAAAGGTTAGTTAATGACAGACTTAAGCTGGTTCATAATAAACTGACATGTTTAAAAGACACCATGCAGTGGCATATCATGGGCACATTATTTTAAAGGTGTCAACTAAGCTCAGATGTGACGAATCACAATATTTGTAACACTCTTGAAAGCTGAATGCATTGCACACAACTGGCACACAGAACAAGTCCAACATTACTTCGGAACTGAACAAGTAAAATTGGTTCGAAGGAAGCATCTGGTGCAAAGTCCCTTTGTATAACTTTAACAAATGCTAACGAACGGACCACTTCAAGTTTCAAAATGCCGGACGTGTTCCAATCTGGTTTAAGGCTTTGGACCTTACCTTCTAAACAGAAATTTGGGAAAAATTTAATGGCCAAAAGCGACCGGCAAGTAAATTAAAGCTGGCTTGATTTTAAAACTGGCTTGATGACTTTGAAACAAACTTTACAAAGCTTTTTTTTTAATTTGATGCAACAACGTGATTTGAAAACGAATCTGACTTACCTTCAGTTTTGGCGACAAGCACCTTTGTCTTTCTGGGGGTGGGGCTATCCCTGCTGTCTCCCTTGGGTTCTAAAGGGGGACTGGGATCTCTCCCGCCCACATTAGCCATCTCTGGCATTGGGGTCACTGCTGTTGTCATCTTACGTTTACTGCTTGTCAGCTTGGTCCATTTACTGTCTTTTCAGTCAAAAGTTCAAAACAACACGGTATTGGTACGAGATCAGACAAAATTAGTTTCAGACAACTCGGTCTGTAAATTACGGCTGCTGAATAGCTAGAAAATTGCACGCCGTTGTTTTCGCTGAGGCAAAAGGGTTGCCAGGTAATGCATGAAGTGTAGTGCTTTTTTAACATTAGGGCCACCCATAGAAGGAAGTAAAATCTTAACCTTAAGTTAAAGTTAAAGGCTTTACTAAAAGGTTTTACATCAAATGTGCCTGAAATTTCACCGTTTATGCGCTATGAATATCTTCAACACCGTACCGAAAAGGTTTTAGTTATTTTTATCATGTTGCAGCAAAAACGGAGGAGAACATGCAAGTCCCTGTACAAAGTGAATGGAGAGTTGCTCCCTTGCCATGACGTGAGTACAATAAATGGAACAACCTCCGACCGACCGCGACAATGCACCGGATGGATGAATTTGAATGAAAAATGTGGGAATTACTTTCCACCAAATCCGAAGACACTGAGTACAAAGGAAAAACATATAAATAGTACAAACCTCGATCTACATCTTAAAGAAATCGGTAGTCATTTTCTCTCTTTTTCAAGCAGATTTTGTAACTCGCCAACTTGCTTCTTGTTGTCAAGGAAGGTCAACGTTTACTGTCGCTCAGAGTAGCGCCCTCAATGTTTGAAAATATTCAGTCCGTATTGAGACCAAGATGGCAGCCTCCATGAAACGAATTGTGACTGTAAGGCATCGTCGAAAAAAAAATTGCAAAGTTTATCATGTTTATGGACGTAACTGATTAGCAAGATGATTAAATAGCACTTTTCATGTCGAGATTGTTATTTTTGTTTGGATGAAATGAATTTCGAACCGGAAATCGCACTTTTCCATGCCAGTTTTTACTGCCCCGAAACTGATTTGCACAATCGCGAATGCAAAACGACCTCCGGGAGGACACCGCGGGGAAAGCTACAGTGAACATCGCTGCGGTCTGTCACGCTATCAGGGAGATAGTGTACGGTATTGAAAGAGACCGAACCGATGCTGAGAAGGATCACTGGAATTTCAAACTTCACGCCAGTTTGTTTGTCAAGCTTTTGGAGAGAAGAAAATGTGAAGACGAAAATGTAGTTGAGAAAAATGAGAAAAAACTTTGGGCATCAGAGAAACCTGGAGACAGTGGCTGTTCGCTGAGCTATTTTGAAGGTGTTTCAAGGGGTCTACCTGATAATGTTGACCTGAATATTTACCTCGGTGTGTCCAACACATTCGAATGGGGGCCATTATGTGCCCAGGTATGAACCAGGTTTTTCTACTTTTAATTGAAAGTTGTGCATTTTTGAATCATTTTCATAATTTTAACATGATATCATTTTTGTGAAGTTTTACAGGTAGTATGCTTACAGGTCCTCTTCTCATTGTAGGTCTTGATTTGAGAGGCCTCTTTTATCAGATCTTTATAAATCCTCTTAGCCTGTGGTGTAAATTTTATTCAAAGTAAGAAAAAGTAACAACCACAAAGAAATGGCCATATAGAGGGAAGTTTTCTAATCACTTTTTTCTTGTCTCATTCTGTATGGGTTTGTGTGCATATTGTCACTTGTTGTCAAAGACATCTTTACAACTTTAAACTGATTTTGTATTTCAACCAGAAACCTAATTATATTGTATTTTATCCAGGTACTCCATTCCCTGGATCCTAAACTCACACATGACTTCCTTGAAGAGATTGCTGCCAAGTGTATGGTAACAAACCGCACTCATCTTCTCATTTCCATTCTGACTGGGCTGTTGGCGCCATCATCTTGTGACCACAGAAGTGGTTCCATCGGAAGAAGACCAGACGTACTTAGCAATCTCCCCAATCACCCAAGATCAAAGTCGTCAGTTACTCCTTCCGAAAAGGCTGCCACATTCTACGAACATGTAATATTGTCCTGTGAATTCATACACAAAGTTAAGTCTGTGATTGAGAACAGAACTCAGAGATTTGAAGTCATGGAAGCTGTGACAGTCTGCCTTAATAGTCTGGTGTCAGAATCTGAATTTGAAGAGAAACACCAAAACAGCCAGCTGTATTCAAGGTACCATGAAAGCATGGCACTGGAAACACAGAACAGATGGACTAACCCAGACCTCTCCAATGAAGTCTATAAACTGCATCTTCTGAGCTCCACACGCACTGGAGAATATATTCAAAGTTTAGATCATGGAGCAACGCTGCGTGCTTCACAGAGAAACTGTGATGAACATGGGTGCTCACCTGAAAAATTGGATCTTGTACTCGGTGCAGTTACAAAGATGGTACACACCCTCCGTTGCCTTCTCACTGAAGACTGGGTGAATTTGTTTGTCGATTGGTGTGACTCTGATCTCCAAGATAATGGAGTAAGCAAAGATGAATTACTTGTTAAGAATATTTTGAAAACTCTTGAAAATTGTCTTGGAAAAATGTCAAAAATGCCCATTCAAGAGCACACTCAAGCTGACATCACAAGTGTGGAGCAGCAGTCTAATGAGATTAAAGCATATTTATCCCAAGTGCTGAATAACGATGTGTTATTGGCTGAGAAGATTACTGTTACCATGGAAACAGATGAAGCAGCCAACGAACAGAGGGGGCACATGTGGCTTGTAGATGCAATCAACAGAGTGGATGAGAGAATGGAAGGATATGAAGGTTTGGAACCTCTTTTGATACTCATGACCACATTTGACCTTTGGGTTAAGGCCCGAGCTGTATTCTACCATTTTAGTAAGGGCTTCAACGTTTTTTGCTAATTCAGTTGAAAATATTTGTGAGTGTTTGTAATTTTTATTTCAGTGGCATTCACCCGTGGCCTGATGATGGAACCCACCCCTTACCTCAACGCCCAGAGCAAACACCTGCCTTACCCAATCCTATCCCAGCCCCACCCTAGCCTGAACCTAGCCCCACCCCAGCCCAACCCCAGCACTGCCCAAGACCCAGTGCAGACCCACTGCGTCCCACTTTAATTTCATTCTAGCCCCACCCCAGCCCAACCTAGCCCCACCCCAGGGCCGTTTTCCAATACTCAACTTCATCTCCGTCTCAGGCTTCGTTCCCAATCCCCTATTGTGGGCCTGAAGCGTTTAAATTAAATTGGATTACTGTAATTTTTGGCTCTCTTACACCTTATTTGATGTTTTGTGGCACTTTTAGACTAATTAGTGCACTTACAGCTTCAAAGTCAGCTAGTTAAAAACAGTTGAAGCCTGAGATGGAACCGAAGTTGAGTATTGGAAAACGGCCCAGCCTTACCCTAGCCCCTCCCAAGGCCCACCCCAGCCCCATGTCAGCCCTGTCCACCTCCAACCCAGCTCTGGGTCAAGTTTTGCAACACCAGCGCCATTTTCATTGCCTCGTCATCACTTTCTCTTTACCCGGCTTTCCATTAAAACCTCTAATTTTGCAGATGATCTCAGCCAGCTATTGTTGTTGAGTGACCAGTGGGAGGATGACTTATGGATAGAATGTCTGGAGAGAAACACAGCAGCATTGACTCTTCCAAGGTGAGAACACACTCCCTCTTGACTGCTGTAATTGTCTTTACGTTTTTGCTATTTGTGTTTTCATTAGGTTAATATGGCCTAGTTCTTTCTTGCTAGATTTGTGGAGCAACTGATTGGCATCGCCATGGCAATGGATGGAAGAGATACACACAACAGTGTCCTGAAACGAGTTCTCAAGGTTTGTGTTACGAGGCTTTGACAGAGCCACTCGCCTTGTAATTGATTGATTCCATTGGAATGATACTTTCTGGAAAAAGCTGAATTTGTCTAAGGCCAAACAGAAGATAGTTGTGTTCCCTATTACGTGTATGTTGAAAAAAAATTAGGAAGACCAGGTGGGGTTTTTTTGGGGGGGGGCTCTTAATTCTCTTTGCCTAAAATATTGCAGTGGAATGCTGGTTAATTGGTTTTATAATAAGATTTTGCACTGAGCGTGCTTCTTAATGAAAAATCTCCACAATCAATGAAGATCAGTTGTTCTGCGGAAAAATGCTGCCTCATTTTGACTGATGTAGGAGCTTAATTTCTAATTTCTTTTCCTCCTTCTGCCACCCAGGTTCTTCTTGCCAGCTACTGCGCCCTCCCATTTCTCCTGCAGAACGAGTTCCGCGATCGACTCTGGAGCTACCAAGGTGGGGTGTCCATCTTCGCCAGACGCGGTGCCTGTCATTTTGACCAGGAGTCTACCACTGCCTTCAACAAGCTGGTCACTCTGCCACAGGGCAAGGAAAATACAGAGGTCAGAGGTCAAATCCCGGTAGGGATATTTGTCTCAAACAATTTGTCTTGGCTTCACAGGAGAAAAAACATGTTTTTGCTTTGACTTTCTCCTCTTCACTTGCAATTGAATGATTAAAACTGTCCATTTTTGCAAGGAAAAATTTCTAGTTGGAAATGATCGATCCACTTCCCACACATATTTGGTTAACATTTTTAATTTCTTCTTCAAAGTAAAATAAAAAATTAATAGGTTGTGAAGGAATATGCACAAGCGTAAGAAATCATTTTTATTAGTGTTTTATTCCTTGGGAATTTGGGAGCAAGGCATTGTGGTTTGCTGAATTTCAGGCCATGAAGACAATTTTTGATACATCCAGGTGTTATTTTGGGACCAGGAAATGAAACACTGATCAATTTGCTGGAGCAAAACAAGAAAAAGTACATAGAGCCAAAGTCTATTTCTTGTGTGGAAAAAATGGCTACCCAGAGGCTTGTTGGTATCCTGCTAATGCATTTATTGATTGAGTGATGCAATGTCTCCCATTCTAGCAACTGTTTTTTCCCTAACGTTCTCTTTGACAGGTTCTGACTGCCTTGTCTTGCCTGGCCTTGCAATCCCCGGCCCTGACCCTCCGGCAAGCGGTCAAGCGGGCAGTGTCCAATGCCGCAGTGTGCCAGGCAGTGTGTCAGGTAAAGTGGGCCACGTGATCTGACTGCTTTCAAAATTCATACACAGCTGTAACCTGTTCTTCATGCCCACTGGTCAGTGCAAGGGCACTGATTGACCACTAATCTCAAGCACAAAATAGTTTGGAAACTTACCACTCAACTCAACAACTCAACGTTTATTCCATACTCTTTTCAAAGCATTACATTAATTAAGAGAAGTTGATACATAGAAATTGACGAAATAAATAAGCTTAAGAAAAGACATCAGAAATTTCAGAAACTCAGTACATTGAAATTAGCAATGAAGATGAGAATAACTTTTACAGATACATGTGCTTGATGAGAAGAGAACATTAGAGCTTATGATAAGATAAGGAAACCAGTCCATGTACAAATGAGAAAAGAAAAGAGCATGGTGCTGTGAAATAAGCAGAGGCTTGTATAAACAGCCCTTAAGACAGAAGACATAACGAGGACACGAGACTACGAGATAGCAAACCATCATCAGACTATATGCAGAAAAAGAACAGTCTTCTTTGTTTTGAGGGGATAAGTCAGTCGTTTACAATTTGTGTTTTTGTTCTTTGAGGAAGGTTTTACAGGCCATGCCATCGCTGGCCACCTTCAAAGAACAAGGGGACAGATGGCCTTTGCTCTGTTATCTCATCTGGGAGGCCACAGAAACACTGGCCACATCGGCCAACGAAGAGGCCAACCTCATCCAGCTGGTCTCCGAACTGCTGCAGGTAATAAGGCCCTAGGTGAAATGTGTCACTGGTAATCGTAACATCAAGGAACCTCAAGGGATTTAACTTTGAGGTCACGAATCAAGTTTATTTGGACAGTCAGGTGGATGTACCAATATTCTGAAACTACTGATCTGCATAGAAGTCTCTCCAACTCAAATTGAGTTGAAGGGTGTGTCAGATAAAAGCACTGAGAACTGCCTATTAGAGGATTTCTGTCCTCATTTTGGTATTTTTCTTTTGTATCCATGGCAACTCATCCCGGATGTATTGTAAAAGACATTGAAGGTCCAAGCGATGAGCTGAGTCCGAGTCACTCATCCTCCATTAAGCTCGAATGGAAATAGTTTGGGTCTAAGCCATCTGAACGAGATTTTTCCCACCATTGTAGAATGGTATAGCAAAAGTTACATCTCTCATTCTTTTTTTTTTCCTTCTTATTTTCGTAGCCCTTTAAACCCCTTTTGGATCCCCATTGTCCATTTTGGCTTCCACCAGTCCTTCCATCTCAAGGTTTTACCCACGTCTGCATCCTGCCACATCTCCGTGACAACATAACAGAGCCTAGCAGTCCAAACAATCTCTTGATGGCCCTGAAATTCCTCAAAAAGGTTATCAACCTTCAAGAATTTCCGACGCAGACCGGCAACACGGCTGCGTTGGGGTCATCCCTGTTTCCCATCATGCTTTGCCTCTATGAGGTCCTGGATAGCTGTCGTCTGCTGTGGGATGGCGTTGCCATGGTGGCAGAGAAAGCAGATGTTAAGGAAGTGGTACAGGGCCTTCTGGGAAAGATGGGTAGAATTGCCATGGTGACGTGTGGTAAGTTCTGCCTTGGCAAGATTAACTAGCAATTCTAATTCAGTACAGCACTCCAAATCTATTGTACATTGTACAGGGCCGTATCCGGGGGGGAGGTCGGAACCCCTTCCACTCTGAAAAGAAAAGAGAAAAAAGGAAAAAATTGGGAAAATAATAAAAATAACTAAAATGTCCCTATACCATTGTAAACAATGTATGTCATGGGGTGTTTCATCGTCGTTTCCGCTTGTCTCCAAAAAATGAGACATTAAAAAAAAAAATCTCCGGTCTGACCACCCCACTTGAAAAATTCCTGGATCCGCCCCTGCAGTAGGATGGAGAACAAACTAGCAACTTGTAGAAGTTGTTGGAGGTATGCCACGTTTAGCTGTCGTACAACAAAAAGACACCATCTGGGAATGTAGACTGGTGACCCTTGAACGTTGCTGTGTCATTCTTCTTTGACATGTGACAGAAGGGTTACCACCCTGGAGATACAAATAATAAACCTCTTATGTACTAAACTGTGCAGTATTGTTCAATTCTAAATCTTTGCAGTTCTCAGATTTAGCCAAATAACATTATGTGTATATTTCTATTTTAAGGTTGATGTTATGAAGCAATTCATTACCTATTTCACCATTTCCGATCTAGACAGGGCAGAATTGGAGCATGGTGCATCGTGGCTCATCAACCGTGTCACTGCGACAATGCACTGGACGACTGTACTGGCTGTACAGGAGACACTACCAGAATGCCAGCAGCAGCAGAGGGTAATTTAGCCTCCTGTCCAGCCGTTATTTCCCTACCCAACCTGTCATTAGTGCACAAAGTAATGGTTCATTCGTTTTACAGCCACAAGTTACTGCCAGTAGAAAGGAGACCCAATTTTTCTGAACGACGGGTCGTAATAGAAACTTTCTTCTTCTTGTATTCTGTGTAACCATACCCAGCCTTGAAAGGAGTCTATTTCAATTTCTCTTTTTTTCATTTTAAAGCTTGTTCCAGCATCGTTAATCAGCTTCTGCCATTTAGCTGATCAGAAATGGGTTGCTTTGCCTTCCAGAAATACTTCCCAGAGTAAGTTCTCGTATAAAAGAGTATTTTTGAGATCAATCTTAATAGCTAACCAGGTTTTTTGTCATTGTCAAAGCTGAAGGGACACCTTGGTGGTTCTTGGCCCTATGTGGCTGAAACGAACACGGGCCGGTGCAAGAAATTTGTGTCAGTGTGAACTAGCTGCAGGCCAAGACTTCGCGTGTATACCATCCGGAGTATATTGCTTGGTCAATATTTTTGACAGGTTACAGCGCCCTCACACAATGAGAACAGCAAACAGTAACTCAAAAGCTGAATTTAATTGCTGAATTGCTTGTTAAATTGCTTGTGAGTTTTAGTCATGTAGTTGAACTAAAACATTTCCGTTACAAAACCCCAACAATCTTCCATTTCTTATTTCATATTTTGGACAGAGGTGCGTTATAAACCTACTGGCATAAGGCAGGACGCTTGTACATAACCTTGGCCCCTCGGGCCTGTTAATAACCAGAAGAGGGTCATATTGCCCTTGGTTTTCGGCCTTAGGAAATAGTACCCTAATCTGGGTCACTCGCAGTCCTTTGGAGCATGGAGACATGCACCAGTGATGTCATATACCATTCCACATCTGTGTGATAAATATGTGTACTAGCATGGTGTGATGCATATCCATGTTCAATATTTCTTATTGGGATAGATGTTCTTCCAGTTATCACATTGTTGTGCGACCAGGTTGTTGAGTTGCTTCTTTGCTGCCGCACATCAGAGAGTCTGGCCAACATCTTGAGCAAGGTTGGTTTTTAGATAACACGAATAAACAGTGAAAGCAGAGTGTGGATTTTGGTGAAATCCTGTTAGTTTTAGTAAACGCATCGATACTTACAAATTTTTGTAAACATATTTTGCTCGTAAGACTTTTGCAGATCTTACATTTTCTGCAGGGCATTCGAGTTCCAGATGAAACATCTAACAGGGATTTTCTGGAGGCTGTCACATTGGGCCTCCTGCAAGTGCTACCCCACAGCATCATGGGAGAATGGCAGTGCATCATGGGAATGCTGACACAACTTCTAACCAATGAGGTGCTGATGGTTCCATGCAGTGCCAAATATGTGACAGAGCTACCCATGGCGAACATCTCTGGTATTGGATATATCTTAGTGTAAATTTCCAAGTTGCCTGACTGTTATTTCAGTCACCATCCTTACTCATATCCCTCTACTGAATTCTGAAATTTCCTCCCAGTTTTACTGCATAGAATCATGACTATATTCCCGAGCACTACATGATGGCTACTTATACCAGAATCTTGTTTCTTCTCACGTGATCTTAGATAAATTTTTTCAAGCCCTCCGAATTTTTATCACCTGCAGTATTCCGAGTGCATCTTGGCCTGTCCCAGCTTTTGCTGTCGGTCTTGCAGCTTCTGACGAGCCCCTGCTGCCAAGAATGGGCAACCCCACCCCTGCTACACCATGTTACCCGTTGCTATGTTGGCACAATGCAGGTTAGAAAAAAAATGACAGTGATGAGGGATGCTATTTATTGCGATATGCTAAGCAGAAAAGTGCAAGAGAGGTTATCAGCAAGTCTGTTTTTGTTAAGCAAGTTTTTTCTGTATTTAGACAAATTCATGAGCGACACAAATCTATTCTATAAACTTGAGCCTGATTTGCATAAGATTGAATTTTTTACACCGAACTTTTTTATAACAGAAACTCTTGTCTGAGATGTTGAACTCTGACCTTGCCAGTGAATCGGGCTGCCTGTTTGCAATTGGCCAGTTCTTTTGTCATGCTTGTGAAGTCATCGGTTCCCTAGCAACAGACGACCTGAAAGAACAGGTCTTTGTTTTGGCTCTGGAATATTTGTCACAGATGGAGGAGATCACGGCTGCAAGCATTCCACAGACACAAGTCAAATCAAAACAAGTCAGTTATGAATGGACCAATCAAGTGGAAGTTTTCAAACTCTTGGCCAATCAGAAACTAGCTGGTGAACAGAGAAGAACACTGCTGCAGAAGATCAGGAGTTTCACACCAGGAGGTAGCTAGTGAATGGACCAATCAGATGAGATGAGAGGTTACACTATTGACCAATCGCAAGCAAGAACTCTCATATAAAGTCAGTCAGTTGTCTATACAATGTACCACAAAGCTGAAACACAAATAATTCGACAAATCAGAAAGCTATGTAACTGTGTCTCAAATTTATTTCACAGCACTGTATTAAGAATGAAAGAATACTGTTTGAAAAGCTTAAATAAAAATGACAAAGATAAAAAGAAGATAAATCAAACAACGGCACACCAACATCCAAACTGATGAATTATATGAGTTAAACACTGTACATTCAAAATACAGGAAGAACTATCTAATCTGATTCACATAAAGGATATAAATTTATGTCGTTGAAGTAAATGGATTTCTTTTGTCAGTAATGTGTGATTACTACTTGACAATATTTCTGTATTAAAAGAGACAGTGTAAAAATGATTGACAAAACTCTTTCAATCAAAATGATTGTACTGTTGGGAAGATACCTTTGAGTTTTAACCTGTACTACAAGTATACGAGTCATTTAAAAGAAACAAATGTTTTGTAGTATTCTCTGCAGGATGAATTTTTTGGGGGGGGGGCAAAGACCATTACACTGGAGCCTTGGTGTTCAAATGTGCCAGTGAAATTTTTCACTGCAGCGTTAGATATTAGGTTTAAGAGATGTAAACAAAGTTCAGAGAGAGGTAGGGTATTGGGAATCTACTGCAACCCAGACAGGGCTCAGATGAAGAAGGCCGAGTTGAAGGTCTTCGTGCGAAACTCCTCCGGAACGTTTGCATGTCCATAAGGGCACTGTAAAAACACAACAACGTATAACTCACACTGGCTTACATATTATTCTGTCAAAGTTCCACTGAGGGAGAGAATTTGGAATTATGAAATTCTCACAGCAAAAAATTAAACTGTATAGTGCATTGAGTTCCAGGGAAAGTAATTGTACTTTTACAAGGCATGAATAATAATAATATTTGGCATTTCTTGTACTTCAAGATATGTAAGAACTGGAAAAGTTGATGAAATAGATCCCACCTGTCATTATTTTTGAGAGAGTACATGGTAATGTAAGTTTGTTTCGGTGTTGCCAATGTATTAATGTATTAAATCGCAATTCAGTGGAATTTATAGTGTATTTCACCAAACTAAGGGAAACAAAACACCACCAGAAGGGATTTTATTCAATTTCCTTCACTAACATATCCAGCCCGTCATCAACAACTCAAAAGATGACTTCCCACCAACTTGAAATGCCACTCAAGTTTAATCCTATTTAACTTACGTGTCTGCAAGCACTTCCACAACACTTGCCTCTAGCGAGGTGATAATTTTGCGTCAACACAACATATCCAGTTGACGGGTCCGTATATGAAGCTTCACCAGCCTGGTATAAGATTCCAAAAAGAGGTAAAAAATGAGCCCAAATCGTGACAAAGTTACAGCCTTATTTGGAACTTGCCTCGTAAACCTGTGCACAGCTCAGAGCTTAAGTTCAACAAAGCATCGAATCTATATCAGTGTTGAGAGGAATTAACAGTCGGTTGCCTAAGAGTAGTAAGGAAAGAAATGATTCTGTTTCAAAAGAAAAAGATGAAATGTTTATCAAACTTATAAAGACAAAGGATGACTGGTGGTAATGAAGATGGTTAATTTACGATTCATGACCAATTTGATGGTAATGATGATGATGCTGATTACTGGTCAGTCAACCATCTTTCCGGAAAGATGGTTGACTGACCGTGATCTGGGTGATGACGGTGATGGACATACATATGTGGTGGTGTTAATAGTGATTCTGGTGACTGTGGTGATGATGGTGAGAGATAATGATGTGATTATGATGATGGTGATTATAGTGGTGATAAACTGATGATTATGGTAGTGGTGTGAGGGATGCCAATGAGGGAGACATTACATGTACCCCCATGGCATTATTGATGGTGAATCCGGGTGATTGTGGTGATCAGTGATGGTGGTGAATGGTCATGATGGTGGTGATGAGGATAGAGATTATAATCTTGTTGATGGTAACGAGGGGAATGATGGTGATACAGCGTTTTGACGGGGATTATGGTGATGATAATGGTGGTGATTATGGGGATGATAGGGATTACAGTAGTGGTGAGGATCATGGTGATAATGGTGAGGGTGATGGAAAGGGTCATTACAAAGGTGGCGGTGCTGATGATCTGATTGTTGCATCCATTTATGATGAAACAAAGTATATTTTTAAGAGTGCACAATGCAAAAAAATGGTCCAACACTCCACACTCTGACGTACTTGGCATGCCTCTTGGTGTAGTCTATAAATCTCCCGTTCTTCTGCCGAGAGTTTATCAAAGTCAACCATCTCTCCCTTGACTAGGGTAACCAAAGGCATCTCATCATTACCCCCCCGTCCACCTTGTTTGTTTGCTGTCTGTCCCGAGAAGTTACCTTCACTGCTGCTACATGTAAGTTCTGGATGGCTTTCGGTTCTAGAACTTAAACTTGAAGACATCTTATACCCTGAGTACATACATGTATGACGTGACCACACCCACTGTGATGCTTTGCACCTAATCGTAGACCTTACACTTCCAGATGGCCGACTGACAAAATGGTATGTCCGTAGACTTCTCTCTGTCAGACGATTCAGACAAAAGCCGGCAATCCGCAGCAAACTAGATTCCTGAAGTGATAGGCCTAGCTGTAGTAAACACATGGTAGAAAAATGCATTCCATGCAATGATGTATGGAGCGTGTTGAGTGTGGCACAACCACAGGACCCTTTTACAGCTCTATGTCGAAAGTCAACGACACATCATTCACCGTAACCGTTACTGAAGTTTTGTTATGCGGAAAGGTAACGTTCACACAAAATTTTCAGATATACGCTTGACAGACCAGTCAAGTGTGCACTAAAGTCTTATTTCTTCATAAAATAAACAATCATTCTTATGGTAGGATAGGGAGGGCGCATGAAACTTTGTGGGGATATTCACGACGTGTATATAGGGGTACACCATTCAGCCTACAAAAATTGTTTTTCATTTATCAAAAGTTCAGCGAAATTTCTATTTAAAATATCGATAATCTTACATTGAAACTGTTAACAGTAAAGTTGATAGGGCTGTACTCTTAGTCTAATGGCGAAAATGAATGAATTAAATTAAAATTTTACCCACACCCCTACTTTGGGTTAAACCATACCGATTTACAATATGGCCGACTGCAGTGCGGAAAAGGAGTGAACCCAGTCAATGGCAAAAGGAAGTTGGAAATTTAATTTCTCCCGAACGGCGACATGGGGTGCAGACTCAAGTAAGTTAAGTTTTTTGTAATTAGGTTTAATGGCTACCCTTTACTTGGAGTGTCGTCAAATCAGGGTGGAAATAGCCGTCATTTCTTAACGGATTACCCGCCGTTATTGTTAACGTGTCGTGGCACTCCCACATGTCGTTGTGACGCGTGACGTTCATACTGAGTTCTTGACATTGTGACATTTCGCAAACCCAAACTAAGCAAGGCTTAAATATTTCTTACTGGAAAGACTTCTGTATAGCATACGGAATCACTGATTTTCCCCTGTAGGGGTTACCAGCCACAGAAAGCGTTAACATGTCATAAAAAGTAGGCCTAGTACATGGCCTAAGTTATTAGAAAACACTTCGAATTTTTCAGACCAGTAATCAGTCCCATAAGAATTTGTACATGTACACAGGGTGTCAACTTAGAGATGTCTGTGACGTGAGCATGGAGAGACTTTGTATATGGAACTCTTTACTATATTCAAAAAGTTTGACAAGTGTCACCCTGCAGAACATCAGTTAGACAAGTTAAACGTACTGGAAAGAATTCCATATATAGACACCAGTATTAATCCCTTTTAAGCTTCAAATTTTGTACAGTGAGTATGGGGCAGTGCAGACATCTGGAAGTTTTATAAAAATACGGGTAGCAACAACACCGCGGCCAGTGAAAACAACTACAACGAGCGTGCACGTACATACAGATCAAAGAAAAGATTGTATAACCCGATCCTCGGACTGGCTGGTGCGTGCGTACGTCGCCAAGGTCACTGTTTTCACCGGCGCAGTGCCTGTCATTTTGCAAGAATCCCTGATGTCCACACTGCCCCATAGCCATCATAAAGCCAAAACATGTCTAAAAGCAGAAGAGTTCAGTTTAGGAGGGAAAATACTAAGTCGTTTACTGAGAAAACACGTAGAATTTTTCAGACCAGTCTCAAAGGGTTTATTCACGGGGTGTCAAGTGGCGTCTGCGCATGGAACTCTTTCCGATGTGTTTCACTGAGCATACTCGAGTGTCTCATTGTGCTCCTAGTCAAATTAGAGTTCCACTGAACACTTTGCATTGACACAAATGCCAGTAAGTTAACAAAGAAAATGCATTATAAATGTGCCTTTGAAGTGGGAGTGGAAACGATAAAGGGCTATAGGCCTACATGTCATACATGTATCTAAGGCTTCACCATCCACCTGACTTAAATTTTCAAAGACAAATGTCTGATCCTTTCAGTTTTTGGGTAGTACATGTATACACTAAGGGTAGGAATTTACGCTTCACTGAAAAATGTTTAGAAAACCTTCCTGTACTGTTTAAAGATGTAAACGTCCTACTCATTTATACCATGCTGTAATTGAAAACTTTAAACAAAACAAATTATATTCATGAACAAGTAAATGGTTGACGCAAAGTTCCGGTGGTGAATTCATGGTAGTCCTTTGGTGTGACCAAGCAAGTGTTCTTAAAATCAGATTACATTTTACAGACATCATTTACAATAAAAATGAATGCCGGACTGCGTTAATTAAAATGTCAAACCTCTTAAAGGGATGGTTCGGTTTAAATGTTTGAGAAAATCTGTAAACAGATTTGGAACTTTTTTCGTTTAAATGTGTAAACGTCCCACCCTTTATACACACATGTATAAATCTACTGGTGTTAAAGATTTACAGTGTGAAAAAAGGAGCTGGGATGTTAAATTTTGTACAAGCAAAACTGTTTGTCCATGCTTGGTTTTTCCCTGTTTTACTTTTATGGGCGCGTGGCAATGAGAATTTCTTCCAAAATCCCTTATTGTGCAAGAAAAAAAGGGCTCGTCTTTTGGTATTCTGCATGCACATAGTAAGTTTCAAGAGGTACTAAGCTCTGTATATTAGGGACTAGTGGCTGGGCTCTACCCTCTTCATTTCTGCACCCCCTCTCCCACCTCCTGGTGGTTTATGAAATCCGAGCCGTTAGTTGTTAACTGGATAGCTACTGTACATTTAGGTAATTTCCCCACTTTATCCTCCAGAGCTTGCTGTGGTGAATGACACCAGGGTGGGAAGTCTTCATGCCTTTTGTGTGAGATCACAGCTTGCGGTTTAACATGCCCTTAAAGGCCAAGGTCTTTTCCATCATGTGCAGAGAGATTGGTGTTCTTGTTCTGGGTAATTACTGTTTGCCAGAGACAACCAATACTTAAAAAAAGAAGAAAATCATGAAAAATACCCTTGCGTGTTGGTGAAAAATTCACATTAAAGCTATTTCCCTCTTTCATTTTCTTTTCAATTTTTAGTGGGTTAACCTAACCAGTGGCTTTTGCGCACGGAGCCAGTCGGTATTTTGAAAATTTATGCCTTCATTGAAAAATAGCTCCCTGTGGAGGGCTCCGTTTTGTGCAAATTTGTCAGAAATACCACACTGTAGCTGGCAGGTCTGCTGGTAGCTACCATCCTTCTCGATTACAAACTATCCAGTCACTGCGACACAGAATGTTGTAATTGTAAATGTGACAGCAGGCAAATCCTGATTTGGTCCGCGCCAGGCAATACGGAGTCTATCCACTGACCTGCAACCTTACCGAGTGTAACTTAAAAAGGTCGCTCATCCAATGCAAGGGGCATGCTGGGTAGGACCTGGGCACTGACGTCACAAACTGGACCAGGAAACTTTGGGGTTTTTTGGGGGGGAGGGGCAGATTGTTGAAGAAAGGATGTACACACATGTTGAACTACTTGGAATTAAACCTTAAAAGGGGAAAGGAATAAAGATTGCAATATGCGTGTGTCTTGTATGAGTACGCGTTGGTACATCATACATGTAAAATTGGGTATCTTTGAAGGGAGTATTGAGCCTTTAATGACATGCTTTAGCAACTCTACTTCTGTTGGCGATTTTGTTTGATAGCCAACTTTCTTGATCTTCTGAAATTCGCGTTTCTACAGAAACGCTATGAGAAGGGTGTAAATTTGGTTTCTGATCCTGTGTGCACATGGTACAGCTGTCTTTCAAAATTAAATCTTCAGGCATTTCCTCCTACAATGTAAGCCAATGTTTCCTTCACACTACCTCAAAAGACATCTTGGCCGTGCTGTCCTTCCTGTCATAAGAAAGGTCAAACCTGACAGTGGCACAAAGCCAAATATAAATTGAAGAAGGAATAACCAATTAAAAGAACTCTATTTGCACTGTATTTGGGCAGTAATGTTAAAGTGCACAGCTCAATGTACATGTACATGCATCATACACTGTCAGAGGTTAGAGAACTTTTCGTAAATCTGAGTGTTTTTCTCCTTATTGTAGATAAATGTGCCAAGAAGGCATTGCATTTGTCCACTAGTCTGAGCGTGCCTGGTACATGTAGGCACACAGCATACAATGTGAATATGAAGTGTTGTGTTAACAAAACCCAAATTGCTTACTTTACGAAAAATATCGAGCATATAAACAATATGTTTTTATATCAGTGATTTTTTTTCTCAACCTGAGTCAGTGACAGTTTGCTTGTTTTTCCTTCCACCAGCACTGATTTCCATTAACTGAAAAAAACTAAGCTCACAATGTTGCATTATTTAGGTGTACACATTGTAAGGTGTCAAAGCCCAGGGCTAAGTCTCACAAAGATGATCGTGGCCATCATATTTCTCTATTGGCGTATCACTTGGGAAAAAAATCAATCAATTATGAATAAGATCAGTGTCCCCAGCACTACTGTGGGTAAGCTGTGGGAAGAATGATTATATAACAGCAAACATGTGTAGCAGGTCCTTTCAGAGAATCAGGTTTCTGTTTCTACTTGTGTGCATTGTTATAGCCATTGCGAGTTTCGACAATTCACTAGCTTGTTGAATGTTTCGTTTGACATATTGACTCAATTAAACTGTTCATTGTGACACAGCATCGCTTTGTGTGCACTTTCCATTTTACGTCAGTAACAGTGATTGCCCAGTATTTGAACCCTGGGCAGATCAAACATTGGGATGTTTTATCAGGCAGTTGGTTTCAGTAGAGCATTTTGTTGCAGAGGAATTTTGCAGGTCAACAGCCAAGGATACTCTTTTTGGATGTGGATAATGTTTACTGCAATAAACTGATTCTCTGTACAGTGAACTATGTGTACCCTGTTGGCAGATTGTCAGAAACTTGATGAAAGATCAGAAAATCGGAGTGGTGAAGTTAGGGCCTCTACATTCTTGCCTAGGGGTGTTTTTGGAGGGGGGGGGCTTTTTTTCCTGTACTTTAATCTGCATGTATGCACTGTATGCACTGTACATGTACTTCTAGTAGGTAATGATTCCATGGGTGACAGACTGACAATATTGGAAGGGATGTTTGCAGTGTCTCCTGTACAGTTAGAAGGTGGTAGTAAGTTAGGACTTAAACTTTAGCGCAGTTTCTTCATCGGAGGGGAGTCTGCAAGGATCAGGTAAAGCTAGTGTTGCCATGGTAACAGATTGAGACTTTTGAAACCTGTAGGCTTATGCAGAATGAATAACTCACTGAACTTGGCAAATAAAAACTAATCATGCCTGAAATACAACGTTTAATGATTGGGCTGTGATATCCATCACTGTGGGTTGATTTCCAACATCACTGCTTTCACAAAACTGTCCAACATGATCACTTTCTGTTAAAATCAATTGCCCAGTTCCATTTTTTTAAATGCTTTGTTGCTTCTTTTCAGGGAAAATCCCAACACCATCTTTGTGGCATTCTTTGAAGTAGCCGCTCCTGTTGGCAAGGAATCAGGTATGATGCTTGATATTTATTCTGCAGACCAAGGTTACAATAATGAATGTGTGGGAAAAAGAAGCAGGCATGCATGCAACTTTTCCTTAGATAAGCAGATTTCCTCAGATCAGCTGATTTCCTAAGATCAGCTGATTTCTTCAGATCAGCTGA